>JAJHZJ010000993.1:0-442025 GCA_023548195.1 Bettongia penicillata ogilbyi
TCCATCCCCATGACTCTACTATCATCACAGAATCTCAGAGTTCAAAGGGACCTTGTTCATTCACACTTAAACAATCCTCTCAACATTCACAAGCAGCTATCCAGTCTTTCCTGGAAGACCAATACTAAAGAGAGGCCCACTTTATGCTGAAACACCCAATTCTATTTTTGAATATCTCTCGCAGGAAGTTTTCTCTTATGTTAATCCTACATGGATCCCTCTGCAACTTCTACCCTCTGCTACTAGTTCTTCCTCCTAGAGTCAAACAGAACAAGTCTAATCCTTTCATACAAAAGTCTTAAAAATACTGGAAGGCCACATTCAAGGTTCCCCTTGTGGCTTCTCTTGTCTGTGTCAAATATCCCCAGTTATTTCAGTTGGTCCTCATATGGCACACTCTCAAAGCCTTTCACCATCTTGGATACCCTCCCTTAGATATGCTGCAGATTATCTACATGCTACCAAAAGGATGTCAGTTAGAACTTAACAAAATATCCTTTAACAATTCTGACTAGGGCAGAACACAATAGGGCTACCACCTCTATTTTTTTCAATTGAAAGTATTTCTTTTCTCTCCTTGCTACTCACCCCCACTGGAAAAATTAAAATAAAATAAAAAATAAAAAACCTTTGTCTAACAAACAGGCATAGCCAAGCAAAACAAGTTCCATATGGGCCATATTCCAAGTGTGTTTCATTCTGCACCTTAAATTCATCACCTCTGTCTCTTTCAGGGGACTATTACCTCTTTTGTTCATAAGAGACACTATGTCCCTCTTAATAAATCCTAAAATTGCAACAGTCTTTTTAGCTGCCATATCACAAAAGATCTACTCTCTCAAGTCAAGTAAAAGTAGGTGATACAAATATAAGCAATCCTTGGTCCCAACTCTACCTCTCATTTATTTTGTTCATAAGTCATATACACTTATTTATGCATAGGCTATCTAAACACCTTTGGGGCAAGGACTATTTCATTTTTATCTCCATTATTTAACCCAGTGCCTGGCACATAGTAGATTTTTGAATAGATGCTCGCTGATTGATTGATGATGGAGACAAGAAGATCAGCTCGGCCAAAGTGTAATGTGGAATACGGGGGGGGGGGGGGGAGTTGAAAAGCAGACTAGGGAAAGACTATGGATGGCTTTTAATATTAGCCTAAGGAATTTTTTTTCAAACCACAGAGGATAACTGAACATTTTAGATTGGGAGAGTGACATGAAGAAAGTTGTACTCTAGAAAGATTACTCTTTCAATGGCATGCAGAATTTTGGGGAGGTCAGAAGCGATTGTATATATATGATCCAAGATAATTCCAAAAGACTAATAACAGAAAATGCTCTCCACATGCAGAGAAAGAACTGATGACATCTAAATGCAGATTGAAGCATAGTATTTTTACTTTCTTTGGGGTTTTTTTCATGTTTTTTCCCTCTTTTAACATGACTAACATGAAGATATGATTTACATGCTTGCACATATATAACCTATGTCAGATTGCTTACTGTCTTGGGGAGGGAAGACAGGAAAAGGAGAGAATAGAGAAGTTTGGAACCCAAAGTCGTATAAAAATGAATGTTGAAAACTGTCTCTTCATGTAATCGGGAAAAATAAAATATTATTTACTTACCAAAGAAAGTGTAAGCAACTTTCCCATTGTAAGAGTTAGTTAACGTCAGGAGTAGCAGTTACACCCAGGTCTCTTCTGCATCTTTTCTACTATGTCTATTAATCTCTAAGGTAAGCTATTGTTGTAACTTTGATTTGTTGATGGGTTGCACCCAGAAGTTAAAAATGAAATATAACAGGTCTGTTTTTCCAAATATGTATTTCCGTGGGTTTTTTTAATTAGAAGTTTCTGAATCTTCATCTCCTCATCCAACAATGACTCAGTGTGCTGCTGCCTTAGGCAAATTAGTCCATGGTATATGTTTCATTTTCTCTAAGATGAAGGGTTATGAATACTGCCTGACATCTGAGGAAGATCGCATAGCATGATTAGTCGATGTTCCTAGATTGCTATACAAACACAAGTCTTGTTACTTTGAAATAGATTCCTTGGCAGATTCAGGGAATCTGAAAGCCAAAAATCAATGCCACTACCTCCGCTTCTCCTCCTTATAAATGCTCCATTTGGGATTAACTCTCTCGAAAAACACTCAAGTCATATCCAGTGGGCATTAGTCAGGCAGCTGCATTCCTTGGGCTCTAAGAATTACCTGAGTCATTGAGACGGCTATTTCATTACCTACCCACATATCTAGGATGAATGTGAACTTTTTGAAGCTACCATGTCACTGGGTGTATATATATATATATATATATATATATATATATATATATATATGTATGTATGTATATATATGTATGTATATATGTATATGTGTGTGTTTGTGTGTTTATATATAAACACACATGTATATTTATAGGTATGTATGTGTGTGTATATACATATGTATGTATGTGTATATATACATAATAAAGACTCCCAATAAGCTCCTGAGCAAATGACAGAGACATCCTCAAGAAACAATAGAGCTGATAAACAAACTTTACCCTTGTATTTCTCAGATAGAGGTTGACACTTCTACCACCACACCTTGGATTCCAGGTTCTTTAGAAGCTCTTCTAATATATGTGGATATGGAATCAGAATGTAGAAATATCCACAACAGAGATACCTTGACCTATAGCCTAGAATTTGATGATCCTTCTGCAAAACATAAAAGCTGTCATGGTGAAAGTATGTTTGGGAGCTGCATTCTTTTACACACATTCCTAATGAAACAAACTACAGTATATTTTAACAAGAGTCTGATGCATGTTCAGAACCTATCAGTTTGCTAAAATGGCTTCTTCCAAGTAGAAGACCCTGGGGATCTACTTCTAGGAGACTAGAACATGCATGGACATTTTGCTTTGGCCTGTAGTTGGGAGCAACCACATTTTCATGACTCCATAGCGGGATATGTCATTTAAAATGGACTGATTCAATACCTGCAGAACTTTTGCCCATATTAATTCTCAAAGTGAAGTACTCCGTCACTAATACCACATCAGAAAGAGGGAAAACCTGAGGGTTACCTCCTTTCATCCACTTCCTCGCTCCACCTCTTGCTCCATCTTAGGCCATGTGGCTTGAGAAATGGGCTTGGGTCTTTGGCCTTTTTATTCACTTTTTTACATTTACATATAGGATGTGGAGTCTTCCATCTGGCCCTAGGAATCTGTGGAGATATGAAAGTGCAGATATACTCGCTAAATGTGGCAACAGCAACATCTTGAGGAACATAGGTCTAGGGAAGCTGGCCCTGCTACCTTTAAATTTTAACTTGTTGGACAAATACTCTATCTGCCCTTCATCTCTCAATCACAATACCCCACATCCATAGGACTTAATTTCCATAAGCAACATACAATTTATTGGATATAATGAAAATGAAAGGAAACAGGTCACACTTCTATATGGCACCATCTGCCTTATGGTATTTCCTAAAACTCCTCCTATTTTCTCTCCTCAACCTTCAGGATGACAATTCCCAAAGATATCCAGTCCCAAAGATATACTAGGACTTATAGGTCCTAGGAAAGAGTAAAAGATGAGAGCATATGAATATCCAGGATCTGGTCTCAAAATAATTAATAAAATAAGGTAAAACCAGGAAAAAGCAGTGACAGAAAATATTTTGGCAGTTAAGTGGCACAGTGGAAAACAGTGGGCCTGGAATACTCATCTTCCTAAGTTCGAATCTGGTTTCAGACATTTACTAGTTGTGTGACCCTGGGCAAGTCACATAAGCCTGTTTATCCTGTTTCCTCCTCTGTAAAGTGAGCTAGAGAAGGAAATAAAAAACTACTCCAGTACCTTTGCCAAGATAATCCCAAATGAGGTCAAACATGACTGAAAATGACCGAACAACAAATAAAAAGTATTGAACTCTGGTGACTCAGTAGACTTTCTTGGAACATCTTCCAATATATGCTACTGTGCCCTGGTGGTAGAATTACTCAAATGCAGGATTGGGTCTTAAAATAATGAAAAAACTGAAGTTACAGGATAACAGCTTTCATTATGTTAGATTGATTCAAGGTTTTACTACAACTCTATAGTACCTTTTCCCCTTCCAGTCTCCTCATGGAAAAAGTTATCTAAAACAGAGACTCAACTCTTTTTCACGACAAGGATCTATTCGGCAGTCTGGTGAATCCCTGCTCAGAATAATCTTTATAAATTATTGAAGGAACTGCTATATTTCAGGTAGAAGTTAGTGAAAATAAAGATGTCATTTTTTCCATTCTCAGACCCCAGAAACATTTCCACAGATCCTTTGGAAGTCAGGTTCAAAACCCATAATCTTAAAGAAAAAAAGGGGGAGGAAGAGAAGAAATTCAGGGGATAAAAGAAAAGATAAAGATAGGGATAGAGACAGTGCTAGAGATAAAGATGACCAAGATAGAGATAGAGTCAGAGATGATAGAGTTAAAGACAGAAATAAAGGTGGAGATAAATGTAAAAAAGACAGAGAATTAGAGATGATAGAGATACACAAAAAGAGATAATAAAGGTGGACAGAAATAGAAAGCTGGGGATGATAAACATGATGGAGAAAGAAAAAATAAAGCTAGAGATCAGTATAAAATTGGAAGAAATATATCAGAGCAGATCTTTCTGGAGATATTTTAAGCATCTAAACTACAGACTCCAGGAGTTGTATAATGATATGGAGTACAAGGCTTTGCAGCTGTAGATTCTGTAACTTCCCCATGTATAAAATGTGCGTCCTCATTTCAGGATGTACTTATAAGTTGGTGGAGCATTTTGTAGGTCTCAAAAGATCATAGAAAAAAAACTTCCACATCTAAGCAAATTGAGGCAAAGCAAGTTTAAACAGATTCGTAGTAAGAAGCACAGTCAAAACTGTAACTAGGTCACTGGTCTCCTTTTCTACTAAGGATGATCACCTTCCTCAAGCATGTAGTATGCTCTTCAAGTATAATTCATAAATAATGATTACCTTCCACTTTGTAAAATGCCTGATATACAGGATGTCCCAAAAATCTTAGTGAACTTTTAAACTTTAAAAATTTGTTCTCTCACTTGAATCTTATGACAACTTTGTAAGTTCGATATTGTTAATTCACATTTTATGAATGAGGAAACTGAGGCTCCTAGGTGTTTGGCAACTTAACCTGTCACTACACTGCCAGTAAGTGTCAGAGGTAGGACTCAAATTCAGGAGCTTCCTGACTTCAGAGCTGTCCCTCCATCTTCTACATCATTCTTTGGCCTCTGTTCTTAGATTTTCATTCCAGTGTCTGTTATCTAAGGTATGTTTATGAGTTCAAAGACAAAGTGATAAATAAGCTGTGAAGAGTTTCATACTTGACCTTGAGTGAAATAAGGGTTTTGATTTCCCTCTTTGGGACATTGCATTCTAGCTGATTTGCTGTGCTGTGTGGACAACTAAGCCGCCAGGTCAGCACCACTTAATTATGTGACCTTGAACATTGCGAAATTGTTCAAATACATTCAATCTTTCTGGCAAACATGCTCTCAGGCTAACGCTTCATTTTCAGAGGATTATACCCATTATTTACCAAGTATTTTCCTCAGGCACCTTGAGGACTGAGAGGTTCTATGGCACGAAGCAGGGCATGCTAAGATAGTAACATTACCTCCATTAAATGCTGAAAAAATAAAGGGGATAGTGTCAGTGGGACAAACATAATGGAAAGGAGAGGAGAGGAGGGGAGGAGAGGGGAGGAGAGGAGAGAGGAGAGGAGAGGAGAGGAGAGGAGAGGAGAGGAGAGGAGAGGAGAGGAGAGGAGAGGAGAGGAGAGGAGAGGAGGGGAGAGGAGAGGAGAGGAGAGGAGAGGAGAGGAGAGGAGAGGAGAGGAGAGGAGAGGAGGGGAGAGGAGAGGAGGGGAGGGGAGGGGAGGGGAGGGGAGGGGAAAAGAGAGGAGGGGAGGGGAGGGGAGGGGAGGGGAGGGGAGGGGAGGGGAAAAGAGAGGAGGGGAGGGGAGGGGAGAGGAGGGGAGGGGAGGGGAGGGGAGGGGAGGGGAGAGGAGAGGAGAGGAGAGGAGAGGAGAGGAGAGGAGAGGAGAGGAGAGGAGGGGAGGGGAGGGGAGGGGAGGGGAGGGGAGAGGAGGGGAGGGGAGGGGAGGGGAGGGGAGGGGAAAAGAGAGGAGGGGAGGGGAGGGGAGAGGAGAGGAGAGGAGAGGAGAGGAGAGGAGAGGAGAGGAGAGGAGAGGAGAGGAGAGGAGAGGAGAGGAGAGGAGAGGAGAGGAGAGGAGAGGAGAGGAGAGGAGGGGAGAGGAGGGGAGGGGAGAGGAGAGGAGAGGAGAGGAGGGGAGAGGAGGGGAGGGGAGGGGAGGGGAGGGCAGGGGAGGGGAAAGGGAGGTTCATTGATCAACAAAGCTGCGATAAACTTTAAACCCACTGTGCAGTATCAACAGAAATTTAAAAAATAGAAAGACAAAACAAACAAACCCAGCCCTACATGTTAGAGTTCTCTACAGCTATTTGGAGCTGGAATGTCCTTCAGAAATTGTTTTTCATAAGATTTTTTAATACCAAAATATAGCTTTTGTTCAAAATTTAAAAACTAAAAATGCCATAAAGGAGGCATAGTCCAGATGTGCTTGTCAGAGATCTTCATCTGAAAAATTCCCTTATGACATAGTGGACTCCATGGGAAATAGTATAATCATCAGGCTTCTACTTTTAGAATTTAACTATTTTTACATAATTAACACTTGAAATCTCTTAACTTGACTCCTGCAGCTAGAGAAATTTAAATCCCAGCTTTGGATTCGGCCCAGAGTCAGACCCTGGGTCCAATCTGACCTCTAGGTAAAAGAAATTCATAAAACTCATCAATCCATTGCCCATGTGGCTCGACATTAAATCAGCCTTGTGACTGATACCTCCCTCAATATCTATCCTGCTTCTAGCATCAATATAATTCTCCTCATGTCTTGTATCTCAGGCCCAGTAAGGTCTCTGTCTTGTTCTGTCCTCCCTCCTGCTTCAGCATACACACCTCATACTCAATTTCTTTACTCTTTAGCTATCATAGGGGTTCTACCTTGTTTTTATCAGGAAAGAAGTCTCATCCTGAATAGGGCTTTATTATGTACTATGAAATGTCTCTGAGTCCATTCACCAGCCCTTAATTTCCCTGGCTTCCTTCAATCCCTTCTTCTGCAGGAAAACCTTTCTTATCTAATTTACAATACTTTATATTAACATTACCTTCATATACTCTAAATAGATAAATACATAGATAACCTATGTGTCTGTGCGTGTATTACACACCTAGATAGTCTATTCTTGACTTTCATTGTTGAGGAGGACCAAAATGACATCCTAGCATATAGGTCAACAGAGTTTGATTGTAACTGATCAGACCAATACAAACCCAGAGGTCTCTACCACAAGTTGGGCACAAAACACACCTAGATATTTACATGTTGTCTTTCCCATTAGAATATACGCTTCTTGAGAACAGGAACTGTGTTTTGGCTTTCTTGTACCTCCAACACAATACAATGCTTTGCACACAGTAAGCACATAATAAATTCGTTATTCATTTATTTCTTCACTGAAGTTCCTTATCTAAATCCAGACTACTATGTCTGTGGCATTCCTCTGATTTACCAATCCAGAAACACTATAGGAAAAGAAAATAAGTTTAGGCTATCAAGGTTTGCTTTTAATATACTTAATCTGATTCCTAGTAATCACCACTTCACTTTACAAGTGCATATAGGCCATCCATTAAGTAATCCTTTCCAAAATTCTATTAGGGATGATCAAGTTCAGGGGTCTATATTTTCTGAAAGTGTGAAACTGATAGGACTCACCAAGAGATTATAATAGTCTCTGACATCTCTTCTGACTTTTCTGTAATTTAAAGAGGGGAAACAAAAATTAGAGTCAAAAGTAATAGTTCAAAGTGGTCTTCTCCCAAACATAGAAACTGTGTAGTCTTTTCTCTAACACTGACATTATGCATAGAACAGTTCATCTGAAAAGTAGAATGAAGTAATTTACGCAAAATCTTTGCATATTGGGAAAATACGAGAATAAAGAAATTTAACACTGTTGGACTCTAGCAATAAGCAAATAAGCTGAAGATGTTTTTAGATGATTAAAAAATGTTGTAGTACATTTGAAGTGTGTGTGGGAACTGTAATGTTTGGAGGATGGAGGAGGATGGAAACTTGGAATGTGGATTCTAAGTTAGAAAGGATTTCGGAGGTCATTTAGTCCAACACCATAACATGACAGATAAAGAAACTTAGACCAAAAAAGTTTAAGTGATTTGCCCAAAGATCTCACAAGTAGGAAGTTCTAAGCAGAATTTAAATTCAAGTCCATTTGTCCTTATTTATGTCCCATGTCGATGAAGAAGGGGTAGAGGGTGAAGAGAGGTCATGTCTAGAGCACAGTCTAGGGTAACAATGATAACAACACATCATCATCATCATCGTCATCTTATTATTATCATTATCATTTCATTTCTACAAAATCAGAGAAGACCTAGATTCATGTCTTGTCTCCCTTACTAGTTGTGAGACCCTGAGCAAGTATTTAACCTCTCAGTACTCTAGGTAAGAAGTTTGGGAGTTAGGATTCCAATCTATTTATTTCCATACTAAAAGTCAGTACTCTTTCTACTTCATCTTGATTGTAATTTTAAAATTGGGAGAAATATGATTAAGCAAATAATAGTTTGGAAATCATCCCAAATATGTGGTATTATCTTGTAGATGTCTTCTGATTAAGACTGATAAATTTTTAAGCTACGTGTGCTATTGATGAATATTGGGTCAACTTCCTATTTGGCATGTAGGAAGAAAACATGCTACTTTTCACATCCGTCTGAGCATTTTATAATTTCATGTTTCTTTTCTCCACAGTCAGCTGCTGTGTTGGTTCATTGTTGGCTCATCCTATGCATGTCCTAAGATAGAACAATGTTACTAAATATCAATAAGTTTTCTAGATGATTAAAGGTTAATCTCCTGGATTATTAATGCATATATTCATAATCCTCTGAAATCTTTCAGAAGAGCTTGCCAATTTCAACAGGATGAGGCATCATTTAATAGACCATGATACAAATCATATGAAAATTGGATCACTACTACAAAGTGATTTTAAAAAAAGATCCAGGGAATACTTAGTCAGTTACAGAGGTAAATTGTACATCTAGAGATTAAAGTTAGAAATAATTATTATAGAATAATTAAAATTATGAGTGACAGTTAATAATAGAGTTGAATATGAACCCATTTCAAACTTGCTTGAAGTAATTAACTACAGTTACATCTCAATGGACTTCAGATATTAAGTATTATTGTTCAGTCCAAGTACATAATAGTGCTTCAACCAACTAACCTTTCAGAGTTGCTGTAAGGAAAACACTTGGTAAGCTATACCATGTTTTACTGTTATTATCCGCTAAAGTCCTACTCTGATGCCTCAGCATGGCTTGGAGGCAATCCTGAGCTCTCAAAGCCTAAGCTAACAGAGTTTAAGCTCTAGCAGGTTATACTATGTTGAAAAGGCTTAGCAAAATACGTTAACTGCTTTCCCAACACAAGCCTTGCTATGTATAGGCTCATCTCCAATAGATCAGCGACTAGGGGAGGATTTCTTTAACCACGGTAACTTATGGAGCCACAAAAGATACAAAATGTCTTTTAATATTACAGAGGCACTACCACTTCTGTAATGACAGATGAATATAAAAGGAGACCAACTGTACTAAGAATCTCATCATTTTAGATTGTAAACAATAACTTAGCAATTGGAAACCAGAATGTAAGATAGCTACTACTAAAAGGTAGTATTTATATAGTGCTCTGAGGTTGAAAAGAGCTTTATAAATATTGTCTCACTTTATCTTATCAGTCCTGGGACTTAGGTACTTTTAATATCCCCATTTTCCAGAGGAGGAAACTGATATAGACAAGTGACTTGCCATGGGTCAGATAGCTCCTAAGAGTCTAGATTTGAACTCAGGTCTTCATGATTCCAGGTCTAGCCCTTTAGAACTGAATCATGTCAATCATATGCAGTACTTTTCCCTGCAAAGTCAGAATGTTCTATGTCATCTGCTCATCTTGTCTTCTACTATCTCCATGTTTTGTGCCCATAATAGTCCTGCCCTATACCTAGAATGGCAATTGTTATGTATTAAAATTGGTCACTTCCCTCAAGACCCAAAATAGGCACCTTGTCTTCTTCCCAGCAACCTTCCCTGATCCTCTCAGGTGAAAGTAATCTTAATCATCTCATACTTCCCCTAGCATTTTGCCTAGGTCTTGTCTTACCGCCTATTCCATTCATCTTTGAATCCTAATGACAGGTTTGCAGGCATTTTTCTGTAGGATTTCAAGTTTTTTGAAAACAGGGTATACAGATCTATCTCCTGTGCTTAGCATAGTGCTTTGTGTCTAGTAAGAATTTAGTAAATATTTGTGGAATTAAATTGACCTGGAATGAGCTGAATTGAATTTCCAAACTGAATATTGGAACAATTCTTTTTATTTTTTCTTTTAAAAATAGAATCTGTCAAGATATGAGACATCCTGTTTTCCAGAGCTAAAGACAGCAAGCAAGCTGTGCCCTGAGCTTGGCATAAAAACAATCCTTGGCGTTCACCTTCTGGAGGATCTTACCCCCTGGAAAAATCATATTTTTTTTTATTTCTTTGACTAGTACCAGGTGTTCTCTGAGATCAGACAAGCACCAGACAAGTATCCACATTACAGGCATGAAGCCCTACTATGAATCAAACTGATGCTGCTACCCCTCATTGCCAGGGTTACAGTTCACTTGGTAAGTATTGAGTATACAGCCAGTGGTGTAAGTATTGAGATTTGGTCCCTCAAAAGTGGGTACCCCCCACTAGGGATGACCCCATCATACATGTCCATGCTAGCAAGCTGTTTTCCTCACTATTGAACTAAACTTCTGTTTGATTCCTGTCTGTAGCTTGCTCTGTTCAGCTCTGGTCATCCACAGGTTAGAGGCCCATTTAGTCCAGTTGACAGATCTTAAAGCTAGAAGGTGCTTTCAAGACTCTTTTTTTCCTACCTCCCCAATTACAATTAGATACTTCTTTTTTGATATTTTAATTCAAACCTCTTCAGAACTTGGCACTCTTGTACCTTTCCAGGTTTCTTACACATTACTCCCATTCTATAATCCAGACCTACTGGCCTGCTTATTCTTCTACTTCTTGAGGACAGGGACTGGCTTTTATCTTTATTTTGTATCTCCAGAACTTAGAATGGTGCCTGGTACACAATAGATGCTTAATAAATGTTTATTGACTGACAAACATTTCCTGTCTTTGCCCTGACTGTTACCATGCCTGGAATGTACTCCCTCCTCATCTCTGCTTTGTGAAGTCCCTGATTTCCTTCAAGACTCAGTCCCAAAGTCACCTTCTACATGAAAACATTGCTAATTCCTCCAGCTGCTAGCGCATGCCCTCTGAAGTTACCTCATATCCACTTCAAACATATATTTACTTATGCGTGTGCATGTTGTCTTCGCCATTAGAATGCAAGTTCCTTGAAGGCAGGCTTTGTTTGCCTTTTGTCTTTATAACCCCAGCACTTAAAGCAGGGGTCAGGTTCCAGGTGAGTGCTTAAGAAATGCTTATTAATTGATTGCCAAGCACAGTGAAACAGAGAAGTGATTTGCTGAAGGTGACAGCTAATTAATGTCAAAGCCAGAACTTTGATCTCCATTCCCATGCTCCTTCCATGATGACTTTGTTTTCCTTTTCTGGGCTATCTATCTTCAGTTCCACATCACTGGAGAAGAAAATAACAAACCACTCTAGTATCTCTGCCAAGAAAACCCCAAATGAGGTCAAGAAGAGTCGGAAACAACTGAAAAATGACGAACTGAAACAGTCCCACATCACCAATCTTACATCATGGATTACCAGACATATTCAACTGAATATCACGGAGGCATCTCAAATTCAGTACGTTCAAAAGAGAACTTACTTCCTTTTTCCCTCTTTCAAACTTTCTTATTTCTGTCAGAGGTAAAGCCATCCTTCCAGGCACTTGGGTTTACCTAATCAGTATCTAGAGTTTGTCTCCACAATCTCTCCTATATGCTCCCTCCTTTCTGCTCTCACACCCTCCGCCCTATCTCAAGCTATCATCACCTTCTCCTGAACTATAACAATGGCTCCTCATTGGTCTTCCAGTCCCTGGTATCTCTCCATTCCAATCTTTCTTCCATAAAGCCAGCAAAGGATCACATCACCACTCTCCTCTATAAACCCATATGGTCTCCTTTGGCCTCTAGGATCAAATATAAGCATTTTTGTTTGAAATATAAATCTCTTTCAACCTGAACCCTATTTGCCTCTCCAATATTGCTACATTACTCTTTTCTACACAATCTAGCTAAAATCTCTTGAAATTCCTTGTTTTCTTCAAAATCTAACTCAAGTATGACCTTTAGCCTGAGGTTCTTCCACCTCTCCTCTCCTCCAATTTCTAGTGCTTTCCATCTCAGATAAATACACTTATATCTAAAAGTATTTACCCTCTATTAGAGATTCTTGAGGGCAGGGACTATTTTACTTTTGCCTGTCTATCCCCAATGTCTAGTAAGTATATAGTAGGTAAGTAATAAATGTTTATTCATTGATTGATCAATAATTGGTTTATTTCTAAACATAACTTTAGAGCACTATCACTAAAAAATAATAATTTCTAGATTAAGTATACCAGTGCTAGTTATTCAATGTAGAAAAGGTACATGAGGAAGATGTCTGGCTTGATCATTTTTTTAAAAATCTACTTTCAAGACAGCCAATATATTTCAGCATTTTTCTCCTTCCTTGCCATTTTATTCTGTTTTCCTAAGTCAACTAAAAGGATTTGGCTTTCATGAATCTGACAATGTGCCAACTGATTATTATTGTTATTAAAAAAAAATTGTGCACCTATAGCAATGACATTATGTGGAATATCCATTTAGACACGGTCCCTGACTAAAGGACTCGTGGCCATTTATTGAAAACAAGTCGACAGAGTCATGGGGAGGGGTTGCTTATTAACCATCTCTCCACACTTACCAGTGTCCAGAAATTATGGTGTGGAAGCCAAGTTCAGAAGCTGACTGAGACGGGGATAATCTACTTTTCTTTCCAATCTATCATTAAAAGCAACATTTCCTCTCCAAGTAGCAGGTTGGTTATGTGAATTTACTTTTTAAATGCTGATTGATTTGTGGGGAGGGGAGGTGGGATACTTTCTAATGTATTATAAGGATTGAATAGAATATTCCAAATAGTGTTCTCATGCTCTAAATTCATTAATCAAGAATTATAGGTTAAATGATTGTATTACTAAATGTTGGATGAGATGCTAAACTCTGCAAGGAAACTTGAAGCAGAAAGAAAAGAAAGTGAAAGAGAAGGAATAAGTAAAGATTAAAAGCACAGAATTTCCATTTATGGGACAACTGAAGTGTGGTTAGTTTTCCTGATCTCTTTGTAGTTGAATGCAATGTTTCTATCAGAAGGTGATAATGGTTCTTGGGAAGAAGACTACCTGTGGGTTTGAATGATCATATGATGTCAAGCTTAAATAGGAAGAACTTTTTAACTTCTCCTAAAGGTTGTCTATAATCTTAAATTACTGAAGATATGTTGCTGAGGATAGAGATAACAATAGGAAACTGTTGAGCAGAGAGGTAGGGGTTGCCGAGACCCAGAACTGAAGAAAGTGGGAAAGAGTTAAAAAAATGTTTAAAATAGAGAAGAATTTTAATTTGAAAATAAAACTTGAACAAGAGAAAGAAATGCACTTTTCAAGGAGTCCAGCTAGAGGCCCCAGCTGAAGTCACTGGCTGGAGAGATTTGGGTCATGTAATGAAAGAAGCATGAACTGTCACCACAGATGAAGTCAAAATGGAAACTTTATAGATACTCTGCCATGCTTGTAAATAATTTTGACCCATATCATCTTTACTGACTGTGGTGATATATTTAAAAAAAAACTAATATGAGTATATTCTAGGATCAAACAAATTTTGGACAAAGGTACAAGAAGCTAGAAATCAATCAATAAAGACATTATATTATTTCATATATTTTTTAACAAATTACACCTTTCAGAATAGTTAAGGACTCTTTAATAGTCTTGTTTCTGTCTGTAGGTAAGGAATGCACCATCATAACCTGAGACCTTTTCACCTCTGAAATTATATTTAGAAGCTTTCTTAGGAATATCTTTTTTTCATGAATCTCATGCTTTTTTTCATCCACAGTTTTAAAAATTCAAATTTAGAGAGATCATACTGTGGCAGGGAGGGTTGCTTCTTATTTCAGTTATATAATTATGACAGAGTTAAATTCACTTATGATTATTTTTATGCAAGAGAGATGGCTTGTGAAGTTACATGTAAATTCAATCATGTTAATGTAGAAAAAGCTTTTCTTTTAAAGGAATGCTCAAAATGAAGCTTCTTGTGTTATGAATCACCACTTAAAGTTCACCTAATTTGTGTTAAATCTTTTCCCTTTTATAATCAAATTGCTTAGTGAAAGCTGTCTACACTCATCTCATCACTTCTCACTCACTTGTTTCTCCTCTCATTTCAGTTTTCCATCCTTTGTACTATGGCTTCTTTCCCTACCACTTAACTGAAACCACTTTCTCTAAGGTCCTTAATGATCTCTTCCCCTTCCCCTCAAAACCAATGACCTTTGAAGTGTTCAAACTCCCCAACTTTTCATCAAAGTTTAACACTCTCTGATTACTCTCTCCTGGATTTCTGTAACTGATCTGTTGTGGTTTTCCTACCTGCTTGTCTGATCCTCATGGAACTGCATTGTTAGAGAAAGTTTCCCACTAGGAGCTAGTTCCATACTTAATTAAGCCACTGGAAATTTTTAATAGCTAACAATTCATATGGCACAAAAGTATTTTCCTTGCAATGATACCTTGAGGCATATAATGTAGCCCAGAGTTCTGTAGGATCCCCTTGTCATTTCTCTCTTCACAATCTCCCTCAATGATCTCATCAGCCCCTAGGGGTTCAAGTATGTCTCTGCTAATGACTATCAGATCTATATATCAAGCCCTAATGTCTTATTTGAGTTTCATTCTTGTATTACAAATTGCCTATTGGACAATTGCCTGTTTGTAACATTGGCATCTCGAACTCTTTCAATATGTCCAAAATATGATTTCATTATGTTCTACTCTCAAACCCTTACCTATTATATCAAGGATACCACCATCTTTCTAGTCATCCAGACTTGCAAATTTAGGTGTTGCCTTCAGCTCCTCACTCTCACTCACCCTCTATATCCAATCCATGGCCAAATCTTCTCATTTCTCCATTTACTACGTCTCTTGTATTAATCCCCTCCTCGCCTCAACCAGTTGAAAGCCTCATCACCTCTTGCCTGGACAATTACTGTAACTTTCTAACTGGAATCCCTGCTTCAAGTTCCTCCTCCACTCAGCTGAAAATAGAATTTTCCTAAAGTGGGGAGTCTGAAAATGTCACCTTCATGCTCAGTGAACTTCAGTGGCTCCCTACCATTTCTAGGATCAAGTAAATAAAGTTCTTTATCACTTGAATCTCTCATGACTTGATCCTTCCTGTCTTTCCATTCTTCCTCTTCTCCATACATGAATCCTATAATCCAGCTACATGGGCCTCCTTATAGCTCCTCAATCACCTTTATTTCATCTTTCTTCTCTGTTCCCTTTCACTCACTATCCCCCCTTACTTTACCGATGAGGAAATGAAGGCCCAGAGCAGAGGCACATTCTTTGCCTTTTAGTTTCCTTGGCTTCCTTCAAGACTCAGCTCTAAGGTCTACCTTTAAAAAGGAGTTTCCCTGTCCCTCCAGCTGCTAGTGCTTCCTCTCAGATTACCTTCATTTATTATGTATATATAGCTATTTAAACTGTCTCCCCTTCAGAATGCACTCTCCTTGAGGACAGGAGCTTTTGGGGCATCTCTGTATATCCTTGGTGCTTAGCTCAGAGCCTTGCACATAGTAAGCATTTAATAAATGTTTCTTTTGTATTACATTTTGGTTTGCTATATGATTTCTCCCATTCATTTTAATTCTTCACAACATGACTATGGTGAAAATGTATTTAATAGGAATGTATGTGTAGAACCTATATAAATTGTATACCGTCTCATGGAGGGAGAAGGGAGCTAGGGAGGAAAGAGGGGGGAGGGAAAAAATCTAAGTTATATGATAGTGATTGTAAAACACTAAAAATAAATAGGAAAAAAAGAAAATTAAGATAAAAATAAATTTATGCTGACTCATGTGGAAATAACTTTTTATAATAGAAAGGACTAGATCTGGAGGCAGATTGTGCGGGTCACAATCAAATGAAAATCAGAGACTTTTCAAGGTAGAAGTAAAGCAGCAAGATTTTATTACAATCTCCCGAGAAAGGGCATCTCCTCTCTGATAAGTAATCAGGAGAGTGAGGCACTTGCAGAAGGCAAGAACAAAGATTATATGGTCCTAATGGAAATCCCCCACCCTATCTGATGGCCATTACTCCCATTGGCTGGGAGGCAGGCTCACAATCTAAACACGGCAATTTGCCTTAGAAATAAGGAACAAGGAAGTAGTAAAACAATCGATGTAAAGCTACCCCAACGCTCACAACGTTATCTGGCATGCAGTAGGCTGAGGTGGCACTCCAAGGGAGGGGTTAAGTTTCAAGTTTCTTCCAGGTCACATCATTTCTGGGAGATAGGAACTTGGACCCAACTACCTACTAGAAGCCTATTGTCAAGTACTGAGAAGTCTTCACTGACTTTTTCACTCAAAATGATATATGTCTGATTCAGCATCTACTACTTAAAATATGTATGACCTGGAGCAAGTCACTTTTCAGGGCCTCAATTTCTTATCTGTAAAAATGGGCGGGGGGGAGTGGACTAGATGACCCCAAAGGTTCTTTCTAAATCTATGATCCTGATTATTTCTTAAATTTTGACAATTAAATGCTCTGTAAGCATTATTCAAAGTTGATACTGCAGCAAAACTTACTGATATTTATATCGGAGTCAGCGCTAATAGTCAGGTTTTTACTACGACAGCACACCTACATCACCCTCAGGAGTCTAGGCAGATTCAAACCAGCTGCAGCCCAGCTGTAGGTAACTCTATTCAAGCAGCCAGTTCTAAGAATGTACTATCTCAGCCAACCTAGTCAAGCTCAAGGCAAAACTGTGAAAGAAGTAGAACCAAAAACTAGGCAAAATTCACCCTCCAAAGTAAACCCATATCCATTCTCCTTATACCCCTTTAACCTCTCTTACAAAATCTACTCTGAAATTCTTCATTTATACTAAGATGCAAATGATTAAAAAACATTTAAAATATTTTTTTCTCTCAAAAGTATTTGCATTTTAACAGGGAGTCACATTTAAGTGAGAAGGAAGTTCTGAAGTGGTATTCCAGGCTTCATGTACAGAAGATAGATTTCCCCCATTCCCTTCAATATCCAAATAGAGACTTGAGATGAGAAACCTGGGATTTTATGGCCTACTTAAAATTATAGGATCCTGGATTTTAAGTCCAGAGAATTCTAAGAGGTTACTACTCCAACAGTATCATTTTATAAATGAAGAAAGAGGACAAAGGAAGCTAAATGACTTGTCCAGGGTCACACAAGTAAGTATCAGAGATTTATACCCAGCTTATTTTTTTTTTTTAATTTATTTATTTATTTAATTTTTTTACATTCATTTTCACAAATTTTTGGGTTCCAAACTTTCTCCCCTTTTATCCCCTCCCCCCCACCCCAATACCCCAAGCAATCTAATTTTCCCTATCTCCAATCTGCCCTCTCTTCTGTCATCTCTCCCTTCTCTTGTCTCCATCTTCTCTTTTCTCCTGTAGGGCTAGATGACTTTCTATTCCTCATTAACTGTATGTCTTCTTTCCTAGTTGCAACAACAATACTAAACAGTTGTTCCTAAAACTTTGAGTTCCAAATTCTCCTCATCCCTCCCTCCCCCACCCATTTCCTTTGGGACAGCAGGCAATTCAATATAGGCCATATCTGTGTAGTTTTGCCAATGACCTCCCTGATAGTCATGTTGTGTAAGACTAACTGGATTACCATCCCTCCTAACCTGCCCCTCATTGTTTCTCTTCTGTCTTTGGATCCTGTCCCTCCCCAAGTGTTGACTTCAAATTGCTCCCTCCTCCCTTTTCCCTCCCTTCCATCATCCCCCCCCCTTGCAATATCTCTTTCTCCTCCACTTTCTTATACTGTAAGATAGGTTTTCATACCAAAATGAGTGTGCATTTCACTCCTTCGTTTAGTCAAATGTGATGAGGGTAAACTTCTTGTTTTTTTTTTTTTTTTCTCAGCTCTCCTCTTTTTCCCTCCACTAAGAAAAACTCCTACCTGCCTCTTAAATGACATATAGTTACCCCCTTCCCTTTCCCTCCCCCTACATTTCTTTCTCACCATTTACCCTAGTTTCTTTTAAGGTATGGTCCCATCCTATTCAGTTCAATCTGTGCTCTCTATCTCTGTATGTGTGTGCATGTGTGTATGTGTGTGCATGCGTGTACATGTGTATGTGTGGTCCCACCAACTACCCAGATACTGAAAAGTTTTAAGAGTTAGAAATATTGTCTTTCCATGTAGGAATGTAAACAGTTCACTCATGGTAAGTCCCTTAAGACTTCTCTTTGCTGTTTACTTTCTCATGCTTCTTCTCATTCTTGTGTTTGAAAGTCAAATTTTCTTTTCAGCTCTGGTCTTTTCATCAAGAATGATTGAAAGTCCTCTGTTTCATTGAAAGACCATATTTTCCCTTGAAGTATTATACTCAGTTTAGCTGGGTAGGTGATTCTTGGTTTGAGTCCTAGTTCCTTTGCCTTCTGGAATATCCTATTCCCACGCCCTTCGATCCCTTAATGTAGAAGCTGCTAGATCTTGGGGTTATCCTGATTGTATTTCCACAGTACTGGAACTGTTTCTTTCTAGCTGCTTGTAAGATTTTTTCCTTGAGCTGGGAGTTCTGGAATTTGGCCACAATGTTCCTAGGAGTTTCTCTTTTTGGATCTCTTTCAGGTGGTGATCGATGGATTCTTTCAATACTTATTTTGCCCTCTGGTTCTAGAATGTCAGGGCAGTTTTCCTTGATAATTTCATGGAAGATGATGTCTAGGCTCTTTTTTTGATCATGAGTTTCAGGTAGACCCATAATTTTTAAATTGTCTCTCCTGGATCTATTTTCCAGGTCAGTTGTTTTTCCCATGAGATATTTCACATTCTCTTCCATTTTTTCATTCTTTTGGTTTTGTTTGGTGATTTCTTGGTTTCTCATAAAGTCATTAGACTCCATCTGTTCCATTCTAATTTTGAGAGAACTATTAAATTCAGTAAGCTTTTGAGCCTCTTTTTCCATTTGGCTCATTCTGCTTTTGAAAGCATTCTTCTCCTCATTGGCTTTTTGAACCTCCTTTGCCAATTGGGTGAGCCTATTTTTCAAGGTGTTAATTTCCTCAGCATTTTTTTGGGTCTCCTTTACCAAGGTATTGACCTGTTTTTCATACTTTTGTTGCATCTCTGACATTTCTCTTCCCAGTTTTTCCTCCACCTGTCTAACTTGCTTTTCAAAATCCTTTTTGAGCTCTTCCAGGGCCTGAGCCCACCCACCACCCCCCTGGGGTGTCTGGGGTACTGAGGCCCCGCCCTCCACGTCTTTTCCTGGTGGCAAAGAATACGTCCTCATCTTCGTCAGATCCGAAGGTCGGGATCATTTGCATTTGTTGGAAAAAACTCTCTAAAGTCTTATTTTTCTTCCCTTTTCTAGGCATTTTCCCAGCCAGTTACTTGATTTCTGAGATTCCTTTCCACCCCCGCCTGGATCCACCCAGCTGGTGCTTGGCCTCTGAGATTTAAATGGGCTTTCCTCCTGCTGGCTGTCAATCAGTGAGCTTTAGTTCAGGTGCTGGGGTGGGGCCAGGACTGCCTCTGAGACTCTGATCCCTCGGGGGCTTTATGCAGAGACTTTCAGGAATGGAGCGGGGGTGGGGGCGGGGTGGGGGGCCCGCCTCCCAATCTCAGCTCCCCTGGGGGGTCCCGAGCAGAAGCCTTCAGCAACAGAGCGGGGTGGGGGGCAGGGCCATCTCCCAGGCTCAGCTCCGTCAGGTTTTATGCGGGAATCTTCCGTAATGAAGATCCTGCCTGCTGCTGGGGGATTCCTGAGTCCTGGGCCGCTGCAGCCCCAGCCGCCGCCCACACCTCTGCCTCCGCCGCTTCCTGCCCCCGTCCCTGCCGCCGCTGCTTCCTCCCGAGGGGGCCCGAGTCACGGAGACGCTCCGCTCCCCTCCCCTAGCGCAGTCTTCTTTCTCACTGACCTGTAGCTTCTGTGGGCGGAGGGACTTTCCCGGTTGCTGGAGCTGCCGTCTCTGAAGCCTGCTCGGATCAGCTTCTCTGGGGCCTCGGCCAGGGCAGCGCTGGGGGTCGGGTTTACTTTCCGGGGCACGCCGGACCCTGGGGACGGGTCTTCAGGGCTCCCTGGAACGGAAATCTCTTCCACTCTGCTTCTGCACACCTTGTATTCACCCAGAAGTTATGGGGGACTCTTTTTACATTAATTCTATGGGCTTTGGTTTCGGAGCTCGTAAACGTGCGTCCTTCTACTCCGCCATCTTGGCTCTGCCCCCTGTTATACCCAGCTTATATGACCTTAGAAACAATGATCTTTCCTTATGGGTATAGAGTGGGTGTGGGTGGCTACTGCTCACTTTACCCCACCATGAGTATGGTACTCATTGACAACCAACCAGTAGACTCAATTACCTCTTAGAAAAGACATTAACTCAAATGGTATAGCAAGAAGAGTAGGTATAAAACATGTTGGGGGCTATCTCCTAGGATAGACTTTCTAATCACATCACATAGACATCTGCATAATCACTATCCAGCACTAGAGGTTAGACAGACATTTATAAATTGGTCTGACTTGAAAGAATCACATAATATCTAGGTATTTTTCTGAATACCTATTTAAAATTGATGTCTTTGCCCTATTTCTTTTCTTGTCATGTCTCCTAAGATAAAGCAATCTGACTATTAAGGTAACTACCTTAAAAATTCAAATAATTCTGATCTATAACTGATTTTATCTAAGTAACTGAGGCAAAGGTGGATTTGGTGCATCATATCATCTATATAATTTGCCTTGACTACCCTAGTTTTATGATTTAAAATAAGTCTCTTGAACTCTATAAACCTCAGCTTTTTTATAACTAAAAATGAGTATATAATACCTATATCATTCAATTTCCAAATGTGTTGTAAGGAAAATATTCTCTAAACCTGAAAGCATTATATGAGCGTAAGTTATTCATTTTTATTATCTTGTTCTCATTTTTTCTATGGCATTTAGATGAACATATATGGCTAAGGCAACTCACCAATCCAGAACTTCAGGGACTTACTCTTATTCCTCTTTCCAGAGTCCTTGCCAAAGTTTAGTGTCAGGGATAACTAAGCTACATTAGATTGCCATAGGGCATGGTGCCTTTCCTGGATATTTTAGGTCAGACAGATCCCTCAACTTCTGGACTGACATCTTACTAAGTGAAGGATCTGTGCTAAGTTGGTCAATCTGCTAAACTCCTTGGACTCACTCTTTGATGGGCAGCTGTGATAGACCCTCCCAGAGTCAGACAGATTCCATTATGCTCTTTCAGAAAGGGCAGAAAACTTCAGCCTTGAATTGGCAGAAGCCTCTCCAAGTCTGCTCCCTAAAGGCATAAGCTATGACAGGTTATCTCCCAGGCAAGGGATCAAAAATCTCCAAATCAACAATTATTCCTAGTTCAGAGCTAGGCTCCCTAAGTGGGAGACCATCCAGTTACATTTCCTAGATTCTTGTTGAGTTTGTAAAAAAATGAGTTCCTAGGTACCAAGGTTTTGAGACAGTCTGTGTCCTAGGGTAGAATTGTTTCTGGTCTTTATACGTGTAAATGAAATACTTAAAGCCTTAAAATCTGCTCTTGGAAAGAGCAGAATGCCTTATTAATACCAGAAGGGACCTTGCCCTTACCGTAACTTTTTCTTGTCTATTCTTCTTTAAAATTTTCAGCTTGGCTCAGTCTAAATGGATCATATCTTTATACTAGGTGTTTGTGGGTACTAAATTTTGTGACCTATAGTGACATGTTGCAGACAGTTTCTTCATTTTTTTGTACAATCTACATTGATCAGTGAGGTCTGGCACCTTAAGGGTTACCTACCATTTTCTGATGTCCACAGCCCTGTTTCTAAATTGTCATTGCAAACTCCTCTGTTTTCTAATAAACAAAGCTAAGAGAGAGAGACAGAGAGACAGATACAGAGAGAAAGAGAGACAGAGATAGAGACAGAGACAGAGAGAGAGAGGGACAGAGAGACAGAGAAAGATAAATACTAAGTGTATAATGATGGGAAAGTTCAGTTCTTAATTTTTTTCCACTCACATCCCCTTTTCACCCAAGAAATTTTTATGCAACCTCAGGTATATATATAGGTATACAAAATAGGCATACAAATCAAACATTTACTGATAATAAATCATGAAAAAATTTATTTTAAAACAATTCCTTGGTATACATATAATTTTACTGTTTATTAAAGATAAAAGCAAATTTGCATGCTAATAAGATGGATATGCTCATTTATTTTTACATAAAGAATTCAATCTTGGCAGAATATTTGATACTGCAGGACCTAGAGCATCTTCAACATTTTTCAGAGTTGACTGATATTTTGATTCTATAATTGCCAATGCTGAGAATGCTGCTTCACATAAATACACAGTATAAAATGGCAAAAGTATCTTTAGGGCCATTTCAAAAATTGTTGGAAAGTCTGTCCTAATCCCAAGTCAAAATTCATTTAATGATTTTTTTTAGGAAACACAAGTTTTAAATCTGTGTTGCTTGACAATTTGACAAATTCTTCTTGAACTTTTAATAGCAGATGACTGACTTTTTAAAATTTCAATTAAATATGGTTTATGAACCCAACTTAGTTTTTTAGAATCAAAATTTGAAGGGAAGTATTTCTGAAACTGTGTCCCTAGGCATGTCAGATAATCAATTGTAATTCTTACAATTAAATCTTTCAGAAGGTTATTTTCAATTGTAAACTCATCTGCAGCTATAAACATTTCTAAAGAACTATTTTCCACCCTATTATTTCATATATTTCCTTTTATTAGTAAAACTTTCAATTATATCTTTTAATATAAATGTTGCAATTGACATGTTTAAATAACTGAGTTTTTCAAAAATATCTGACAAATAACACAGTTTTGAAAGTCATAAGTTATGAAAAAAATTGATAAAATCAGATTTCTGCTCAGTCAAAAATACAGCTTCATCTTTCAATTTCAATAATCTATTTAAATTTCACCCTCTTGAAAGTTACATGATTCAACAGATTTTCTTGCCAATTTAGGTATACTACAACCTAATAGTGAAAATTCTGCCACATTGTCATAAATATTTTTACCTCTTCTGTCAAATTTAGCTACTTATCCATAACCAAAAAATATTGTATCCTAAATGTAAATAAATATTGTTAATAATATCTCAGATAAATACCAGCTTTAGTTTATGAAATTACATTTGTCTGTGCTTAATTTTAAAAATTGATGTTCACATGTACACATACAGCAGTGCTGGTGGAGAAATATTAAAGAGCTTTTGTCTTTATTTGCTGCTATTAAACAAATTTCTGTAAAAGGAGATAACAGCAATTGTTAAAATCAAATATTCTAGCACCATACAATGCAAAGGTACACTGATATGATACTCACATGCTGAGGAATGATGGTAAGAAAATTTTTAAAGTCTTTATTTTCTGTAGTTAAACTATCATGTTTCTGTAAGAGCAGAAAACTGTATTGCAGTAAAAAACACTGCAATTTATAACACACAACAGTCTCAAATCTGAGTTGGGTTTTTTCTGACAACATTCATTGATGCTATGGGGCATGATGGCATGTGCAGGGCAAAGTCAAGAACCACCAAGACCCTAGTCAAGTTGCATGATGCAAACACAGGCAAGCATTGCCAGAAACAAATTCATTAGTTTTTGGTTGTTATGTGTTCAGAAACCGTGTACTGTTACCAAATTTTTTGCAGCTCCTACATTCAGTTATGCAATTCCATATGGGATCACAACACACAATTTAAGAATTGTTGAGGAAAACTCAGGTGAGCTACTTTTCAAGGCAAGTATAACCTCCCTAGTAAATTAATTGAATAGCATTCCAACTTACAAATCAAATCTTATATGAGTTTGATCATGCTGTCAGAGTCTAATGTCCTCAAGGTTTCAGTTCTATAGCACTGGAATCTAAGATGAGAGAGAAAAAATGGTCAGTCTTCAAAAGAATTGTAGGTATGATTGCTTTTGTGGCCAATAAATATTACTATTACTAGGAATGTAATAGTAATACTACTGGGGATAATATTAATATTGATTATTAGTAGGGATAATGTTAATAGTATTAATAAAGATTTGATCACTTTAGGCTACAGTGTTCCATGACTATCTAGTTCCTATTTTAAAAATTCAGTTCTGCTCTGAACTCTTTCCTTCAACTAGCAAAGTGAGGGAACATGGCCAAGAGAATTGCTGTGATTGGAGCTGGAGTTTGTGGCCTCGGTGCCATCAAGTGCTGCTTGGATGAAGACCTGGAGCCCACCTGCTTTGAAAGGAATGATGACATTGGAGGACTCTGGAAATTTCAAGTGAGCTTTATTTCTCAGAATTTTTTAAAGTGCCACTAGTGTTCTGTACAAAGGAGAAAATCTCTGCTATTCCTTGTTGTTTTTAGGTTTTTATTTGACAGGCTAGTATGGTGTAGTGGTAGAGTGGTAGAGTATTTGATTCAGAGTGAAAAGACCTCTGTTCAAATCTCACCTCTCTAACTTGCTACCTGAAAGACCTTAGACAAGCTTCTTCATCTCTCTGGGTGTGAGTTTCCTTATCTTTAAAATAAAGAAATTACGTTAAATCACCTCTAAGATCCATTCAAGACTGAAATCTGTGACTCTAAGATCTTTAGAAAGCTGTTCATGTGTTCTGTAAGTCATTTGTCCATTGTAGGGTCAACTACCTTAGGCAGTGCTTGGAACAGTCAGATTTTCCCTAGGCATGTATCAGAGTCCATAATGTCAGATCTGTATCTCAAAGTTCATATAGGAGAAAACATAATCAAGGTGGAAGAAATCCAAGGTCATTAATGAGGAGGTTTTAAAAAAAAGGCAAAGCAGCATGTCACAGTGAGAAGAATATGGATTTGGAAACAGGGGACCTTGGGTCCAAATCTCTGACTCTACTGCTACCTATAGGAACTTGGACAGGTCAGTTTCTCTGGGCTTTAGTTTCTTAATCTCTATAAGAAGGGGGTCAAACTGGATGAGCACTGAGATCCCTTTCAGCTTTAAATCTATAGTCTTATGACAGTATAAAAGCTGATCTTCTTAACTAGTTCTGTGTCATGGACCTCTTTGGTGGTCTGGTGAAGGCTATAGATCCCTTTCTCAGAATAATGTCTTCAAATGCTTAAAATGAACCACATAGATTTACAAGTGAAACAAATTATATTGAGAAATAATTATCAAAAAAATTTTTAGTAATTTCAAAGACTCCAAGTTCCTATTAAATATGAATAAAATTGAGACTCAAATTCAAGATCTGCAAAAAATAGCCAAGGTACATATCTGGAGAATCTTACTGAAGTCAGAAAAAAAAAAAAAGCAAATTTTGCCCTTCAGGCTTGAGAAGAGTGGCTCATTCTATACCTTGAAGGCTCACTCTGGGTTTTATTTATTCATTCCTTGCTATGCAGTACTCACAGAGTAGTAATGAAGAGGCAGGATGTGTACAAATACAGATTATCATGAGAAAGACAGGGGCATACTTCTTCATTCAACTATATTTTTTTAAGAATAAAAAAATACAATTTCTGATTAAACCAAGATAACCATTATCTAATATAACCAAAAATATATTTATGATAATGATGGAAAATTAGGGAAAGAATTTAATAACTCCATGATCAGTTTCCTGATTTATATATAAATAGCATTTTAAACCCAACCCTAGAGTTGGTTCTGGTGTGTGACCCCAAATTGAGAACTTCAGACTAGCTTAGCATCAGAAGCCTTTACAATTACGTCCAGCTATTGCCATCCATTCTTCAGTTTGGGCAATCATGCCCCTCTGACCACACTCTTCCATCACTTACCTAGAGTAGTGTTCAGATTAACTGGGACAAAGTAAAATGACTAAATTTATTGAAATACATGAAACCTTGCAAAGTTTTATGTCTTTAAAAATCTTTTAATATGCAGTATATCCTGTTTTTGCTTCAGCTACTTGATTTACATAATTAAACATTGAATTTATAAGCTTTTGACATATATTCTTTAACTCTTCATGATGTAACCACACATAACTTCAGATATTGAAGTGTACTTAACAGGCAGTCTGTTTTTCCAGGACTAACTTTGAAAACCTATATCAGATGAATTTCTGGGCCACTGAAGTATGTTTTTCTCTATCTCTTGGATGAATTTGTTAACCTTTCAAGACTTCTGGAATGGTGCAAATTCATCTTACAATATCATATCCCCATTTTCTATAATTTCAGAATAATTCTATTTCTCAATATATTTAACAGAGTTCATTTCCTTAATGAGGACAAAGCTTCCAGGCCCAGTGAAAGTAAAAAATTTCCAAAACTATTTTTGGAATGAGTGTTTGAGACAGAGGGGGAAAGGGGGGGGAGAGACAGAGAGAGAGAGAGAGAGAGAGAGAGAGAGAGAGAGAGGAGAGAGAGAGAGAGATGAGAGAAATATAGGGAAATAGAGGCAGGTAGATAAGTAGATAGGTAGATAGATAGACAGGTAGATAGATAGATAGAGAGAGAGAGAGAGAGAGAGAGAGAGAGAGAGAGAGAGAGAGAGAGAGAGAGAGAGAGAGAGAGAGATAGTTGGACAGACTAGTAAACTTCTTATTAAGTACTGATTAAGTGCCAGGAATTGTGCAAAGTACTGGGAATATAGGCAAACAAGGCGGTTCTTACTCCCAAGGCCTTTACAATATTGACAAAGCTATGCTACAAGCTAAGGACCATAAAGGAAATCTGAGAGACCCTCCTTCCCATGAGAAGTTTGCAATCCAGATGGGGCCTCTAGATAGTGCAGTGGATAGAGCACCAGTGCAGGAGTCAGGAGGACCTGAGTTCAAATCTCTCCTCAGACACTTGACACTTACTAGCTATGTGACCTTGGGCAACTCACTTAACCCCAACTGCCTCATCCTGGGTTGTCTCCAGTCATTCTGATGAATATTCTGGTCACTGGATTCAGATGACTCTGGAGAAGAAATGAGGCTGGTGACCTGCACAGCCCTCCCTCACTCAAAACAAAGTCAAATGCAAGTCATGTCATCATTTCTCGGATGGCATGGTCTTCTTTGGCAATGAAGGACAAACACACACACAATCCAGTTAATGGGAGATTGAACGTAGCCAGAGAATAATTCAAGGCAGCACATAACGTTTGTGACAGATTGGTACAGAATGCTGTCACCTGGGATGGAGCATACTTTCTTGGCATGGAATATACTTAAGGAAGTTTTCAAGCAAGAGAAAGTCCAAGAGTGCAAAAAAAATGGGTCTTTTTCTCTTATCATTAGTCAAGTAATTTTAAAGAATAAAGGCATTGGAAATTGTTGGGTTTTTTAAATTTGCAGTTCACTGAAATGCTTTAGAATTCTTGGACAAATTTGAAAACATTCTCATTGGATAATAAGCTTGATCCATGTAATAACTCAGCTATCATTGAATCATATGACTTCTGAGGTCCTTTCCAATGCTGAAATGCTAATTGGTCAATAACTTTAAACTACATGTGCTATAATTCTGGGAAGTAGTAACATTTACAGACTTCTAGTACTAACCTGGAATTTTGTGGCTAGTCTTCCATTTTAGTTCCTTTCTTTTGGGGATGAGAAGTTCTCTCCTGGGAAACATCGAATCTGCGTAATTCAAAGTCTTCAACTCAGTGAAAGAAGGGATCAAATTAGAAGGTGACAGATATTATTTGAGATTTGTCCATGATTTAGTGATCCTTGGCTACCAACATCAGCTCAGCATCCTCCAGGAGAGTGAAAGGGGGAAGATTTATGTACTTCAGACCCACAATTTTTCTTCCTTGTGTTAATGGAGGGAAAATGCAAGCAGGAAATGATACGTAGAAGATTGAAAGAAGACAGATGACAGGAAAGGCCAGTCACTTAAACATTTTCGAGCCTCAGTTTCCTCATCTGCAAAATGGAGATAATAATAACACCTATCTCACAGAGTAATTGTGAAAATGAAATGCAATAACATGTAAATGCTTGGCAACTCTTGTGATATATCAATTTAGGTAGTAGTAGTAGTGGTAGAAATAGCTACAGTAGCAGCAGCAGTAGTAGTAGCAGCAATGTAGCTAAGTGGCACATGGGATAGAGCATTGGGTCTGAATTCAAGAAACTTTGCTGTTCTGGTCATTTTCAGCTGTGTCTGACTCTCTTCTTGGCAATGATACTGGAATGATTAACCATTTCCTTCTACTGCTCATTTTACAGACAAGGAAACTGAGACATGAAGGATTAAACAACTTGCCCAGGGTCCCACAGCTAGAAAGTGTCTGAGGTCAGATTTGAACTCAAGAAGAGGAGTATTCTTGACTCCAGGCCCAGCATTCTATCCACTGTGCCACCTAGCTGCCCAGTCAAGTCAAGAAGACCTGAGTTCAAATACAGACTCAGACACTTATTAGCTACATGACCCTCAGCAAGTCACTTAGTCTCTATTTGTCTCAATTTCCTCATCTGTAAAATGGGAATCATAATAGCATCTACCTCCCAGAATTGCTGTGAGAAATCCCATTGAGAGAGTAATTGCTAAACACTTGGTATAGGCCCCCGGCACGTAGTAAGCACTATATAAATACATATTCACTATTATTAATGATAATAATGCTATTATTTTTAAAATGAGAAGGGGATATTAATTATTACTGACATTTTTTATGTTTTCCATATACTGGTGTTTAGTTTTGCTTTT
Organism: Bettongia penicillata ogilbyi; assembly: GCA_023548195.1. Lineage (NCBI taxonomy): Eukaryota > Metazoa > Chordata > Mammalia > Diprotodontia > Potoroidae > Bettongia > Bettongia penicillata. The sequence continues at coordinate 29,195 of JAJHZJ010000993.1, forward strand.
ATATTAATCATAAGATACATTAAGAGAATTTCTTTTCACAGAAAAATACTGCAGAGAAACTGCCCAGTATCTACAGATCTTTGACAATCAACACATCCAAGGAGATGATGTGTTACAGTGACTATCCCATCCCAGATCATTTTTCCCAACTACATGCACAACTCCAAAGTCATGGAATACTTCAGGATGTATGCCAAAACACTTTGATCTCCTGAAATATATCCGCTTTAAGGTAAACAGAAGTGAAAAAAAAAAACAACTGTATGATATGTAGATGTGTACTTAAGAGTTTTGTTTGGATAGCCTTGGGGAGGATCAGAAGGTAAGAAACTTGTTTCCCCAGCCCCTCCCTTCTGTTTAGCCAACTAGGGTTCTGGAGCAATGTTAGGCGAAAACAGGGATTTCACTAAGTACTTCTGCCTCAAATCAGCCTAAAAAAAGGGAAATATGCAAATTTGGATATTTGAAGTCCCGCATCAATCCATGTCAGGCTGAGACTTATTTACCAAACTCTATATCCATTTTCTCTTTCTGCCCAGGAGCCCTCTAGCACATCCCAATGATAATGTCATTTCTGTCTTTGCCTCTGTTTTTTCTTCACTCAAATGTTCTCCATTTTGCTTCTTTCCTACCACTCTAATTCACATTTTTGATTCCTAGATTGCAACCCATGAGTATATCTTCTTTAATTTTTTTTGTTATTCTGTATTCAAGTACAAAATAAAAAAAAGCTTTTTTCATATACACAGTAAAATGTAAAATGAGAATTACACATGAAACTGTTGCAGTTTAGGGGTACCAGGAATCCTGAAATGGAAGGATACAGGGGGTCTACCTCAAAAGAATTTGACCACTCAAGTCATGTTTCAAAGTAGTGAGGTTTATTTGTGACACCAATGGAAGCCTGGTAGAGTCTAAGTGAATCTTTGCAATTTAATGGGGGTAAGATTGGTACTTAAATACATTACATATATACATACATATATATATATATATATATATACATATATATATATATATATATATATATATATGAAAAAATAGTGAGAAGATATGAATGGGATTAAGGAATAGTAAATTGCTTGGAGTGGCCTAGGGGCTAGCAGAGAAATATTCTAGAAGGGATTAAGGTGTAGGTCCCAGAGTCACAGTGAAAGGGCTATTGAGTAGCTAGGTGTGCTAGGATGAACCAGTTACCTCTGGGGAGACACCAGAGACTGGATTGTATGGGAAAATTCACTCCATCAAAACCACTGATCTCTATTATATGTAGCTTTCTTTAGTTTTAAGTATATAAAAAATGTAACATGTAACTTTCAAAGCTATCTCATTTCTCTCTATCTGCCTTCCTCTGTTCTCTTCTGTATGCTTTTTTTTAATTCTTCACTGATCCCTTCTAATTTTGGGGGGGAAAACCCTATAACCTAACATGTCTCTACTTTTAGCTCTCCTCACCCCAAATTGAAAAGAAAAAGGAAAAAGAAATATGCACAGCCAACTAAAACTGTTTATCTATTGAGTGAATAGCTCTTGTTCTTAGATATTCGAATCACTTCTTTCTTTATTTTAGACATGAGATCTCTATTAGAAAAGCTTACTGTAAAGATTTTTTTTCCACGGTTAGCTATCTTCTAATTTTAGTAGCTATTTTTTGTTTGTGAAAAATCTCATTAAATTTGTTTTTGATCATAATTGTTCATTTTTATCTTATGTGATCCTATCACATGTAAATATATCTTTTCAACATACTATTACCTCAGTTCTATACCTATCCTTTTTTTACCTCTCCTGGTTCCTTTGAATAAAGTATTCTGGTACAGTATTTCATTCATGGGGCCTATTCCACCAAGCATTAATGCTACCTGTGAGATAACATTTCCTTGAGTAATGACCTCATTTCCTACTTTGTACCTTTGTGTATAAACACTTGAGGTCTATGTTTTTATCATTAGCTTCTGTCTTGGATATTTTTCTCCAGTGAGTTATAAGTCATCTCTATGGCTATTATTCCTACAGTATAAGTAATCTCAATATTCTCCCTCCATCTTCCTTTTCAGATATAGTTAGATTTACAAGACTCCAGGCATTTATACTCTTGCTAGCTTTTGTAAGGGGCTCCTTGTTTCTGTCAATCCTTTTAAGCCATAGGCCAGAAATTCCTTAAATTCTCTCACCTCTCGGTTCTTCTTCAACTGTAAAAGCAGATCTGAAAAATACTTGACCTGATAATGCCACACAGAGCTGGTATGAGGGGTGAGTTTTATAAACACTAAAATCCAAGAAATGATAATTATTATTATCATTAAAAACTGTTCCTATAGCCCATAGAAAGGATTTGATTGATCCATCAAGGATTTCATACTTATCTCTGCTAATAAAGTCTTTATTTTTGAGTTAATTAGAATTTTGTAGGGATTTTTTCCTGTAGGAACTGCAGAATTTCTTGAAAATGAACCAGCTAAAAGTCTATATTGGGAACATGAACTATAGTGTCTCAGACATGAGCTGTGAGTCCTGCAATCTTAATTAAGGTTCTGGGAAAGGACTGAATACAGTAATTATGCTTGGCTTACATTTATGAGACCTCCAACTTCAGCATATAACATAAGCAGTAACTTGTATGTAGTTAAATAAAGTTAAATGATTTGTGCTTCATCTCTGTTTATTTCCTGATTACTTTTTTCTTTTTAATTCAATTTTATCTTATTTTCAGTTCTGAATTCTTTTTCTTACCTTCTCCTATTGAGAAAACAAGAAAAACAAAACTCATTATAAAAATATATAGTCAAGCAAAACAAATTCTCATATTTGTAAGTGTGTGTGTGTGTGTGTGTGTGTGTGTGTGTGTGTGTGTGTGTATTGTTCAATCTGTACTCTGAGTCTAAAACCTCTACCTGGAGGTAAGTACAAAAAAACATATTCAAGAGGAACAGTAAAATGGACAAATGACAAATAGGAGAATAAAATAGAACATAACAATTCTGAAAATAGGAAGCCACATTCTCAGCAAACAAGATGTATTGGGGAAGGTCAACATTAAAAGAGATACGTCAACCTAGGCTTTTTTTTTTCAATTCAATTGTAAATACATTTAGTAAGCAACATGGAATGCGCAGCTAGGTGGTGCAGTGGATAGAGTATGGAACCTGGAGTCAGGAGGACTTCAGTTCAAATCCTCCCTGAGATACTTTGTAGTTGGGTTACCCTAAGCAAGTCACTTCACCCTGTTTGTCTTAGTATTCTCATCGGTAAAATGGAGAAGGAAAAAGCATGTTCACCAAGAAAACCCAAAATAGGGTTATAAAGAGTTAGAAATGACTGAACAATGACATCAATGGTATTGAAGAAAGTGCTAATTTTGAAAATCAGGGGACAAAATAATGGTCAAAGTCTCGTCTCTGTCATAAGTTTCACGCTGTGATCTTTAGGCAAGTCACAGGGCCCTCTGGGGATGGGACCAAGCTGGCCTCTCTAAGGTTCTTTCAACTCTGCGTTTGTTCCTTTATTCTCAGACCAAGGTACAAAGTGTAAGGAAGCGCCCTGATTTTTCTTCTTTCTGGACAATGGGATGTGGTGGTGGAGGCTGATGAGAAACAAGAGTCCTTAGTCTTTGATGGGATCTTGGTTTGCAGCGGCCATCATACTGACCCCAACTTACCGCTCCAGTCCTTCCCAGGTGTGTCAACTAAGAAAATGAAGGGTGAGAAGAGAATTTTCCAACTACAGGTATCTAGGTGATGTAGTGGATGAAATGTTAGATCTGAAGTCAGGAAGACTTCTTGTGTTGTGTGTGCTCTCCTGAAGGTTAAGAGGATATAGCACATACACAAAGAATGCAAGAGAGACTGGAAAGGGGGAAAGGGACAGGGAGGGAGAAAACCCATGCCTAAATTAATATTTATTCTAAGGAAGTTTCAATTCTTTCTGGGATCGCTTCCCCTCTATCCCCTGCCAATCACAGGACACCAACTCTGTCAGCTTCCACAAAGTCTCATCCCTCTCCCTCTTACCACAGACTCACGTATTGATTCTCTCAAAGCATAATCTCAGTCCTGATTTCTTTACTTTCAGTCATTCCATAATAAACATCCAGATGCCAGTTTTATAGTTCTGCCTACTACAGCTTATCAGAGATGGAGCAATCCTGACCTTGCCTTCAGAGGACTCTATTCTCTGGTGTGGTATAATAAAAAAAATAAAAGGACTGGCAGTTAAGAGACCCAGATCATAATGTGATATTCAATCATTCACTTAATCTCTCTGATTTTCCTCACTCATAATGTTAGAGGATTGGACCACATAATCTCCAAAGTGCCCTTCAGCTTCCATATTCTACAATCATATGAATGGTTACATGTAGATAATCTTGAGAATAAATGAATGTACTTACTGTGTGCCACCCACAATGTTAAGTACAAGAAAGAGAGACACAGAGAGAGAGAGACAGAGAGAGGTATGTGAAGCTAAATTTTATTCTGGTGTCCAGAACCAATTAGTAGATATTAGTGAGCTACATGGAATGGTTTTCATGCCTTCTATCACCAATCAACAAGTTGAGTCTTGAACCCATGAGTGGATTAACTTTCCCCAGGGAGTGCAGTGGGAAGCAGCAGAAAATGTATGATGAAATAGCCTTGACTAGAGGGCTGAAAAAGATATGAACCCGAAGCATGGACAAATGACAGAGTATGGCATTCTTTGGGGGAAGTATCCATATAGATAATATCATAGATATCATCCTTGGGTCAGGACCTGTGATTTCAATAGTCCCATTGTGGAAATTTCCTTCCCCTGATACCTCAGGACCTCTGAAGTGATTGTCTTAGACAGTTGTCTGGAGCATGGAGAGATTTTTACTCACCCATGATCACAAAGCTCAGTGCCACATGTAGGACTTGAACCAAGATCTTCATGACTACAAAGTCATTCTTCTACCTAACAACATCACTGTGACTTTCTAGTTACCTGAGCATAAGTTAGTCTCTCCTATCCTTTTCAACCCTTTCAATTGCCTGAGAATAGCTTCCCAAAGAAAGATACCCAATAGGCAATGTGTAAGAAAATGAAAAAAAAGGAAGAGGCCTACAGTGGGCCTTGTTTGGGTAGGGAAAGCCTGGGTGGACATTGTTGTGGGGAACCCTGGACTGCTACAGACAAACAGGGTACTTGTTAGAATGGGAGGTGCCATGGCAAAGGAAGAAGGTTCTGGAAAGGGAGATAGGAAGAAATGAGGATAAACTTATTGTACTTTGTGACTTGGTCCAGTCCTGGCCTTTTGTAAAACTGAATTGACTCTGAAATGAGATTATTCTCCTATTTCCATAATTAACACTCTTGAATGGCGTTTAAGGGAGATTTGAATTTGACTGAATACCTCCCCAAACAGGCTGTTATAGAGAATATCTTTCAGATGAACAGATATTGATCCTCAGTTCATCCAGTCTCTATCCCTTGCACAGGTAAGGTGTGAAGTCACACTATGTACCATGACGTTTTCTCACCACCTAGGACAAATAGTGCTAATGAACGTCCTCACCCACCTCATGTCTTTTCCTTGCCTCAAATCACCATGAACAAGGCTGTCCTTCCTACATTGAATCAACAGTGTGAAAAATTATCCCACAACTCTGTTCTCTCCTCATAGGCATTGAAAAGTTCAAAGGTGACTATTTTCACAGCCGGGAATACAAAAGTCCAGAAGAATTTTTAGGAAAGAGAATCATCGTGATTGGTATTGGAAAATTCTGGAGCAGATATTGCGGTAGAACATGAGTCGTGGCGCAAAACAGGTTAGTAAATTAGAAAATTAGAATCAAAAAATGTTTGACTAAATAGAATCAGGATCTTTTTATCTTGACAGACTAGACAGAACTGGGTAGAATCTAATAAGATGAAATTCAATAGGGATAAAGGTAAAGTCTTGCACTTGGGTACAAAAAAATCAACACCATCAGAACAAGATGGTGGAGGCATAGTTAGATATCAGCTGTTCTGAAAAAGATTTGAAGAATTTATTGGACTCCAAGCTCATGATGGGTCATCAATGTGCTGTGGTAGCCAGAAAAGCTATTTTAGTTTTAGGGTACATTGAAAGGCATAGTTTCTTAAAGACAGGTAAAAGTTCCACTCCACTATGCCCTTACCAGTCTTCATCTGGATTATTGTGCCCAGTTCCAGGCAATATAATTTAAGGAGGACATTGATAAGCTGGAAAAAGAGTCCATAGGAAGGCACACTGGATTATGAAGGGTCTTGCGCTCATGTCATGTAAGGGCTATTTAAAGGAATTAGGTATTTTTTTAGCCTGAAAAAAGAAGAGAAAAATTAATTGGAGGTTAGGGGAAAGAGAAAGGGGGAAAACTATGGTTGCATTCAAATATTTGAAGTGTGGAGGAAGGATTAGTCTTGTTCTGTTTGGTCCCAGAGGGCAAAATCGGGAACAATATATGGAACTTGCAAGAGGAAGATTGAGCCAAGAAAGTCTTCCTAAGAATTAGTAATATTTGGGGAGGTGGAGCCAAGATGGTGGAGTAGAAGGATGGAACTGTAGGAGCTCCCTTCCATAGCCCAAAAAATACCTGTAAAAAATGGCTCCAAATAAATTCTAGAGCAACAGAAGCCACAAAATAACAGAGTGAAAGAGATTTCCAGCCCAAGAGAACCTGGAAGGCTGACAGGAAAGTTCTATTGCACCAGGTTCAAAGTGGAGCACAGCCTGGCCTTGGCCATGGCAGGATAAAGACAGGACTGGAACAGGCTTCAGGGAGCAGAATCCCAGCAGCAGCTGCTGTTCCCATATTGCTCAACTCACAAATGCCAAAGACAGCTTCAAAGGTCAGTGAGAAAGCACTTTCACCTGCATGAGAAGGGAGCAGGGTCTGATCCTGATGGAAGCAGCAACTGCAGCAGCAGCCTTCATTTTTGGAACCTTCAGCCTAAAGCCCTGGGGGAATTGAGTAGCTGATCTGGATCTCAGCCCTGAGTGACTCTCCTGGGTTGAGGAACAGTGCTGGCATGGTGGAGCTGGAGGTGGTTGTAGAGAGGGAATTGTACTCATAGATCCTGGGCAGCAAAGAGTGTGTATGGTTGTTCACAGACAAGAGCTCAGACCAGGAGAGGAGTAAACTCCTCTCCCTTGATTGTGCCACTTTGGAGGAACTGAGAACTTACAGTTCCCCAGAATATGCCCTCCTCTTGACAAAGGACTCAAAAGTCAAGTAATTGGCTGGGAAAATGCCCCAAAAAGGGGAGGGAAATAAAACTATAGAAGGCTACTTTCTTGGTGAACAGGTATTTTCTTCCATCCTTTTGGATGAGGAAGAACAATGCATACCATCAGAAAAAGACCTAAAAGTCAAGGTTTCTGCATCCAAAACCTCCAAAATAAATATGCAATGGACTCAGGCCATGTAAGAGCTAAAAAGGATTTTGAAAATCAAGTAAGAGAGGTGGAAGAAAAATTGGGAAGACAAATGAGAGTGATGCAAGAAAATCATGAAAAGTGAGTCAACAGCTTGCTAAAGGAGATCCAAAAAAGTGCTGAAGAAAATAACATCTTTAAAAATAGGATAACTCAATTGGCAGAAGAGGTCCAAAAAGCCAATGAGGAGAATGCTTTAAAAAGCAGAAATAGTCAAATGGAAAAGGAGGTTCAAAAGATCAATGAGGAAAATAGTTCTTTAAAAATTAGAATGGAGCAGATGGAAGTTAATGACTTTATGAGAAACCAAGAAATTACAAAACAAAACCAAAAGAATGAAAAATGGAAGATAATGTGAAATATCTCATTGGAAAAAACAACTGACCTGGAAAATATATCCAGGAGAGATAAACTAAAAATTATGGGATTACCTGAAAGTCTTGGTCAAAAAAGGGAATAGATATCATCTTTCATGAAATTATTAAGAAAAAGTGCCCTGATATTCTAGAACCAGAGGGTAAAATAAATATTGAAAGAATCCATCAATCACCTCCTGAAAGAGATCAAAAAAGAGAAATGTCCAGGAATATTGTATCCAAATTTCAGAGTTTCCAGGTCAAGGAAAAAATATTGCAAGTAGCTAAAAAGAAACAATTTGAGTATTATGGAAATATAATCAGGATAACACAAGATCTAGCAGCTTCTACATTAAGTGATCGAAGGGCTTGGAATATGATATTTCAGAAGTCAAAGAATTAAAACCAAGAATCACCTATCCAGCAAAACTGAGTATTATACTTCAGGGGAAAATGGTCATTTAATGAAATAGAGGCCTTTCAAGAATTCTTGATGAAAAGACCAGAGCTGAATAGAAAATTTGACTTTCAAACACAAGAATCAAGAGAAGTATGAAAAGGTAAACAGGAAAAAGAAATCATAAGAGACTTTCTAAAGTTGAACTGTTTACATTCCTACATGGAAAGATAATATTTGTAACTCTTGAAACTTTTCTCAGTGTTTGGGTAGTTGGAAGGATTACACACACACACATACACACACACACATGCGTGTATATATATATATACATAGACAGAGAGCCAGGGTCAGTTGAAGAGGAAGGTATGATATTTAAAAAAATTAAATCAAGGGGAGAGAGAGGAATATATTGGGAGGAGAAAGGGAGAAATGGAATGGGGCAGGTTATCTCTCATGAAAGAGAGAAGAAAAAGTTTCTTCAATGGAGGGGAAAAGGGAGGAGGTGAGAGGGAAAAAGTGAAGCTTACTCTCATCACATTTGGCTTAAGGAGGGAATAACATCCACGCTCAATTTGGTATGAAAATCTATCTTACACTACAGGAAAGCAGGGAATAAGGGGATAAATGGGGTGGAAGATGGATAGAAGGGAGGGCAAATGAGAGGAGGGAGTAATTAGAAGTAAGTGCTTTTGGGGAGGGACAAGGTCAAAAGAGAGAAGAAAATAAATGGGGGGGCAGAATAGGATGGAGGGAAATACAGTTAATCTTACACAACATGACTGTTATGGAAGTCCTTTTTTGCAAAACTACACATACATAGCCTATATTGAATTTTTTTTTTTTGCCTTCTCAGTGGAGATGGGTGGGGAGGGAGGAAGGGAGAGAAGTTGAAACTTAAAGTTTTAGGAACCAAGATTGAGAATTGTTTTTGCCTGCAACCTGGAAATAAGATATACAGGCAATGGGTATAGAAATCTCTCTTGCCCTACAAGAAAAAAGAGAAGATGGGGATAAGAGAAGGGAGGGGTGTGATAGAATGGAGGGCAGATTAGGGGAAGGTGTAATTAGCATATATGACGTTTTGTGGTGGGAGGAGGGGAGAGATGGGGAGAAAATTTGGAACTCATAATTTTGAGGAAATGAATATTGAAAACCAAAAAAAAATAAATAAGTAAACATATAAAAAAAGAATTAGTAATATTCAAAAGTAGAATGAACCACCTTGAGAAGTGGTGGGATCCTCTTCCTCAAAGATCTTTAAAGGTAAGTCTTTATTCAAGCTTTTGTCAAGTATATTATAGTTGAAATTCTTTCTCTTGGTATAGATCAGACTAAGTGTCCACTGAGGTCCCTTCCAACTCTCAGAATCTGTGATTTTTGTGATTCCTCTCATGAATTTTCCACATGGAGAGGGGGTAGGGTCTTCCCAACACAATTCCTTTCCACAATTTCTCTGATTAACTCATCACTTCTACTCATTAATTCCTTTGATGACTTCTTTCACTCCATTTCTTTACAATTTTCCTATATTGCAGTCTACTCAAATTCACCTTGTACCTTCCCATTGTTCTCTGGGTAATTTCTATTTTTCTTTGGAATCTAAAATGTCCCATGCATTTGAGCCATTTAACAACACCTGAAGAATACTAACATTAGGAATATCAGCTTTTATCTCAGAGGGAAGTTTGAAAGTCAGTAAAATAAATTTTCAATTGCCCAGAGATAATCTAGACTACTCATCCACTTCTGTTCACCTCTGGGCGCAATTGATTGTCCATTTGCAGTGAAATATTTACATACACACACACACATATATGTTGTTGTATTTGTTTGTCCTTCATTCTTGAAGAAGACCGTGATATCAGGGAGATGATGACATGACTTGCAGTTGACTTTGATATGAGTGAGGTTGGGCTGTGCAAGGTCACCAGTCTCACTTTCTCCTCCAGAGTCATCTGGGTCCAGTGGACAGATATTCATCAGTATGACTGGAGATGGCACAGGATACAATGGGAGACCCTGGCTCTTTTAACCTAAGGCCTTTTCAGGTACTCACTTAAAGTGAGGTAATACCCATTGAGTGAATAGGGCTTTCCTCTTTGAGAAGTGAGTCAAAGTATGACCCCTTAAATTAGAAGAAAAAAAAATCAAGCTGGAAGGGGAAGACCCTCAGGGTTGCTGTTTCAAAGACAAGCAGTTACCATTGACATTCATTCTACATTCACTCAAAGTCAAAAGGGTCCAAAATACATATATGGGTATGTATGTGCATGTGTGTATATGTATATTATGTGTGTATGTACTCAATATGTGTAATTTATAAAGAGAAAAATCTCTAAAGGTTGCTCATGCAGTTGCTGAATATCATAATCTGGGCAATATTTATGCTTCTTCCCCATGGTATTTTCCTAGGTGAATAGTTAGATCAAACTTTTTTGAATGGTTATGGAATCTATGGATCTCATCCAGAATAATAGTGGATTATATGTGATATTCTGGGTAATGGGTCAATTAGCACTGTGTCATTCACAAATGAAAGCAAGATATGAATGAAAAACCCTTCAATTCTCTCATTCATTCACTGCTCTGTCTTAGGTATTCCTTAGCACTAGACATGGATCATGGATATTACACCGCGTTTGGGACAACGGGTACCCCATGGACAGCTCATTCTTCACTCGGTTCAACAGTTTGCTCCGGAAAATAGCAAGTCTTAGAATAATTAACAATCAGCTGGAGAAGACATTAAATTCAAGGTTTAACCATGCCCACTATGGCCTACAACCTCAGCACAGGTACATAGGGTTCATTTGTATATGTGTATGGTTATGTGTGATTATGTTTATACCCATGTGCTACTTTACTTCTTGTTTCCTTTCCTTTCCTCCCTTCTTTCTTAGTTGACTTCTGTGCCTTTCTTTCCTTCTCTTCCAACTGACCCAGAAGTTTTTAGCCAGGAAGATAAGATACTCAGGATTTATGAAACAAACATTCCCAGACCAATTTCTCAAAAAGCCAAAGTCTCTTCAAAGATATTTCTAAATTATAATTTTTTTCACCTTTTGATTTGTTGCAACTAAAGGTAGATTTAGGAAGGGAACAAGAACTTTGGACAGTACAGTATGATATTACATCATATTAAATTAATATTATTTGATCTGAAAGTGGTTTATTCAATTTATACACACATAAGAAAGCGATTCAGTGACATAAATTTTGACTATATGTGATGGCAAATCATTTTTCCAAAAAGTTTGGTCAGATACATAACCTGTCATAGAACAAAATATATTACAACATTGCTTCTATGGGAAAATTCATTCTAATGACATCATTGCAATTGAGAGAATCACAGAAAGACAGAATCAGAAGAGAATTCAGTTGCCATCTAGTATAACCATACCCAAAACAAAATCACCATGACAACACATTCAACAAATGGTCATCCAGTCTTTTCTTAAAGAGCTGCAATGAAGGGGAGCCTACAGCCTCTCCCATTTTTTTATGTCTCTAATTGTCAGGAAAGTCTCCTTTAGATTAAGACTGCTCTGTCTCTTCGTAGCCCTCGCCTAGTTCCATTCTCTTGGGCCAAGCAGAGCACCCCTAATCACACTTTTACATGAGAGTCTTACAAGTACTTAAAGACAGCTTTCATGTCCCTCCAGATCTTTTCCTTCTCTTCATTTCTTTCAACATTTCTTTGAAAGGCATGAACTCAAGACTCTTAACCATCTTAGTTATCCATCTCTAGAAGTTTTCCAGGTTACTTATTCAATTGTGGTGCCCAGAACTAAACACAACATTATGAATGCAGACTGACCAGCTCAGAATATAATGAGAATAAGTCATTCTTGGGAGCTATTCCTTTGAATGTAGCCCAAGATGACATAATTTCTTTGACTGCCATATCTCTTTGTTGACTCATTGTTGGGAGTCCATTAAAAGATAAAGAGGCATCTAAATCGGCCTTCTCCATCTTGCATTTGTAAGGTTGGCTTCTTAAACTCAAGAGTAAGACTTTATATGAATCTCTATTAAATTTTATCTTATTTGATCCAGTCTATATATAGTACCTGTCAAGATCTCTTTGTATTTTGTCCTTGTCATCCCAATGTGTTAACAGTCTTTCATAGTTTTGTGTCATCTGCAAATTTTGTAAGAATTCTGTCTGACTGATATGGAGATGTTTTACATGATTACACATGTATAACCTGTATTGGATTGCTTATAATCTCAGGGAGAGGGAGGGAAGGGAAGAAGGGAGGGATAGAATTTGGAATGCAAAACTTTTTTAATGTCAAAAATTGTTTTAACATGTAAGTGGTTTGAAATATTATTTTAAAAAATTATGCGTATTTGTTGCTCACTTAAGTTTCAAAGTAGAAAGTAGATTTTTAGAGCTCTTTGAGGCTAATCCCCTCATTTTACAGTTGAAGAAACTGAGACTCAGTGAAGTTAAGTGACTTGCCTAAGATCACACAGCTAAACAGTATTTAAGGTAGAATTTGAACCCAGATTATCCTGACTCTAAGTCCACTGCTCTATCCTAAGTATATCCCATTGTCCCTCGATTCTCTTAACCATGTCATTGATTACAAAGTCAAAAGTAAAGGGCCAATAGGCCCACTTCCCTGTACCACATTACTAAAGTAATTTGTCTAAGTGAATGTAGATTGATTAATGACTGTGCTTTGAATCTGACCATTCAATCAATTCAAAATCCACTGGATTGTACTTTTGTCTGTCCCACAAGAATAACATAAGATAATTAACAGAACATTTTCTAGAAACATAAACCTTTATTGGTATACTGTCTAGATATTTATGGCACATATGCATATATATGCAAGATATCACACAGATGTATACATGTACAAATGTGTGTATGTATATGTGGGAGCTAGATTACACAGAAGATAACATGTTGGACCTGTACTCAGGAAAACCTGAGTTCAAATCTGACCTCAGACACTCACTAGCTGTGTGATCTTGGCCAAGTTGCCTAATCTGTCTGCCTCAGTTTCCTCATCTATAAGGGTGGAATAAAATAGCACCTATCTCCTAGGGTTGTTGTGAAGGTAAAATGAGAAAATGTAAAGTGTTTTTGCAAATTTTAAACCACTATATAAATGCTATTATAATTATTACTGTTATTGGTATATTGTGTTTCCTCTTGGGTGATTGTTAAGTAGAAGAAAAATACTCATAAACATTTGATATCAAAGGATAAAATGAGTTTCTTGATATATTCAAGGGAAGACTTGAGTGACAACAAAACGTAGTTGCAAACAATACATTTTTTCAAAATTTGTATTTAAAAAGAGAAAACATAGATAGATGAAATCAAGTACGTGATATAATTGCTTTCATATCTGATTTTCTTAAAGTTGTGCTTCTATAATTTGGAAATTGTTGGCATATGGTCAATGATATACAGTAATAATATGCCAGAAGGAGTTAGGAAGGGATATAAATTAAAACTTAGGAAAGTGTAAGACCAACTTGTTAATTTCCTGTGTTTTCCACATGCCTTAAGGATTCCGTTATATTTTTTGATACTGATGTACACTGTTTTTAAATATTTATCTTATCTGCAGACCTTTAAGCCAGCACCCAACTGTCAATGATGACCTGCCAAATCACATAATTTCGGGTAAAGTCTTGGTGAAACCAAACATAAAGGAATTCACTGAGACAACTGCCATTTTTGAGGATGGCACCATAGAAGAGGACATTGATGTGGTCATCTTTGCTACAGGATACAATATCAGTTTTCCTTTTCTTGAAGATCTCATCAAAGTCACCAATAATGAGGTGTCTCTCTATAAGCTTATGTTCCCTCCTGACCTGGAGCAACCAACACTAGCCATCATTGGCCTCATCCAACCCCTGGGCATTGTCCTACCCATTGCCGAGCTCCAGAGTCGCTGGGCTGCACGAGTATTCAAGGGTATGTGGATGAAAGTCCTGCTATGTATACCATATTAAATCCCCAGGCTCTTCTGGGATCATTCTGACCTCTTCAGTAAGATATATTCCATTACCTCCTTGGCCACCTGCTAAAATATGGGCTTTATTTCCAGGGTTGAATAAATTACCTTCAGTGAAGAACATGATGGCTGACATCACACAGAGAAAAACAGCTATGGCAGAACGGTAGGCAGCTTCATCCTAAGAAATGAAAACAAACAGCTAGATGTAGTCATGGGCTCCCCAGCATAGACTCTTAAACTGTACACTTATTTCAACACTTTCCTTATAATAATACTGCTAGCACTACATAGTACTTTAAGGTTTAAGAGCACATTACAACTTTTCATTTTAACTTCACAGAAACCCTGGGAGGTACATGCTATTATTACCCCCATTTTATAGATGAGAAAACTGAGGCAGGCAGAAGCTAATTGATCTGTGCAGGGTTTCATAGCTAGTGTCTGTGGCAAACTCAGGGATCTTCTTACTATAGTTCTCAAACTCAGTCCATTGTAATACCACCTAGCTCCCATATTGCTTTTTCATATTTCCCTTTGTCTAAACTTTAAACTCTAAAAGGAATTATGTAGTTTTTTCCCCTAAAGTTACTATTGGATTCCTAACTTCTAGGAATGATTTGTGATAATTGCTGTTTGTTATTGCTCAATCACTTTCAGTCATGTCCAATTCTTTATGATTCCATGTGAGGTCTTTTTGGCAAAGATACTGGAGTGGTTTACCATTTCCTTCTCCAGCTTATTTTACAGATGAAAAAAAAACCAAGCAAACAGTTTTAAGTGATTTGCCCAAGGTTACATAGCTAGCAAATATCTGAGGATGGATTCAAATAAAGAAATCCAAGTCACACCAACTGATTATTATTAATAGAATTATACTCTCCTACTCCCCAAAAGATGGAGAGAGATGAACATGACTCAATCAATGAGTAACAGAATTTATTTCAAATACAAAAAGATTTTAGGCAATTTCTTGCTCAAACCAAACTTTGTCCCCCAGAAGAACAGGTTGTAATTAGCCCACACTTTTCTTTCTCATTTCAGGTATGTGAAGAGCCCCCGACATACCATCCAAGTAGATCACATCGAGTATATGGATGAAATTGCTACCCAAATTGGTGTGAAGCCCAACCTTCTCTGGCTCCTCCTCTGGGATCCCAAATTGGCCTGGAAGGTTTTTTTTGGTCCCTGTACCCCATACCAATACCGTCTTCATGGACCCAGGAAATGGGATGGGGCCAGGAGAGCTATCCTGACCCAGACAGAGAGGATCCTCAAACCCATGAGAACTCGCACTGTCAATAATGAGAGGAGTCCATCTTCAGAAATTTCTTGGGTTAAGATGGCACCTGTGGGCTTTGCAGTTTTGGCCAGTATCTTATCTTACTATCGTTACATCTATCGTTCTAAAAGGAAGTGAATTCGTGCATTAATGGGTAGCAAAAACATAAATAGCTTCTACAAACTAATTTTTTAAACTTTTTTTTTTTGCAATCATTCTGTCTCAGTTTTATTTACTGGTATCACAACTGTCATGACATGTTAGATAGCATTGCTTTGTTTTCTGTGGTGGATTTTTCCAGAAAAACCGTGTGAAAATATAATTTGAGCATGCATAAATCAAGTTGTAAAGTAATGTTTTCTATTTTAAAATATCCCATGGTGAATCTCTTTATAAAATGAATAACCACACCCTAACCAGTTCTGGCAAGGTATATTTTTATAATTCTTTTAACTTTTCTATAACCCTTTCTCCCATTCTAATCCTTTTGTGATGTTCCTATTTAGAAAGAAAGTTTCCATTTACCAGGTGGGAAATGGGAGATATGAGAGAATAATCTTTTAGTCACTTATGTTAGTCAGATAACAGGAAATTGCTTATTTATTAAATACACTTTTAAAATAGCTATGATTTTTAAATAGGTAATGATTTTAATGTTTAAAAATACTTATTTGTAAATCTCAAGTTCTCTTTCATTTTTTTAAATTTGTTTTTAAAATACTCAAGCACATGGCTTTCAGATGAAATTTTGTATATATCCTAACTGGATGGAGAGAAAGGGTATGACTTTAGGTAAGGCCAAAAAAATCTAATGTCTTTAAAAAAAACTCACTCCACCTTATAATTCCACCTGATGACCCAAATTCTACCACAAGAATCTCAAATGGTATGATATTTGTAAAGTGCTTAGCGTAGTCCCTGGCATATGTTTCTTCCCTTTCCCCCTTTCATTTCTTTAATTTAAGCATTTGCTTTTCATTCCAAGGTAAATACCCCTTAAACGGTGAACATGTTAAAAGTGTTATCAGTTATTTACATCTTAGTTTCAAATCTCCTAAGAGCAAGTTTGGAAAGAAGGGAGGTTTAGCAATAAGATGAAATAGAGAATCTTGTAAAGGGGAGATAAGTTCTCCAGAAACATGTTTCAAAAGGAAAGAGAGCACAGAATGGTAGAGCTAGGACAGAGACCAATTTTCTTCCCACTTGATCATTTTTCCCAGGTCAGCCTTGAAAGCTACCTTCAAAAACAGGATGATTTCACAGCTTTTAAATACCTATCTGCTGTCAAGACTTCTTTCAAACATGGGAACACTCCATCCCTTTAACCTTTGATTCTGGACCCCCTAACTGTGGGATTGGACCTGATCCCAACTTTGGAACCAGTGAGGAGTATGGTGCAGGCAGTGTCAACTGACTAGGAAGAACCAATTGTTAAATATTCAGTGTCACCATTTATACCTCAAAATTGGCAAATGTTACAAGTCAAGGTTTGCTTTATTGTTTCATTGACTGTCATCTTAAGAAAGTGATAAAGAAAATGCTAATATTGCAGTTTGACTTGAAAATGTGTCTGCTTACATTTTTTCCCCAGAGAACCTATTATCTGTTGTTAAATATTTACCAGAATATTTCTGGAACCAATCACACTCTTTTATTAAGTAATATTTTATTTTTTTCCAATTACATTGAAAAAATATTTTAACATCCATTTTTTAAAAATTTTGAGTTCCAAATTTTCTTCCTTATAGGTTCATAGGATCTTAAGATTTAGAGCTGGAAAGAAGCTTAGATATCATGAAGTCCAAGGGTAGGGAATCTGTGATCTCAAGGCCATATGTGACCCTCTAGTTCCTCAAGGGTGGCCCTTTGGCTGAATTCAAATTTCACAGAACAAATCCCCTTAATAAACAGATTTGTTCTATAAAACTTGGACTCAGTCAAAAGACCACGCCCAAGGACCTAGAAGGCCACATGTGGCCTCAAGGCCCTGACATAGTCCAACCTCTTCATTTTACAGATAAGGAAACTAAGATTCAGAGAAACTGAGTGACTTGCCCAAGGTCACATAGGTTATAAAGAATATGACCAGACTTCAAAACCTAGTACCTATAACAATAACTTTAGCATTCTGTCCATTGTATCATGCTTCCTTGAACAACAAAAATAGTTGTCATCTTCAACAACTTCAATATTCACTTTGATGGTTTTTATAATACCCTGGTGTCTTTGTTTCTTGATTTCCTCAAGCCCTGTGGTTTTCATCTCCACCCCACTCCCATCAACCACAGGTATGGTCACACATTGATTATTACTTGAAACTGTTTCAGCTTTGAAGCAATAGGGGATGTTCACATAGAGACTTTAATGTTTGCTGAATACATCAAAAGTGCCAAAGATATTTCCATGGGTCTGGCAAGCCACAATTTTGAGAGCTTCAGAACCAGATCAAAATGTAATTGGGAAATACTTAACAAAAGAAATTTTAAAATAATGAAATTGTACATAAGCAATGTTAATATGCAATTTTCTAAGATAACATGCAGCCCACAGAGGCCTTAGTATGGTTTAGTGTGTCCCCTATTTCTTTTTAAGTTTAAAACCACTGCTTTACATCAATTATCTCTTTTGGTCCTCACAACAGCCCTTGGAGGTGACTTGCCCTGTGTCACATATCTAGTGTTGGAGGCAAGTTCTGAGGCTGGTATTCCTGACTCCAAATCCAGTATTCTATTGACAATACCACCTAGTAATAACTCTGGGATTGTGTTCTCTGACCACAATCTCCTGCTGTTCTACCTACGCGACACTTTTACCCGCTCCTGAACCTGCTCATTACAGAATCTGACACAAAGTAGGTGCTTAAAGATTCATTGTTGGTTGGTTCACCCTCATTAAAATCTTTAGGATCTGGATCTCTCCCAATTCTCCCAGTCCTTTCTTTTGGCTTCACTTCCCACTTTACCCAGTCTTGAACCTTCAGCAAGCTTTGCAATCTCCTCCAACTTTGAAAGATCTCCCTCCCCAACCCTCTGTAACCCCTCACAATTTACCTTCTCTATTCTGTCCTCAAGTCAGTGAATATTGCTAGTGTGTTGCATTAATCTTTTTATTCTGCTCCTATGGACCCTTCCTCTCCACCCAACCCACCCACCCCCATTTTATGTCTTTAACATTCACATTTACCTAAAAGAATAAGGAAGTACTTCAAAGGCATTATCAAAAAAAAAAAATCTGTCACTGATCTTGTGGCTCAGAGTTGTCAGTAGTTTCCCTTTACTCAGGCTAAGACCAAAAGTAATATAATGGCTAGCCCAATACACAACCTTTCTGAGGGACACTGGAGACCCAGAGCACCTTCAATACAATTATAAAAGAGGTTATATCTATGATCCAACCGAAAAATCAATGACCCCATCTCTCTTGTCTGTCTCATCCCCTATCCCTATCCTCCTGCCATTAAATTTGAGACATTAATTTGTGTTAACATTCATAGACAACAATTTGAGATGATAAAAAATGAGCCCAGTTAGAAGGCTATTGCAGTGGTTCAGGCAAGAAATGATTAGGACAATGACGGCTATATGAATGAAGAGTAGGGGATATATAGGAGATAGGTAAGAAAGCCAGAAATGACAAAATTCTGTAAAGAATTCAATATTTGTGGTGAGTTAAAGCGAGAGATCAAGAATGACGTCAAGGTTACAATTCCGGGTGACCAGGAGGATGGTCATGCTCTTTACCATAAAAGGGAAGTTCAGAAAAGGGAAGCGTTTGGGAGGAAAGACAATGAGTTCTATTATAAACATGTGGAGTTTGAGGTTGGGACATCTAGTTCCAACTATCCAAAAGGTGCTTCATGGTATAGGATGGCTAAATATGCAAATCTGGGAATGCTCTATGTAGACATGATAATTTAATGTGGTGATGAGCAGTGGAGTCAAATTCAAACCGAAATGGGAATCACTAAACCAAACATAAAAATCCCTGGAATTACATATTAACTTAGAAAATCACATGGAAACAGCACCTATGTTCATTGTATTTTTTTGTTAAATAATTCCCAATTACAATTCAACACACTGCGTTTGACCACTCTGACCTAGAAAGATTGAAGAGAGAAGCAAAAGAGACCAGGGCCAGGGACAGAGCCCTAGGTTACACCCTCAGCTAGTAGACATGACATGAATCAAGATCCAGCAAGGAGACTGAGAAATCAGGCAAGTAGAATAGGAACCAAGAGAAAGCAGTGCTGTGAAAACCAAAGCAGGAGAGATTAACCATGAGGAAAAGGTGATCAACAATGTCAAATATTGCAAAGCGGTTAAGAAGGATGAGGACTGAGAAAAGGCCATCAGATTTGGCAACTAAGAGATCATCCATAACTTTGGAGAGAGCTGTTTCAGTTGAATAATATTAGGAGCCAGATTACAGAGAGTTGTACAGTCTCAGGTCTATGCCTTACATACCTTCTAGATGATGAATAAACTTTTCTTGGGCTATCCTGGGAACCTAGTCTGCCTGTCTGATGTTATTGATATGGGAATATTTATTTTATGTTATGAACATGCAGGTTAATAAACAGGCTTTTAGAAGACAGCCAGATCATAAACTGGGAGTCTCCAAGAGTTGTAGTCATGGTAGATAGGGGACAGATGTTTGAACCCATTTTTAGTTGGGGTATCTCTGAGCTAAGTCCTTAAGTCTAGTAGTAGATATTCACCCAAATAGGTTGCTGCTGTTTGTCCTTCATTCTTGAAGAGGACCATGATATCTGGAAGGTGATGCCATGATGCAAGTGAATTGGATTTAAGTGAGGCAAGGCTGTGCAGAGTCACCAGCCTCACTTTCTCATCTGGAGCCATCTGAGTCCAGTGGCAAGATACAGATCAGGACAACTGAAGATGACCCAGGAACAGAGCTTATTATTCAAATACTCAAATAGATCTATACAAGTTCTTCCCATTGAAGTAGGTTGCAACTCAACTTTGCCTACCATCTGATGCTCTTCTGCTCCCATAATTTTGCCATAGGAGGTCCATCCAACATCCTAGAGGCCTTTCTCAATTTCTTCTGACATCACAAAAGTACTGGGAAAGCTCTCTTGCTTTGTTTTCATCCTTCATTGGCAAAGAAGACCATGCCATCAGAGAAATGATGACATGACTTGCACTTGCCTTTTTTTGAGTGAGGGAGGGCTGTGCAGGTCACCAGACTCACTTCTTCTCCAGTCATCTGAATCCAGTGACCAGATATTTCATCAGGATGACTGGAGAAGACCCAGCATACATTGGGAGACCTTGGCCCCTTTAGACCAAGATCTTCACAGGTACTCACCAGGACAAAAAAAAGCCTTAGTGTTTGCTCTCTGCAATATAATTTGAAAGGTATCAATAGCCTTTCAACATCATTAAACCCACCTTGCCATAGTCAATGACTATAGATTCTCTTTAAAACTTTGGGAGTGGTTGACAGGAGCCAAGATGGCAGAGTAGAAAGATACACATATACTAGCTCCTAACCCACAGCCCATAAAATACCTGTAAAGAAGAACTCCCAACAAATTCCGGAGCAGCAGAAGCCACAGAACAATGGAGTGGAGAAGATTTCTGTTCCAGAGAGACCTGAAAAATTGACATGAAAGGTCCATCGCACACTGGACCCAGAGCAGAGCCCAGCCCTGCCTTGGCCGCACAGCACCGAGGGGACCAGATCCAAGCAGCCTTCAGGGACAGAATCTCCAGCAGCTGTGCAGATCCCTCCACCTACAGGTGCCAAAGGTCAGTGAGAGGGTCTTTTTGGCTGGCCAAGAGGGGAGTGGGGTGTCTCCATAACTTAGGCCTCCTCAGGAGGCAGCAGCCAAAGCAGCAGCGGACAGGAGCTCCCAAAGCAGACAGGAGCTCCCAAAGCAGACAGGAGCCCAGATCCATTGTTGAAGGTCTCCACATAAACCCCCTGAGGGAACTGAGCCCTATATGGCAGCCCCGCCCTGACCTGAGCAGCTGAACTTAATCTCACATTGAATAGCAGCCCCACCCCACTGAAGCCCTAAGGCTGGGAAGCAGCATTTGAATCTCAGCCTCCAAGCACTAGCTGGGTGGAACTGGAGGTGAGGTGGCTGTGGTGAGGAAATTCAGAAGTCAAGTAACTGGCTGGGAAAATGCCCAGAAAAGGGGGAAAAAAAATAAGACCATAGAAGGTTACTTTCTTGGTGAACAGATATCTCCTCCCATCCTTTCAGATGAGGAAGAACAATGCTTACCATCAGGGAAAGACATAGATGTCAAGACTTCTGTGTCTCAGACTTCCAAAATAAATATTCAATGGGCTCAGGCCATGGAAGAGCTCAAGAAGGATTTTGAAAAGCAAGTTAGACAGGTGGAGGAAAAACTGGGAAGAGAAATGAGAGAGATGCAAGAAAAGCATGAAAAATGGGTCAATACCTTGGTAAAGGAGACCCAAAAAAATGCTGAGGAAATTAACACCTTGAAAAAGAGGCTCACTCAATTGGCAAAAGAGGTTCAAAAAGCCAATGAGGAGAAGAATGCTTTCAAAAGCAGAATTAGCCAAATGGAAAAGGAGGTTCAAAAGCTCACTGAAGAAAATAGTTCTCTCAAAATTAGAATGGAACAGATGGAGGCTAATGACTTTATGAGAAACCAAGAAATCACAAAACAAAACCAAAAGAATGAAAAAATGGAGGATAATGTGAAATATCTCATTGGAAAAACAACTGACCTGGAAAATAGATCCAGGAGAGACAATTTAAAAATCAAGGGAATACCTGAAAGTCATGATCAAAAAAAGAGCCTAGACAGCATCTTTCATGAAATTATCAAGGAAAACTGCCCTGATATTCTAGAACCAGAGGGCAAAATAAGTACTGAAGGAATCCACAGATTGCCTTCTGAAAGAGATCCAAAAAAAGAAACTGCTAGGAACATTGTGGCCAAATTCCAGAGTTCCCAGGTCAAGGAGAAAATATTGCAAGCAGTTAGAAAGAAACAATTCAAGTATTGTGGAAATACAACCAGGAAAACACAAGATCTAGCAGCTTCTACATTAAGGGATTGAAGGGCATGGAATAGGATATTCCAGAAGTCAAAGGAACTAGGACTAAAACCAAGAATCACCTACCCAGCAAAACTGAGTATAATATTTCAGGGGAAAAAATGGTCTTTCAATGAAATCAAGGACTTTCAAGCATTCTTGATGAAAAGTCCAGAGCTGAAAAGAAAATTTGACTTTTAAAACTTTGGGAGCACATGCTGTTTATATGCCCAAAGTCTAAAAAATATTACTCTTGAACTACAATAAGCTAAGCAGAAAGTTTAATGAGCATATCATGCTTCATTTTTTTCTGTTTTTCTGACATTGAAATTTATATAATAGAAAATTCATTTCACAGTGAATACAGGTGCTTGTGACAACTTTCGAAAATCATAAACAAATGGTTAAAAAAATAAGATGAACCATGAAGCAATGGAAATCATGCACTGAAACTACTAATTTTATCTAACTATTGTTACTACATTCTAGGTAATTGATTTCAATAAAATTCAACACAAACTTAAATTTGACACAACCTATATATGTTTGCTGATAATAAACATATAAAATGTATGCTCCTTTGACCCAGTAGTGGTCAATCTTCCCCTTCTCTTTTTCTCCCTCCCACTCTCTCCATCTCTCTCTCTCTCTCTCCCCTTTGTCTCTAACCTCTCTCTCCCCTCTCTGCCTCCTTCTTCCCCTTCCTCTCTCTCACTCTCCCTTTTCCTCTCCTTTCTTTATCTCCTTCCCTCCTCCCTTCTCTCTCTATCTCTGCCTCTGTCTCTCTCTGTCTCTGTCTTGTCTTTCTGTGTGCCTCTCTCTATCTCTCTGTCTCTCTCCCTCTCTCTCATTCTGCTGTCTAACCCCTATCACCAAAAGAAAGGTTACCAATGGAAATAAATCATACAGCTGTCAGAGACATTAGTGATCATTTAGTCTAGCACTCTCTCTTTACAGATGAGGAATCCCAAGTTTGGAAATGACTTACCCAAGGTTGAGGCAACTCCAGTGGTAAATAGGAAGAGCCAGGCTTCAAAGCCTAACTCCAGTTCAAGGCCTCTTTACCCTTAACCAACCTCCCGACTGCAGAGTCTGAGTGTATAGGGTTAATAGGAAGAGGATAAGTGGACATCTTTAGCAGAAGAGATAGAAACCTCTGGCCTGATGTGGGACCAGGCTTACTAAGTAGGCGGAGAAGGAGCACTCTCTCTAAAAAGGAACAACCTGTGCCTAGGTCACCCTTGCCCACTGTGCTACTGCTTGATGCCACTTGAGAAGTTTTACTTTTAATCAAATCGACCAACGAGCATTTGCTAAGCATTTACTATGTACCTGCAACTGTGCCGAGCATGAGGGATAAAGGCGAAAATCACAAATAAACCAAAAGGTCCTGTCCTTATATAGCTCATGTACTGTATATTAATGAAGGAGTTTGTATACTACTAAAGGAAACATGTCATCTGTATATATATATATATATATATATATATATATATATATATATATATATATATGACATATATATCATATATATATTATACACATACACACACACATGGATATAAGAAGAAGAAAATCCTAGAGGGGAAGGAAGGGTTAGTGGGTGACAAAAGGACCATATGCTACAATGTGGTTGTTCATATTTCCTTCGACATTGCTAGTCCTCAATTACCACCACTACCACCACCTTCTGAATCGTCCCGGGAATAAGCCCAGAATATATGGATACAGTTTTATGGAAAATTAAGGAAGACTGTGACTTTTGAGCCTCCCAACCTGGGATGAGGTTTTGAGATACAAACCAGGGAGATGGGAGGACTCCTGAAACTTGTGAAATCACATACCAATGAGCTAATTTTATTTCAAAGGCATCTAGAGAACATTCAAATTAATACAACTAGCTCAGATTGGTCAGAGATTTAAACCTTGAAAACTGGATTCAGCTTTCTCACCCCTAACTCCAAACCTAGCCCACCTCTCTTCATCTTTTCTACAAGAATACATGAGATACTTTCATTAAAAGTTTTGCTAGAATCTAGTTAAGCTACAGATAGAATTCACATGTCCCACCCATTTAGTATCACTGACAGCAAAGGAAGTAAGGTCAATCCAGCATGGCCTGCTTTTAGCTCATTTTCTTTTCTACATGCTCACTAAGCGTCTCTTTAATAAATCTTCTTCAATTCTTTCTAAGAATAAAGATGAAATTCACTCTTCTGGTTTTTTTTTATTATATTCTCTTCTCCTTTATTAGAAATCAGGTCCATATTTGCCATACTCCAAGACCTAAGGTATCTCTCCTGTTTGCCAGAACCTTTCAAATAGGTGGCCCAGAGGATCAGTTGGACTTTGAGTCGGGAAAACCTGAGATCAAATCCTCCCTTAAGCACTTGCTAGCTATGTGACCCTGGAAAAGTCATTTAATCTCTCTAGGTCTCAGTTTCCTTATCTGTAAAATGGTAATCATAAAAGCACCCACCTCAAAGGGTTGTTGTGAAGATTAGATAAGTAAACATATGTAAAGTGTTTTGCAAACCTTAAAGCACTGTAGAAAAGCTGGTTATTATTATTATATCTCATTGAGAGTGGATGATCAATCAAATCTGTCAGTTCTTTCAATAAAAAGTATAGTTCACCTTTGTCCAGTGACTTGAATTTACCAATAGCTGTTAGATTCAGAAACATACATGAGCACACATGCACATACACATAGGGGTGCACACATACCTCTTAGAAAGACAGTCTGCAGTAGACAGCCCCTAAAGTGAGCCTTGAAGGGAACTTGATTTTCTAAGAGATGAAGGTGAAAAGGGAGAGCATTCCAGATATGGGGCAGATGGGGGGTGGGGGGAGGAGATGGAATGGTACATCCAAGGAAGGACAAAAAGACTAGTTTGGAGAAAATCTAGGGTGCTAAAGGGTAGATAAAGTGAATAAATCTGGGAAGATGTTTGGAGGCAGATAGTAACAAGTTTTAAATACCAAGCAAGGTTAAATGGCTGTATTATGTTTTAGAGGTAATAGTGAGCCATTGTTACTACTTAGTCAAGGAAATGCCATAGTCAGACCTGTGCCTTAAGAATATCAATATGACAGTTGTACATGAGAAGGATTGGAGGGAAGACAGGCTGCACATAGAATAAAGAAAATGGAAATCTCTTGTTATAGTCCAGAAGAGAAGTGGCAAAGACCTGAATAAGTCTGGGACCTAGATGAGTAGACAGAAGACAATGGTAGTATGAGGTATTATAAAAATATAATCAACAATACTTGCAAACTGGTTAGAAATGGGAATGGGAGGTTGTGTTGGAGAAAGTTGAATATGACTTTGACCTTAGAAATTGTGTGGCATATAATTCTGCTGTCTAATTATAGCCTAGAAAGATGATGGGGAAGGATAGATACATAGATAGATACATAAATGGGGCAGCTAGGAGGTGCAGTGAATACAGCACCAGTGCAGGAGTCAGGAGGACCTGAGTTCAAATCTCACCTCAGACACTTGACACTCACTAACTGTGTGACCTTGGGCAAGTCACTTAACCCCAACTGCCTCTTCCTGAGTCCTCTCTAGTCATTCTGATGAATATCTGGTCACTGGATTCAGATGGCTCTGGAGGACAAGTGAGGCTGGTGACCTGCACAGCCCTCCCTCACTCAAAGTCAAGAGCAAGTCATGTCATTATTTCTCTGATGGCATGATTTTCTTCGGCAATGAAGGATGAACACACAGATACATAAATAGATATATACAGAGATACAGAGATAGATATAGAGAAAGATGATAGACACATAGAGAGATGCATAAATAGGTACATAGAAAGATAGAGATATAGATACATAGATACAGGGGGGAGAAACAGAGAGGGGAGAGAGAGAGAGAGAGAGAGAGAGAGAGAGAGAGAGAGAGAGAGAGAGAGAGAGAGAAACACTAACTATGCTATGGCATATGTGATTCTTCAGCATCTCAATTGAATCTTGAGTTTTTGCTTCAATAGAATCTTCTGCTTCTCTATTCTTTCTGCTACTATCACTCTCTGCTACCATCATTAATTGGAGCATTGGTTTGCCTGTTCTCTTGTGACATCAACCCCAGCCAGCATCACCAAAACCTATACAGCTCCAAAACTACCTTGTGTCCACTTGCAAATTGTTTGGACTCTCTGGTAGACAGGAGAATGAGAATGACAGAGGGCTGAAAAGAAGGCTTAAAGAAAAGAGTCTACCTGCCAATTGCTGCTAGACAGGTGAATGTGGATAATAGCTCAGAAGGAGCTTAACAAGATACCCTGATGTAATAATACATTGCCTTTGAACTTGGAATCAAAATCTGAATTCACTTTCTACCTTGAGTACTCACTAGTTATGTAACTAGTAAGTGGACCAGTAAATTGGACTTGACTGCTTCTGGGGTCCCTGCCAACATTAAATGTATGATCCTATGATCCCAAGGCAATGATCCAAATCAGGAAGAAATTATATGTTGACTCTTCGTTAGGAAATGGCATGGCATGAGAGGGTCATTGACCCAGATGTGGGAAAGCTGACTTTAGAGGCCATCCATTTTCTTCTAACACTCCAAATGCAGAGAGCCCTATGAAAGAAAGACCATCCATAGTGACTAGATACCACAGAAGTGAGTCTGAGTCATTCATAGTAACGTATAATGCTCAAGAGATGCCAACCCCTGTCATTAAACCGTGTTCATCATTAGACTACATATAATGTGTGTTTTCTATGAAATAATGGGTGGTATTGTTTTATATTCTTGCTATATTATATTTCTTTATACATGCCTGTTATATTTCTGTATGTAACCTACATAGTAACTACCTACAGCCCTGATATGTGAAACTGTATTGTATGTATTACTTGAAATATGCTTCTGGTTCATTGGTCTAGACATTCTTTTTCTTTAAGTGATTATTTGCTACATTCAATTTTTACTGTACTGTGTAGGTTGAATAAATAGCCTGAAATTATGCTATGTGCTGATTTATGGTGCTTATAACGTATTTCACCTCTGTCCAGCGCATCTCATGTCATTTGGAGGGATTTCTCCTTCTCAAACCCTCGCATCGTTCCAATAAGCTTTATTTTCCAAATAGATTACACCTCAAGAATTAGGAGTATGGTGAGTCAGACTATCCCAGGAACAGCTGAGCGTAACAAACGTTGTCCATGAACTTCCCTGTCATGATATAGACAAGCACATAATAATGTCATGTGCTTCTGTGTTCTATGTGAGGGAGGAATAGAAAAATCACTAACCGCCCCCCCCATCTGTTGTTCCGTTGCGTTCAACTCTTTGTGACCTCATTTGGGATTTTCTTGGCAAAGATTCTGAAGAGGTGTGCCATTTTCTCCTCCTCCAGCTTATTTTACAGATGAGGAAACAGAGGCAAACAGGGTTAAGTGACTTGCTTAGGGTCACACAGCTAGTTAGTGTCTGGGGTCACATTTGAACTCAGCTCTTCCTTACTCCAGGCTCACGCTCTATCCACTGTGTCGCTGAACTGCCCTGTATCTGATGTATTAGAAAAAGACAAAGGCAGAGCCCATAAAGAGAGAGAATAAAAGATCAAGGCTTGTCTCCTAATTCACTTTTGTAGACTGTCGAAATAGTTACTTGATTCTGTCAGGCAATGCACAGAAGGCGGATTCAGACTCTGAAACCCAATCATTTAGGGCATAAGTGAAGGCACTTACGTTCATGAAGATGGGCCATTCCATTGCTATCCAATACCCTGTGATCTCATGAGGGTAACTTCTCAAACTGATTGTAGATGATCAAATGGATCACCTCTTCCCACCCCTTAATGAAAGAATCTCAGAGACAAGGGGAATCTCGGTACTCATCCATTCCAGCCCATATCTGAACAAGGATCCTCCCTTTGACATCCCTGACTGTTGTTCATTTAGCTTCTGCTTAAATGTCTCCAGTGAAAAGGAGACTACCACCAGATGGAGAAGTCCATTCTGTTCTTCAATTCAATCAACTTTAATTAAGCATCGATTATGTACTTAATTAAAGCATTTTTTTTAATTTTCAATTGACAAGCATTTATTTTCTCTCTCACTCACATGTTCCCACGCTGAATAGAACAGAAAAATAAAGCCCTTGGAACAAATATATATAGTCAAGCACAACAAATTCTCTCCTTGACCATATCCAAAAAATTCATATCTTGTTCTGTGCATTCAGTTCATTACCTCTCTCAGGAATTGGGGAGCACTCCTCATCTTTGGTCCTATAGAATCATGGTTGATCATTGCATCAGTTTCAACCCCTTCTAATCTCACAGGATCACTTAAATCACTTGACAACTTTAGCAGCCATCTGAGAGTCCAATTCATTCATTTTTAATTGGATTTTTTATTTTTTCAATTCCATCTCAGCCTCCATACACTGAGTTTTTAAAATTCTTCTATATATCTGTATATTCCAGGCAAAAAATTCCCAAATTAGTTATACCTGGAAAGGTATGTCTCTTCATGAATTTTAAGTTCATCAATTGCTTTGCCTAGAGGTGAGTGGCATTCTTTTGGTTTGAAGTTGCATCATTCACAATTCCAAAGTTTTTCAAAATTGCTTTTGTCTATAAAGTTATCATTACAATCATTGCTCTGGTTCCATTCATGTCACTCTACCGCAGTTCATAAAAGTCATCTCAATTCCTCTGGAGCTGTCCATTTCATCATTTTGTATGGTACAATAATATTCCTGTATTCGTATTACATAATTTTGTTATTCCTTTCCTCATTGCCCCCTTGGTTTCCAGTTTTGGACTACAGAGAAAAGAGATATGATATAGAGAAAGATTAGAGGTAGAGATGTTTATAAATATAGATTTGCAGTTTGAAATTTGGTACCTAATAGACACTCTCTCTTTCTGTTTTTCCATATTGTTATCCTTGAAGCGTTTGACCTTTTGTTTCACCTGATGAATGTCATTATTTTTTCTGGCTCTATAAAATATTCTTTTGGGACCCTGGTATAGCACTTTATAAGTAAATTAATTTAGGTGGTATTGTCATTTTTGTTATACTGGCTCAGATGCCAAATGACTGATTAATGTTTATCTAATTATTTAGATCTGTTTATTCCTGCAAAGAATGTCTTATAGTTAGATTCATATAGCACTTTATAATTTTTTTAATTTTTTTATAATTTTTTAATAAATTTTATAAATTCTGTAATTATTTTGAATGGAAATTCTCTTTGTAGCTCTTCTTTCTGGATTTTGTTTGTTATGCATGATTGCATCATATCTAATTTTTTTTTAATTATACCAACTCCCTGAAGCCCAGGGAAGTTAAGGTACTCGACCAAACTCATGTAAGTAGTAAATAACAGTAGTAAAAAACAGGAAACTTTAAATCTAAATCTTCTGTGACCCCAAAGTTAATGCTCCTTCTATTGTATCATGTTGTCCTTTGACTTGTTAGGAATTTTTTCCTTACATGAAGCTAAATTTGCCTCTCTACAACTTTCTCCAAATCTCTCTTTCTATTTTTCACCCAATGCTTCTATTCTCTATGGAGACAAGCAAAATAAGCCCAATCCCTTTCCTACATGACAAGCCTCCAAATATTTGAAGACAGATGTCATGCCTTACCATCAAATTCTCTCATTTCCAGAGTAAACATTTTTAGTTCCTTTTCTGATCTCAGCATAGTCTCCAATATTCACACTATCCTGATCACATTCCTCTGGATAGCTACAGTTTTTCAATTCTTCACCTAAAAATGTAATATTTAAAAATGATACTCTAGACAGGTTCTGATAAAAGCATAACATCTCCCTTATTCCTAACTATGCCTTTCAAAACAAACTCAGATTACCTTCTCTTTTTGGCTACCATATCACTTTTGACTCACATTAAGCTTATAATCCACTAAAATCTTCAGATCAGAAAAACCTGGAAAGTCTCATATAAACTGGTGGAAAATGAAGGGAGCAGAACCAGGAGAACATTATACATATCAACAACAGTAACATAATGATGATCAGCTATGAAAGATTTAGCTATTCTGATCAAGATAATGGTCCAAGATAATTCCAAAGGATCCATGATGAAAAAGTGCCATTTATCACCAGTGGGAGAACTGACACATTCTGAGTACTGATCAAGGAATACTTTTAAAAATCTATTTCTCTTGTTTTGGGGTATGTTTTCTTTTGCAACATGGCTAAGATGGAAATATGATTTGTGTGACTTCACACTGATGTATAATCAGTATGTGTGTGACTTCAAACTGATGTATAATCAGTATGATATTGCTTGGCTTCTCAAGGGTTGGGAAAGGGAAGAAGAAAATTTGGAATTCAAAAAATTTTAATGAATGATTAAAGTTTTTACATGTAATTGGGAAATATTTAACAAAATGAATAAAAATATATTTAATGAAATAAAGTGTGAAACAGAGCTACTCTGCTCATGTTTGTCTAATTAATGTTTATTATTATTATTTTACCTATTTAAATAATGTATTTATTACTATTATTATTATGCATCTGATTGATACAATGATCTATGTCAATTCCAAAAGAGTCATAAAAGAAAGTGCTGTCCACATTCAGAGGGGAGAATTAATGAACTCACTGCGGATTGAAGCATATCTTTTTCACTTTCTTTATTTTTCCCTTTTTACAACATGACTAATGTGAAAACATGCTTTGCATCATTTTGCTTGCCTTCTCAGTGAGTGAGGGAGGGGCTGAAGGGAGAGAATTTGGAACTCAAAATTTTATTAAAGTTTTAAAAAGAAGAGTAGTGAGAATAGGGAGAAATCAATATCAGATTAATGATGTATTATTTTTCTTGTTTTTTACATATTCAAACACGGCATAAAGGAAGTGGCATTTTTTTTATTTAACCTGGTGTCACCTATAATCAATTTTTAAACAGTGGATTTTTAAGTTGCCTTGTGTGATCTCTCTACCCTAATTTTCATGAAAGGCAAACCCTTAAATTCATATGACTACTAAATCCAAATATCACTATTTCATTGAAAATTAACATTTAACATATGATCATTGAAAATTAAAAGTCTATAATTTTTACTATTTAATGTTAAATGAAAGTAGCAGGAATTATCTGAGATTCTAATCCTGCATACAAAGCTCTTTGAAATTTATGGGGTACTCTTACTCCTCTGTATGATAATCAAAGAGCATTTTGGATCCCAAGCCAATTTGAAT
Organism: Bettongia penicillata ogilbyi; assembly: GCA_023548195.1. Classification (NCBI taxonomy): domain Eukaryota; kingdom Metazoa; phylum Chordata; class Mammalia; order Diprotodontia; family Potoroidae; genus Bettongia; species Bettongia penicillata. Next base: position 60,895 of record JAJHZJ010000993.1, read on the forward strand.
GTCAAACAAAGGATCCCATCCAAGCGTAGTGAAAACATATCAAAGGAGAACTGCTTGATATCACTTGGAGAAATGTAACTTGAGTAAAGCCTCTAAGTCCCTGAAATGTTGATCAATAACATCCTAGGTATACTCTTCCTCAACTTGGATTAACAACTATCCCTTTATTTATTGAATCGTGTTGTGTTAGAACTGCCAAGTCATCTAGTCTAATTTCCCACCTTCTACAACATCCCTGACAGGTGCTCATTAAACTTACATTCCAGAGTTCTGTTCCGGGAAAGCTACTAACCTTCTGAAGCTATTTATTTCATTTGGAAATGGCAGATTGGATAAAGAGTTGGCCTTGGAGTTTAAAAGATCTGGGTTCTAGTTGCATCCTTGATATTTAATACCTGTGTGGACTTGGGCAAATCACTTAACTTCCTAGATTTCAGTTTCCTCATTTGCAAAATAAATGAGGGGATTGGTCAATCAATCCATCAACCAGAAAATATTCATCAAGTGCCCACAGTGTATTAGTCACTGAACTAAGCTCTGCAGATACCAAAAGAGGCAAAAATAGTTCCTACCCTCAGGGAGCTTACAACCTAATGGGGGAGACAACAAACAAGCTATACGAAGGATAAATAAGACATAATTTAACAGAGGGAAGGCACTAGAAAGAGTGCCTGTAGAAGATGGGATTTTAGTTGTGACTTAAAGGAAGCCAGTAAGTAGAGATGAAAGGGGAGAACATTCCAGGCATGAGCAATAGTCAGAGAAAATGTAAGGAGCCAAGACATGAAGTGTCTTGTTCATGAACACAAAAATGCCAGTGTCACTTGATCACAGATTATGTTGTAAGGCATGATGGAGTAAGGGGCTTTGAACATACAGAGGGTTTTGTATTTGATGCTGGAACCAACAGGGCACCACTGAATGAGTTTACTGAATGAAAGGTAACCTGGTTGGATTTGCACTTAAAGAAAATCACTTTAGTGGCCAAATGGACAAAGGATTAAAGGGAAAAGATGTGAGGCAGGCAGACCCAGCAGTAGCCTATTGCAATAGTCTAAGCATGAAGCAAGTTCTTCATGGCGTCTGATGTACATACGTTCCAGCTCCAGAGTTATGATCCTATCTATTAACACACTGGCTTAGAAGCCCTGGGCAAGTCATTTAACTTCTCAGTGCCCTAGGCAACTCTCTAAGAATATTAAATTTCAGAACAGGTGCTGACTTACATTGGTAAAGGGAGTTTCCTCATCCCACTACTCCCTATATCAGTAAGATCACAGGTCTAGTCGCTAAATCTGTCCAATTATTAGTGATGCCTCTGTTATACTCCACTGGAATCTTTGTGACTTTCAGTCAGTTTCTAGAAAACAGCTGGAGATAGCTATTATATCCTCTTCACACTTTCACTTTTTGAGGTTAAACAATTCCAGTTTCTTCAACAATTCCTAAGGACAGGGTCACTAATCAACCTAGTTACCCTCCTCTGGACAAATAATGATTTGTCAATAAAATGACAAGACTAAGGAGATATATTTGAACTATTGTCTTGTAACTGTAGCAGGGGTGGCTAGGTGACTAAGTGGATAGAATATCAGGCTGGATGTCTGGAAGAATTATCTTCCTGAGTTCAAATCTGGCCTCAGATACTTCCTAGCTGTATGATCCTGGGCAAGTCACTTAACTTTGTTTGCCTCAGTTTTCTTATCAATAAAATGAGCTGGAGAAGGAAATGGCAAACCACACCAAGATCTTTGCCAAGAAAACCCCAGATGGGGTCACGAAGAGTCAGACACAACTGAAATGACTGAACAACAGCTTTAACCTGCATATCTGTCAATAAGTTTCCATGGGCTACATCTTTGGTTTTTACCAATGCAAATATACACAAATATATTGTTTTAGGGGGGAGGAGCCAAGATGGCAGAGTAGAAACATACACATATGCTAGTTCCTAACCCATAGCCCATAAAACACCTGTAAAGAGGAGCTCCCAACGAATTCTGGAGCAGCGGAAGCCACGCAACAATGGAGTGGAGGAGATTTCTGTTCCAGAGAGCCCTGAAAAACCGACACCGTCACACACCAGACCCAGAGCAGAGCCCAGCCCTGCCTTGGCCACCCAGCACTGAGAGGACCAGATCTGAGCAGGCTTCAGGGACGGAACCTCCAGTGGCCATGCAGATCAATACACCTACAGATGCCAGAGGTTAGTGAGAGAGCCGGTATGGCTCGCCAAGAGAGGAGTGAGGTGTCCCCATAACTGAGACCCCCTCAGGAGGCAGCAGTGGAGGCAGCAGCAGACAGGGGCTCCCAAAGCAAGCAGGGGCTTGGGTCCATTAGCATGGGTCTCTGCATAAACCCCTAAGGGAACTGAGCCCTGTGAGGCAGCCCTGCCCCAACCAGAGCTGAACTTAAATCTCACACTGAATAGCAGCCCTGCCCCCACCTGAGCACCTGAATTTAATCTCACACTGAATAGCAGCCCTGCCTCTGCCGAAAACCCTGAGGCTGGGAAGCAGCATTTGAATCTCAGACCCCAAGCATTAGCTGGGTGGAACTGGAGGCAAGGTGGGGGTGGAGAGGAATCTCAGAAGTCAAGTAACTGCCTGGGAAAATGCTCAGAAAAGGGAAAAAAAAGTAAGACCATAGAAGGTTACTTTCTTGGTGAACAGATATTTCCTCCTTTCCTTTCAGATGAGGAAGAACAATGCTTACCATCAGGGAGAGACATAGAAGTCAAGGCTTTTGTATGCCAAACATCCAAAATAAATATTCAATGGGCTCAGGCCATGGAAGAGCTCAAAAAGGATTTTGAAAATCAAGTTAGAGAGGTGGAGGAAAAACTGGGAAGAGAAATGAGAGAGATGCAAGAAAAGCATGAAAAATGGGTCTTACTAAAGGAGACCCAAAAAAATGCTGAAGAAAATAACACCTTGAAAAATAGGCTAACTCAATTGACAAAATAGGTTCAAAAAACCAATGAGGAAAAGAATGCTTTAAAAAACAGAATAAGCCAAATGGAAAAGAAGATTCACACACACACACACACACACACACACACACACACACGCACGCACGCACATATACACACATGCATGCACGCACAGAGACACAAAGCACAGAGTGAATTGAATAGGATGGGATCATATCTTGAAAAAATGAAGTTAAGCGGTGAGAGAGAAATATATTGGGAGGAGAGAGGGAGAAATGGAATGGGGCAAATTATCTCTCATAGAAGAGGCAGGCAGGAGACTTTTTAGTGGAGGGAAAAAGAGGGGAGCTGAGAGAAAAACATGAAGTTTACTCTCATCACATTAGACTAAAGGAAGGAATAAAATGCACACTCATTTTGGGATGAAAACCTATCTTACAATACAGGAAAGTGGGGGAGAAGGAGATAAGCAGGGTGGGGGGGATGATGGAAGGGAGGGCAATGGGAGGAGGGAGCAATTGGAAATCAACACTCTTGGGGAGGAACAGGATCAAAAGAGAGAATAGAAGCAATGGGGGGCAGGATAGGATGGAGCAAAATATAGTTAGTCTTACACAACACAAGTATTATGGAAGTCATTTGCAAAACTACACAGATATGGCCTATATTGAATTGCCTGCCTTCCCAAAGGGAATGGGTGGGGAGGGAGGGATGGGGAGAAGTAGGCACTCAAAGTTTTAGGAACAACTGTTTAGTATTGTTCTTGCTACTAGGAAATAAGAAATACAGGTGATGGAGAATAGAAAGTTATCTGGCCCTACAAGACAAAAGGGAAGATGGGGACAAGGGAAGGGAGGGATGATAGAAGAGAGGGCAGATTGCTGATAGGGAAAATTAGAATGCTCAATGTATTGGGGTGGGGGCAGGGGACAAATGGGGAGAAAATTTGGAACCCAAAATTTTGCAAAAATAAATGTAAAAAAAATTAATTAATTAATTGATAAAAGGAAAAAAAACAAATATGTTGTTTTAATTTCTATGTCTATAATCCTTAAGTTACATTGCCTGCTAACTCATATCAGGCAGAAAAATCTAAATGTTAGATATTTAATCAAGCATGCATTTTAGGCAAAATGCACTTTTATAGTAATTAGTGTCTGATTAATCATATCACCCAAATTTTATTTCTTAAATATGTTATTTTGGGTCACCCTTCTAATAGCTCATAGGATTTGGAGTTAGAAACCCCTAAATGAGGCTACAAAGAGTTGGACATGACTGAAACATGACTCAGCAATAACAAAGAAGGACTAGGGAAGCTTTCCCAAGGGAGCCAGCATCCCAATCATTTGAGTGGGGTTTAAAGATGGGGAGGATTACAACAGGCTGAGAAAGAAGAGTGGGAGATTAGAATAATTCCATGCAGGAGAGAACATTCCAAAGGAACAGAATGTACAAATGAAGAGGCATCAACATACAGGGTGTGTTTGGGGAACAGTTTGTAATCCTCTTTAGTTGGCAAGTGGGATACATGTACTCATAAAGGAGTACTGATGGGGAAAGGCTTTGAATGTCAAAATAAGGAATCCAAATTTCATTTCGTAAGCAATACAAGTCATTAAAGGGTATTTTTTGTTTTTAATTATAGGGACTTGCTAATAATTAGGATGGCTAATCTGGCAATGATGCACAGGACAAATTAGAGAGAGAAGACTGGAGGCAGGGAGAACATCTAGGATGCTATTTCAGACTTGCAAAAGAGAATTATAAAGAGGAGGGGCCTGAATTAATGAGGTGACGGTTTAGACCAGGTTCTTAAGTTTGAACTTTTTTTTTATTTTGATGACTATTTCGATAACATTGGATTCTGCTGTAATGCTCTGAATTTTATTTTATACATTTAAAAGTATCATTCCATGCAGGAATCTAAAAGCTTCAGTCAGACTGTCAAATGGGGCCATGACACACAAAAGTAAAATATCCCTGATGTAGATGCAAACCTAGCTCACTGGTTTTTATATTTTCCTTTTTGTTCCTTTTGAATTTTTTTAACTTTTTTTCTCCAGAAAAGTAATAGGAAAGGTTTTTTTTTCATGTCTGTGTCAAAATATGAAGAAAGAGTAGAATGATCCAATGTGCCAGGCATTGTGATAGCCATTCTACCCCACCTATAACCCTGGGAAGAGGTGGCTGGAGGTCATGGGGACGGGAAGAAAATCAAAAAGGAAAAAAATTAGCAGAGCTTCAGATTCCCTAATCCTTTCCTTACATGGGTGTAAAAGAGGAAGCATCTTCAAAGACCACTTAAGAGCTATGCAAGGAAGCCTGGTGATGATGATAGATAGATAGATAGATAGATAGATAGATAGATAGATAGATAGATAGATAGATAGATAGATAGATAGAGATGATAAATAGATAGGAAGATAGATAGTAGAGATCAATACATAGATAGATGAGAGTGAGAGAAATAGATGATATAGATGATAGATAGATAGATAGATAGATAGATAGATAGATAGATAGATAGATAGATAGAATGAACATTGGTAAGTGCTGACTATGTGCCAGGCACTGGCTTGAGGAGTGGTAGGGATATAAATACAAGCAAATAAAACATTATTTACCCTCAAAGAGCTTACATTCTAATGAGGTAAGACAGCACATAACATGATAGTGGAAATGGAGGTTGGGGGAGGGTACCCATAGGCAGTCATAGCAAGGAGACTGTAGGAAATAGTCTAGAGTCAAGATTCTCAGCAAGATAAGACAAAAGGCTCTCTTATCAGAGCAGAGGGAAGTCATGGGTGGAGTCCAAGTTTCTGGTGGAAAAGAAGTAGTGAGATGGGGGACCATATCCATGACACTACCAGAAACGTAGAGTAAAATCCATTCTCCCACCATCTAACTCCAATCTGCCCTGCCATCCCTATTTCAGAGCACTTCCTTTGAGATTCTCCAGCCAAAGTGGTCTACATCCCATCCATGCTCTTACCCTTCTCTCTTATATTGTCATTCTTTTTGTTCCTGTCTTGCCTCATGCCTATAGTGGATTCCATCCCTCACCTTTATCTCCATTCATTAAAATTCCATCATACCTTCGAGACACAACATTTGTGGTCTCTCCTCCACAAAGTCTTAGCCAAACCCCAGGTGACAATCATTTCTCATGGCATTTTGCCTAAACATCTCATTTTCTCCTTACTATGTTCTACTCTGTTACACTTATTTTGCCTACATGTCATATCAGCCAACAAGCATTTATTAAGCTCCTATTATATACTGGACACTGGGGATTCAAGAAAAAATGAAACTATCCCTGCCTTCAAGGAGCTTATATTTTATTATGTATAAAAAATATGTTCAAAATAAACACAAAATAGTGTCTTTAGACAGAAATTCCTTGAAAGCACAGTCTTAGCCATGCCACTTACTATGAGCATAACTTTGAGCAAGACATTCAATCTCTCTAGACCTCAATTTCCTCCTTTGTAAAATGCAAAGGTTGGACTATATGACCTCTAAAATCCCTCTAGTTCTAACTATGATCCTACAGTCTCTAATATCTAGTATGGTATAGAAGGTGCCAAATTAATGTCCATTAAATTGAATTTACAGAATTTGAATCTGCAGTCAATAAAAACTTCCCTACAGGGTACTTTGATTTTTCAATCTTATTCCATCCTTCTTCCCTACTGGTACCAGGAGATGGTGGTGGTAATTAAGATTGATCTTGAGATGAAGAGATGGTTCTTGCCCAAATAATCCTGGTTTCTTTCTTGTTCTACTTAAAAGCAAAGGGGCAGTTAGGTGGTGCAGTGGACAGAGCACCAGTGCAGGAGTCAGGAGGACCTGAATTCAAATCTCACCTCAGACACTTGACACTCACTAGATGTGTGACCTTGGGCAAGTCACTTAAGCCCAACTGCCTCATCCTGGGTCATCTCCAGTCATCCTGATGAATATCTGGTCATTGCATTCAGATGACTCTGGAGGACAAGCAAGGCTGGAGACCTGCACAGCCCTCACTCACTCATAACAAAGTCAAGTGCAAGTCATGTCATGATTTCTCTGATGGCATGGTCTTCTTCGGCAACGAAGGACAAACACACACACACACTTAAAAGCAATATTCTACAATCTCAGTATGCTGCCTCTTTGCTTACGTATTGTCTCCCTAATTAGATTGTGAGTTCTTTGAGGGCAGGGTCTGTCTTTTGCCTCTTTTTGTCCAGAACTTAGCACAGTGCCTGACACTTTGTAGGCTCTTAATAAGCATTCAATGAATTGAATTGACTATCTTGCCTTTTCTAAAAGGAGTCATATGCTTATCACATTGTCTAGGTTTATTGCAGATCACATCCCCTGGCAAACACACTCAATGTGATGCCCTTCTCTAGTGTGTGCTGTTAGTTTAGTTCTATTTAATAAGAGCAGCAGAAATGACTATGTTTAGAAAAATTTGACAGCATGCCAATCTCTACACCTGCATCTCAATTTCTTAAACCCATGGGAAAAAGAGAGTAATGCCAAAAGCATTTGCATATTAGACCTCACATAAAGGCAAACTTGATGGACTGGTTCAGTCTAGGAGAAAGCAGAGGTACAAACATGTCCTACATCTTCTTTCTGGGTATCAAGTATTTCAAAGTTCATTTCATTGACCTAATCTAAATATTCTTTTTTCCTACAGGTTAGTCATAGAAGTTTTAGTTTCTAAAAATTTCTGATGTGATACTAAAGGTGGAATTTTTGTAGTTCTGCTTATGCAATTATATTGTTTTAAAATTTGATTTTGCTATGTCTGAGAAAGTAATATTTCTTTAATCTCTTGTAGCATTAAGAAAAAAAACTTATTAAGGGAGAGAAAAGATCCAAGCCTTAAAATTGGAGCCACTGATAGAAAGATAGCTAAGGTACTCTCTATTTAAGAAAAGGTACCATTTTCATCGGCCTTTGAGAAGATACTCAGAAGTTGGTCATCATCAGCAGGTAAGGAAATCAATTTGACTCTTTTTAACTATCTTTTTTAATGGGCTATCCATGTTTGGGGTGGGAGGAGATAGTTGTGACAGAGCAACTAGAAGAATAAGAGATAAATATTGATCAAGGATGGACTAGAATTGAAAATACCAATAAATTGAATAAATTTCTTTACCCATTAAAAAAAAACTTTGATAGAGAAGATTCTGAGAAGATGGCAGTGTAGGTCAGAAAACTTTTGAGTCTACAAATTTCCTCCGCAGAAAAAGGCAGAACATGACTTAGAGGGAACGTAGAGCAGGAGAAATAAATAAAAGTCAGTGTAGAACAGCTGTTCTCCTAAGAAAACCTAAGAAGACCCCAGGAAAGACCTGACCTCCAGGGGCAGATGTTCAGCCTGAGTGAAGTGCATATACCTCCAGCTCAGCTTTATGAAATCAACAAACACAAGCAGCTGGAGTTGGAAGATAGCCTCAGCCTTAGGAACTTTCATCTTGCAGACAGTGTGACCACTGAGTAGGAGAAGATTAAAGGACTTTCCACTGTCAAGGGAGGCCATCCCAGGATGTGACTTGGGGGAGAAGGGGCTAGCATACATCTTATAAGTGCCATAGCAGAGGGGTGGGGACCCTGCTAGCCTGTAAGCACTTACAGGAGAGCAGAGTCCCTGGTTTCAGTTCCAGGGAAGGGAGTACAGCTGTACTTTGCAGCCTCTGGAGGGACTGCAGAGAGTAAGATCATTTCTGTGATCCAGGCTCTACCCATGGCTTAGGAGTGGACAGGAGAGCCTAAGGTTAAGTCCCCAGATAGACCTCAGAAAATAACAGTAAGAAGGATCTGAAGCTTGGGGCATTATTCCCAATACCTCAAGACTAGAATTTGATCACACTGATAGTTGCAAAAACTAAAATAAAATTAAACAAACAAATAAATAAATGAAAATGAGCAATTAAAGGAAAAAGAACCCAACCATAGATAGCAACCATGAGTGTAAAGAAGATCTGGGTTCATATTCAGAGGAAGATAATAGAGCATTTTATTTTTTAAAAAAGCCACTCCTTTTCCAATGAGAAATGTCAAATGGTCCCAAAAACAAAAAAAAATTTCTTAGAAGAACTTAAAAATGTTTTTAAAAATCAAGGAAAATTAGAAAAAGAATAAGAACAATCCAAGAAAATTATGAAAAGAAAATCAACTAGTGTGAAAAAGAGAACTTAAGAAAATAATGTCATGAAAACTAGAATTGGGCAAAGGGAAGCTAATGACATCCTACAACAAAGAAATAATAAAACAAAATGAAAAAATGAAAAAATACAAGAGAATATGAAACATCTCATCAGAAAAACAGCTAATCTGGAGACTAGATCAAGGAAAAATAATATAAAATTATTCAGACTACCTCAAAATTATGATTTAAAAAAAGAATCTTGATACAATATTAAAAGAAATCATCAAGTAAAATTGCCCTGAAGTTCTAGAACAAGACAGCAAAGCAGAAATAGAAAAAGATTCACCAATCACCCCTGAAAGAGATCCCAGGAGGAAAACTCACATGAATATCATAGCCAAGTTTCAAAGTTTTTAGGTTAAGAGGAAAATATTGGAAGCAACAAGGAAAAAACTTCTAATATCATGGGGCTACAATAAAGATTACATAAGACCTAAATGCAACTGTGTTGAAGGACCAAAGTTCTTGGGACACTATATTTTATAGAGCAAAAGAGCTGGAATTACAACCAAGGGTAACTGACCCAGCAAAGTTAAATAATCTTGAATGGAGGAAAAATAGACATTTGATGAACTGAAAGACTTTTATGTATTTGTGATAAAAACAGCAGAACTTAAGGGAAGATTCAACATATAACATTCAGGAAAAATATAAAGTAAATATTAAGGAGCAATAATTATAAAGGACTCAATAAGGTCAATTCGTTTACTTCTTATATGTGAAAATATCAGTTCTATTATGGCTGTCATTTTTATTTGGGTAGTTTGAAAGAAAGGATTGGACTGAGCTGAGTATGATGGGGTGATTCTAAAAACAAAATAGAACCATGTATGGAGAGATAAAAAGGAACAATTATCTCACACAAATGAGGCAAAAAAGGAAAAACTGATACAGAAGAAACTAGAAGGGGGAGGATAGATAGTGCTGAAACATCAGGAATGAGTTAAAGAGGAAACAATTTTATACATGTGTGTATACGTATATATGTATGTATGTACATAAAATTTTCTGTATTCATAAAGAGAACAAGGAAATAGGGTGGGGAGAGAAGATAAGGGAGGGAGTCTTGAAGGTTAAGGAATAGGAGGGCAAGGTGGTGAATAGAAGTAAAGCAGAGGAGTGAGGAACAGAAATGGGGTGAGAAGGATAGTGAGGAAAAATAGGAAGGTGGAAAATATACAAATAATTATAGCTTAGAATATGAATGGGATGAATTTACCCATAAAAGTGAAACTGATAGCAGATTAAAAATTTGAATTCAGCAACATGTCGCTTTCAGGATATTCTACAAGAATGAGACCTACACATAAACATAAAATAAAAGCCAGGAGTACAATTTATTATATTAAAAAAAAGCAGGGGTAATAATCATGATTTTAGACAAAGTTAAAGCTAAAATAGATTTAATCAAAAAAGAAAAATGGGAAACTACATTTCAGTCATGTTATTCAATATTGTTTTAGATCATTTAAAATATCTAGACAGTATAAAGTACCAGAGAGTATACCTGCCAAAACAGATACAGGAACTATATAAATATAAACATGAAATACTTTTTAAACACATAAAGTTAGAGACAATATAATTTTTAAAAAGACAATGTTGCCTAATATATTTATGTAATGCCATTCCAATTAAATTACTAAAAAAAATCTTAGTGAGGTATAGAAAAGTTTAACAAAGTTTATTTAGAAGAACAAAAGGTCAGGAACTCCAAAGAAACCTGGAGAAAAAAGATGGAAAGGAAGCAGAGCCAATTGTGTCAGATCTTAAACCATATCATAAGGTGAGATCATTGCTGAAGTGTAAAATGGATAATTTTGATTATTTTTAATTAAAATTTTCTTGTAAAAATAAAACCTATACAACCAAAAATAGAAGGAATGCAGAAAATTGGGGGAAACTTTCATAGACAACCTCTCAGGTAGAACGGGATTAGGTTGGAATGTTGCTGTGGCATAAAAAATGATGAGCTAGTTGATTTAGAAAAACATAGAAGGATTTGGGCTTAAGAAAGATGCTATCCACCTGCAGAGAAAAAGATGACAAGTAGAAATAAGCACAGAACATCTTACATATATGTTTATTAGTACATGTGTATATATGTATATGTTTATAGATATCTGTATGAGTATGTGTGTATCCATGCTTAACTGTAGCTTTCTTGGAGGGTGAGGGGGTGCACAGCATACAACAAAAGAAAACCTACAAGGAAGCAAAGAGAAGCGAAAGAAAAGTTTTCTTGAAATAGAATTGTTTTATATTGAATCCTCTCTTATGTTCTTCTGTTCACATAGCAAAGTTTATTTTTCTTTTTTGTACTTAAATGTAAAATAAATTTTTAAAATTTAAATCCTTTCATAGCAGAAAAACCCTTAAATATGTCCCTAAACATCCAAATTGAGTATTTTAAACTTTTAGTACTGATTTTAGCATGAATTTATTTTTGATGTAAAATGTAATTTTTATTAATCATTTTTATATATATCAGATTTTTATTAATAATATTTTGTTGAAATTTTCACCATCCTACCATTTTATTTGTACACAAGATTTTTGATGTTACTTAGTCAAAATTGGCTATTTTATTTTTTTAGCATATAACCTATTTATTGTTCAGTTCTTAACATTCGCTTCCACAAGAATTTGAATTCCAAATTTTCTCCCCATCACTCCTCACACCCCCACTCCAGGACAGCATGCATACTATCTACCCCTTCCTCCAGTCTGTCCTCCCTTCTGTTACCCACCCTTCTTCCATCCCCCTTTCCCTCTATTTTCCTGTGGGGCAAAATAGATTTCTATATTCCATTGCCTGTATAACTTAATTTTCAGTTGCATGCTAAAACTATTTTTAACATTCATTCCTAAAGCCTTGAGTTCCATATTCTCTCCCTCCCTCCCCACATACCCTCATTGAGAAAACATGCAATTCAATGTAGATCAAACATGTGTAACAATGCAAAGCACTTCCATAATATTTATATTGTAAAAGACTAACCACCTTTCACTCTATCCTGCCTTTCATTTATTCCATTCTCTCCTTTGACCTGTCCTCCCACAATAGTGTTTGCTTCTGATTATCCTTTTCCCCAATTTTCTGTCCCTTCTATTATCATCTCTCTCTTGTCCCCTTCCCCCTTGCCTTCCTGCAGGGTAAAATAGATTTCCATATCCAATTAAGTGTGTGTTATTCCTTCCTTAAGCCAAATTCCATAAAGCTCAATTATTTCCTTTCATCTCCCTGCCCTTCCCCTCCACTATAGAAGCTCTTTCTTCCCTCTTGTATGTCAGATGATTTCCTACATTCTATCTCTCCCTTTCTCTTACTCTTAGTACATTCCATTCAACATCAAATTTTTTTATGTATTCTCCCTTCATATTCAGCTCACTCTGTGCTGTTTATGTGTGTATCTACATATATATATACATACAAACATATATACACACATACAAACATGCACATATACATACCTACACACATATAACACATACATACATATATATATATGTATATATATATATATATATATATATATATATATATATATATTCCCTTTAACTACCCTAATACTGAAAAAGGTCTCATGAGTTACAAATAACATCTTACTATGTAGGAATGTTAACAGTTCAACTTTAATGAGTTCATTAAGGCTTCTCTTTCCTATTTACTTTTTCATGTTTCTCTTGACTCTTGCACTTGAAAGTCAAATTTTTTATTCATCTCTGGTCTTTTCAATAAGAATGCTTGGAAGTCCTCTATTTCATGGAAATTTCATTTTTCCCCTGAAGTATTATACTCAGTTTTGCTGGGTAGGTGATTCTTGGATTTAATCCTAGATCTTTGACCTCTGGAATATCATATTCCAAGTCTTTCTATCTCTTAGTGTAGAAGCTGCTAAATCCTGTGTTATCCTGATTATATTTCCACAATACTAGAATTGTTTCTTTCTGGCTGTTTGTAATATTTTCTCCTTGAGCTGGAAACTGTAATTTGACTACAATATTTCTAGAAGTTTTCCTTTTGGAATCTCTTTCAGGAGGTGATCAGTGAATTATTTCCATTTTTATTTTACCTTATTGTTCTAGAATATCAGGGTAGTTTTCCTTGATAATTGCTTGAAAAATGGTGTCTAGGCTCTTTTTTTGATCATGGTTTTCAGGTGGACCAATAATTTTTAAATTATCTCTCCTGGATCTATTTTCCAGGTCAGTTGCTTTTACAATGAGATATTTCACATTGTCTTCTATTTTTTTATTCTTTTGGTTTTGTTTTATAGTTTATTGGTTTCTCATAAAGTTATTAGCTTCCATCTGCTCCATTCTAATTTTTGAAGTACTATTTTCTTCAGTGAGCTTCTGAACTTCCTTTTCCATTTGACCCATTCTGCTTTTTAAAGCATTCTTCTCCCCATTGACTTTTTGGACCTCTTTTGCCATTTGGGTTAGTCTTTTTTTAAAGGTGTTATTTTCTTCAGCATTTTTGGGATCTCCTTTAGCAAGCTGTTGGCTTGCTTTTCATTATTTTCTTGGATGGTTTCATTTCTTTTCCCAATTTTTTCTCCTCTTCTTTTACTTGATTTTCAAAGTCCTTTTTGAGATCTTCCATGGCCTAAAACCATTGCATATTTTTTGGAGGTAAAAGTCTTGACTTTCATGTCTTCCTCTGAAGGATGGAAGGATCTGAAAGGATGGAAGAAAATACTTTTGAAGCTGTCTTTGGCATTTGTGGGTTAAGAAATCTGGTAACTGCAGCTGCTACCCATGATTCCATGCCCTGAAGCCTTCTCCAGTCCCATCTATGGTGCGCACCAAGGCTAGGCTGTGCTTCGTTCCAAGCCAGCTATGATAGATTTTTTTCCTCTTGACCTTCCAGGCTATCTTGGGCTGAAAATCTTTTTCACTCTGTTGTTTTGTGGCTTCTGCTGCTCTAGAATTTGTTTAGAGTCATTTTTACAGGCATTTTATGGGCTATGAGGGGAGAGCTAGAGTAGGTCTTTCTTTCTACTCTGCCATCTTGGCTCCACCCCCTCTTTATTAATTAATCATTAGACATTCATTAAGTGTCTACTATGTGCCTTAGGATGCAAAAAGAGGCAAAAGACAGTCCCTGTCCTCGAGAAGCTCACAATCTATTGGGTGAGCCAGCAAACAAACACGCAAATATAAACAAATAAGCTATATTTGGATAGGATAAATAGAAAATTATTAACATATGGAAAGCACTTTGTGTCTCAGGGTCCAATTTAGAATTGTTCTGGATGATTCTATGACCTTTCTTTCCATTAATGAAGCCTTATTCTGCTGAGGAGACACAGAGTGTTGACCGACATGCATATTTCTAATTACAAACCATTGCTACATATCTACTGCCACTTGTGAAGTCATAGGTATGGAGAAAGTCATTATTTAAGCACTTGTTCTTACTATATATACTAATTACTTATTAAACTCTGGGTACATTTCCAAGCAACAAAAGTCAAGATAACAGCGATGCACAGTTATACTAATTCCTGTTGTAGGGAAGAAATCAGCAGAAAAAAAGGGGTCTCAAGATGCCACCTCAGGTAGTCCCATGACATCTACCTTAAGTGAATGTAAAGCAAAGTATTTGCTTAGTTTAATTTCAGGCTTAAAAGGTTTAGACTTCCAGGAAAGAACAAAATCTCTCACTTATCTTTGTATCTAACAAGATCCTCCATTTAAGTGTTATTTAGACTATTTTCTACTCCTGGATTCTCTCTCCTCTCTGTTTGTTTTCAAAGTTTACATGACTGTTATTATTTGTCTTTCTTCCTACCTATATGACTTACTCCTTCTTATTCTCTTTTGCTGGTCCTTTATCTATATCATGCCCACCAACCATGCGTATCCCACAAAGGATCTATCCTAGACCCTCTTCTCTCTCTCTCTACTCTCTCACTTGGTGAACTCATCAGCTCCCATTGTTTCAATTATCATCTTTCTTCCATGTCCAGCACCCTCTACCATTGGCAAATTCCTTCTGGGGTCTCCAGTTTGGGCAAAGGGCAAGGCCCACCATGTTTCAATTCTCTCCCACCTGACCCTATACTTTACCACCATATCCTTCTTTTTATTTCCCATTTATGTGTTATATTCCCACTTAGAATGTAAACTCCTTTAGGTAAAAACCTGTCTATTTTTTGCTTGTATTTTTATCCCCAGTGCTTGACATATAGTAAATGCTTCATAAATGCTTGTTGTCTATTGCCTGAGTGAATGTGCAAATGATCCCCATAATTATTTATCCAGTCCTACCTAGTCTGAACTTTATTCCCATATCACACTAACTGTCTTTTGGATATTTTGAACTAGATATCCTATATGTAACTTGAATTCAACATATCCGAAACAGTATTCATCATTGTTCTTTTGAAATCCAGGTTTCTTCTGAATTTCCCTATTACTGTCTCAAGTACAACCATTTTTTCAGGTGGTGAAATTCCTCTCTTACCCCATAATCCAATCCACTGCAAAAATCTTACTGTTTCTTCCTTTACAAAATCTCCCAAATATGCCTTCTACCCTCTACTCACAGCCACCATTCAATTTTAAGAAGGACCTCCTCACCTCTCAAAATAGACTATTGCAATAGTCCTCTAATTGTACACCCTGTCTCAAATCTCTTCCTCTAAAACCTCCACACTGTGCCAAGGTTATTTTTCTAAAGCACAGGGCTGACCATATTACCCTATTACTTAAAAAACTCCCAATGGCTTCTTATTGCCTCTAGGATCCAATATGAATGCTTCTATTTGACGTTTTAAAGTCCATTCAAACCTAGCCTTTTCCTAACTTTCTACTTTTTTACCGTATTTCTCCCCTCCACAAACTTTACAATATGGACATACTATCTAACTTGCTGTTTCTCCCACACAGTGGGACACACATCTACTCAATGCTCTCCTTCCTCAACACTGACTTTTAGAAACCCTATCTTCCTCTAAGCCCAAACACTACATCTCTTGGAAGGTCTCTCCTGGAACTTATAGCTACTAGTGCTTGTACCTTTATGGCTACCTTCCACTTTCTCTATGTTTATCTTATATGTATTAATTTATATATCCTGCCCCACCCCTTTAGAATATAAGCACCTTAAGGGCTTGTTTTTGTTTTTTCTTTGTATTTGTAGCAATTAACAGATTGCCTGGCACAGAGTAACTGCTTATTAAATATTTGTAATTGATCACTTTCCTGATTGAAGTCACGGTGGAATTGCTACTTACCATTGCTAGAGGGAGTTTCTGTACTCTGGGACCCTAGGGATTCAGACCAAAAGAAAAAAAAATAGCATTGCTCAGGATTTAAAATTAATCAGAAACTTCAATAAATTGTTTCAAAAGAAATCACAAATCATATAACCATGATGATGATGATGATGATGACAGTAACAATAAAAACAAGACAGTGAGGCTACTAAAATTTGAACAGCCTGCACCCTAGTTGTCTATTTGTTGGATAGAATTCTCAAGGTACAATGGAGAAAACGATGAACAGATGATTTCGTTTGTTGGTTACTCCCTGAGTGGAATCTCTCTCCACTACTGTATCCTGGCAATTCATCAGCAACTTGTAATCTTAGAGAGTTACCTGAGCTACTAAGATTTAAGTAGCTTGTCCATGATCACCTTGTTCTAGCATTTAGATGTATTCCTTCTATGAACTGAGTGATTTGGGAAACAGCTGAGCAAAGTGGAAGAAGGTGGCAGAAATTTTGTAGTCCTAATAATTTTTTGAAAAGTAAGGCTGCCTCAAGATTTTTTTAAGTGTTCTAGAAGCTTGATTTGAGGTTTTAGAAGGTAGGTAAGGACATGGACTTAAATGTGCCAAATCAACTGTGTGATTGCCTTAAGGTAGGTTACAAAGCATCAATGAAAACTTGAACTTTCTTGAATGACTCATCTTTGAGCCAAGTGAGGGAAAAGATCATAGGATCATAGAGTTAGAGCTTGAAGGCACCTCAGACACCAAGTGGCCCTGCTCCCTCATTCTACAGATGAAGAAAGAAGTGCAGAAAGGGTAAATGATGTGTGCTGCAAGTCACATAGGTGGTAAGCTGATAAAAGTGGAGTTTGAATCCAGCTCTTCTGACTGTATGTCCAGTACCCTTTCCGCTGGGCCCTCCACTATCTCTATTTATTTCTTGCCCAAACATCTTGATACTGAGTAAATCTGAATGGTTGTTGTAATAATGTGATAATCATTAACTTAACCATCCGGATCAATTATCTAAAAGAAGAGATATGAAATTTTTGTGAACTATGTAGTCTAAAGACAATGAAATAAAAGTAATGAAGTTAGTTATGGGTTTGTTTTGGGTTTTTTTTTGCTTTTTGTACTGTAAAGTTTCTCTTAGCACAAATAATTTTTGTCAGTTAACAACACTTTATCTTCTCTCCTATTTCACCCATTGGAAAAAAAAGAATAAAGAAAATCAAAACCCTTGTAATATGTATGCAAAATCAAACAAAACAAAAATGCCACATTGACCATATCTAAAAACACATTTTTCATTTTACATCCTGATTTCATCATCACTCTGTGATATGTTTACTCTGCTTCATCATCATAATATGAAATCATGCGTGGTCATTGCTTTAATCAAAATTCTTAACTCTTAAGTGTTGTGCATTTGTCTTTATCATATTGCTATTTAATTGTTCTCCTGGTTCCACTTAACTTCACTCTGAATCAGTTCATAAAGTCTTTCCAAGTTTCTCTGAAACTATTTCTTTTATTATTCCCTATTGCACAATAGTGTTTCGTTGCATTAATATAGTAATTTCTACAACAGTTCTCCACATAGGGATACCCCATTAATTTCCAGGTCTTTGCCACTACCTAAACAACTATTTTTTTTTTTGCCTTTTCTTTGATCTCTTTGGCGCATCAGCCTCAGAATGAAATCACTGTATATCACGTTCCAGGATAAGAACAATTTAGTAACATTTGGAACATAGTTCCAGATTGCTTTCCAGATTGGCTGAATTGATTCAACAATATATTGGGCCTGCTTTTCTGTATCCCCTTAAACATTTATCATTTTCCTTTATTATGGAATTGTTATGGAATTATTATGGAAACTATTATGAGATTATCCAATCTGATGGATACGAAGTAGAATCTCAGGTTTTGTTTACTTAGAATCTTGCTAATTACTAGTGACTTGAAACATTTTTTCATATGGTACTGACAGCTTGGATTCTTCCTTTGAAAACTGTCTGTTTACATCTTTTGACCATTTATTGAAGGAATGACATTTATCAGAAAAATTTGATACAAAGATTTCTTTTTTAATCAGTTAGCTACTTCCCTATTCATCTTAACTACATTAATTTTATTTGTGAAAAATATTTTTTAACTTCAAGTAATAAAATTGTGCACTTTATCTTCTGTGATCATTTTTAGCACTTGTTTGGTCATAAATCCTTCTCCCGGACATAGATCTGAAAGGTAATTTGTTCCTAGTCATCTAATTTATTTTTTGGTGTGACATTTTATTTCCAAATTATGTGCCCACTTGTAGATTTTCTTGCTGTACAGTGTGAGATGCTTTCTAAACCTAATTTCTATCAGACTTCTTTCTAGTTTTCCCAGTAGTTTTTGTCAGATAATGAGTCCTTATCCCAGTAACTGAGGCCTTTGGGTTTACCCAACTAGTCTACTAGGTTCATTTGCTTATATATGTTATACATGTAATATGTTCCACTAATTGACCTCTGTTTTTTTACAGAGTACCAAATCATTTTTATAATTACTACTTTGAAGTACATTATGAGATCTGGTTCTTAAGATTCTTGGCCTTTTGTTTCTGCACTTGAATTTCATCATTATTTTTTGAGAACTATAAAGTACTTGTTTGATAGTTTAATTGGTATGGCAATGAAGACGTAAGTTAATTCTGGTAGCAGTATTTTTTATTACATTTGCTTGTCCACCTCTGAACAATTAAAATTTCTGTAATGATTTAAGTTTGTATTTTTATGGAAATAAATGTTTTGTAGCTGTATTCATGTCTTTCTGTGTCTATCTTGATAGGTAAAGTCCAAAATATTTTGTATATTTAAAGTTCCAAGTATTTTGAATATTCTGTATTTATCTTAAATGGAATTTCTCTATGTCTTCCCACTTGGTTTTGTTGGAAATATACAGAAATCTTGATGATTTACACAGATTTATTTCACATCCTGCTATTTTAATGAAAGTATTGTTTCAATTAATTTTTTTAGTTGACTCATTAGGGTTTTCTAAGTAAACTCTCATATCACCTCCAAAAACATAATGATTTAATTTCCTCTTTCCCCAGCCTTATTCTCTCAATTTCATTTTCTAATCTTATTGCTACAACTAGCACTTCTAGCACTATAACAAATAATAGGGATGCCAGTGGTTATCATTGCTATATTCCTGATCTTATTAGAAAAGCCACTAGTTTATTCTCATTTCATATGATGCTGGGTCATGGTTGTTGTTATTTTTAAAAACTAAAAATGTGTACTAGATCTTGTCATGAGTTTTTTCTGCATCTATTCAAATAATCATTTTGTTTTTCCTCTTTGTGTTCTTGGGTTTAAGATCTCTTCAGGCCTAACAGCATCTGGATCTAGATTCCTTATGGCAAATTAAGTTAGTAATATAAGTGTTCCCAAAGACCTGGAAATTTTAATAAATTATAATGACATTATATTTGTTGTTTTCCTCATTCCTGATGAGGTCCAAAATAACATCACTATGCTAGAGTCATTTCAGTGTGTGACTGATCAGACCAAAATGAGCTTGGAATGTTCTACTACAGATCAGGCATAAATAGTCCATGTGAATATTTGGGATGAATTCTTTAAATTTGCGCATTCTGCTTTTCCTTTGAGCTGCTTCAATTCTGCTTCACTCATAGAGCACAGCACCTTCTCTGATGTGGGCATGCCATGCTGGGCAGTCCTAAGCCAGTGTTTCCCATGTCACACAATCAATTGCAAAGTTCTTAAGAAAGAACTTGAGAGTGTCTTTATATCACTTCTGACTACCACGTGAATGCTTTCCCTGTATGAGTTCTCCATAAAATAGTCTTTTTGGGCAAGCATACGTTTTGCATTTGAACAATGTGACCAGCCCATTGGAGTTGTGCTCTCTGAAGCAGAGTATGAATGCTTGGCAGTTTAGTTTGAGAAAGGACCTCAGTGTCTGGTATCTTATCTTGCCCGGTGATCTTCAGAATCTTCCTAAGACAATTCAAATGGAAGTGATTCAGTTTCCTGGCATGGCACTGGCAGACTGCCCACATTTCATAGGCATGCAACAATGAGGTCAGCACAATGGCTCTGTAGACCTTCAGTTTTGTCATCAGTCTAATACCTCTTTTCTCCCATACTTTCCTTTGGAGCCTCCCAAATACTAAACTAGCTATGGCAATTACAGTGACATTATATAGTACTTAGAAGAATAGAATACTTAAGAATAAGATTTTATTTTACCCCCAAGGGAAGAAGTAGAAAACCTCTTTAGCAATCTTCCTGTTACAAGAGACCATGACGATGAAAAAGATTGCCATCATTGGAGTTGGGGTCAGTGGACTTGGTGCCATTAAGAGCTGTCTGGAAGAAGGACTGGAACCCACTTGCTTTGAAGAAAGCTATGACATTGGAGGCATTTGGAGATACGAAGTAAGTTTACATTTTCTCCTAATTACCTTTGTTTGTGTGATGATTTTTTCCCCCTATATCAAGGAAACTGAAGTTTAATTGGAATTTTGTTACAGACTTACTCCACTGACTCGCAATACCCTTCATTTCTATGAATTTTTAGATTTTTCAGAGTACTGTCGCACACATTGTAAAACTTGATCGTAATAGCCCTGAAAGGATATATTAAGAAAACATCTATTCAGTGCCTGCTATGTACCAGATGCTGAACTAAGGACTGGGGATATAAAAATAAACATGAAGCTACATCTTATTGTCATCTCCTCTGTACAAAATATGGAAGCTAAGGGCCAAATTGACAAAGCTCATTATAATAATTGGTAGCGGAACCCTGGTTTTCTTCTGCCACAACCATATCAACCCTTCTTACTTTAAACATGCCATTCAGCATTGTTGAGGGAAAGTACTAAAATAAAAGCTCTGTATGTGCATGTATGTATGTGTATATCTGTATATATCTATGTATGTACTGAAAAAAATGGGTATAAGGTCTCAAGTCTTAACACCATCTGGATCTTTTCTAGGCTTATCTTGTCTTATTTTTCCCACATATCCGCTTCTTGGTAAGTAAAGGAAGACATGAATGTTGTTTGCTGGCTATTCATGGCAGAAGTCCATGTGGGCCAGAACAACATGAGGTACAGTTCAAGTCAGTGTTAGAAGTCATCACAATCTCCCTGAAAAAGTGAAACTATAGGGAGCCAAGATGATAGAGTAGAAAGACTCACGTATGCTAGCTCCAAACCCACAGCCCATATATTTCCTGCAAGAAGAACTCCCCACAAATTCTGGATCACTGCAAGGCACGCAGAAACACAGTGGAAAAGATCTCTGTTCCAGAGAGCCCTGGAGAGCCATCCCCAGGGGTCCATCACACCCCAGAAAGCGGAGCCCACCCCTGTGCTGCCCTGGCCGGGCGGCCCCAGAGGAGCGGATCTGAGCAGGCTTCAGGGACGGAATCTCCAGCGGCCACAAAGGTCCCTCTGCCCACAGACGCTACAGGTCAGTGAGAGAGACTTCTGGGCTGGCCGAGAGGGGAGCAGGGTGTCTCCATAACTCAGGCCCCCTTGGGAGGGAGCAGCAGAGGCAGCAGCAGAGGCAGCGGCGGTGGCCCGGGACTCCCCGAGCAGCAGGAAGAAGTTCAGGGCCATTACCAAAAGTCTCTACATAAACCCCCTGAGGGAACTGAGCCTGGGAGGCAGCCCTGCCCCCACCCGCTCCATTACTGAAGGTCTCTGCATAAAGCCTCTGAGGGAACTGAGCCTGGGAGGCAGCCCTGCCCCCACCCAAGCACCAGAACTTAAGCTCACATTAAATAGCAGCTGCGCCTGCCACTGAAAGCCCATTTGAATCTCAGACCCCAAGCACTAGCTGGGCAGATCTAGGCAGGGGTGGACAGGAATCTCAGAAGTCAAGTAACTGGCTGGGAAAATGCCTAGAAAAGGGAAGAAAAATAAGACCATAGACAGCTACTTTGATGGGGTACAGATGTTCCTGCCTTTCAATTCTGATGATGAGGAACTATTCTTACCATCAGGGAAAGATGTGGAGGTCGGGGCCTCTGTATCCCAGATATCCCAGGTGGATGTCTGGTGGGCTCAGGCCATGGAAAAGCTCAAAAAGGACTTTGAAAAGCAAGTTAGACAGGTGGAGGAAAAACTGGGAAGAGAAATGAGAGAGATGCAAGAAAAGCATGAAAAACAGGTCAATACCTTGCTAAAAGAGACCCAAAAAAATGCTGAAGAAAATAACACCTTGAAAAATAGGCTCACTCAATTGGCAAAAGAGGTTCAAAAAGCCAATGAGGAGAAGAATGCTTTCAAAAGCAGAATGAGCCAAATGGAAAAAGAGGTTCAAAAGCTCACTGAAGAGAATAGTTCTCTCAAAATTAGAATGGAACAGATGGAGGCTAATGACTTTATGAGAAACCAAGAAATCACAAAACAAAACTAAAAGAATGAAAAAATGGAAGAGAATGTGAAATACCTCATGGGAAAAACAACTGACCTGGAAAATAGATCCAGGAGAGACAATTTAAAAATTATGGGACTACCTGAAAGTCATGATCAAAAAAAGAGCCTATATATCATCTTTCATGAAATTATCAAGGAAAACTGCCCTGATATTCTAGAACCAGAGGGCAAAATAAGTATTCAAGGAATCTATCGATCACCACCTAAAAGAGATCCAAAAAGAGAAACTCCTAGGAACATTGTGGCCAAATTCCAGAATTCCCAGGTCAAGGAGAAAATATTACAAGCAGCTAGAAAGAAACAATTCCAGTACTGTGGAAATACAATCAGGATAACCCAAGATCTAGCAGCTTCTACATTAAGGGATCGAAGGGCCTGGAATAGGATATTCCAGAAGTCAAAGGAACTAGGACTCAAACCAAGAATCACCTACCCAGCAAAACTGAGTATAATACTTCAGGGGAAAATATGGTCTTTCAATGAAACAGACGACTTTCAAGCATTCTTGATGAAAAGACCAGAGCTGAAAAGAAAATTTGACTTTCAAACACAAGAATGAGAAGAAGCATGAAAAAGGAAACAGCAAAGAGAAGTCATAAGGGACTTACCAAAAGTGAACTGTTTACATTCCTACATGGAAAGACAATATTTGTAACTCTTAAAACTTTTCAGTATCTGGGTAATTGGTGAGACCACATACACACACACACACACACACACACACACACACACACGTACACGTGTGCATGCACAAACACATACACACATGCATGCACATACAGAAACAGAGAGCACAGAGTGAATTGAATAGGATGGGACCATATCTTAAAAGAAATTAAGGTAAATGGTGAGAGAGAAATGTAGTGGGAGGAAAGAGGGTGAAATGGAATGGGGTAAATTATATCTCATTCAAGAGGCAAGCAGGAGACTTTTTAGTGGAGGGAAAAAGAGGAGAGCTGAGAAAAAAACAAGAAGTTTACCCTCATCACATTCGACTAAAGGAAGGAATAAAATGCACACTCATTTTAGTATGAAAACCTATCTTACAATACAGGAAAGTGGGGGAGAAGGAGATAAGCAAGGGCGGGGGATGATGGAAGGGAGGGCAATGGGAGGAGGGAGCAATTTGAAGTCAACACTCGGGGAGGGACAGGATCAAAAGACAGAATAGAAACAATGGGGGGCAGGATAGGATGGAGGGAAATACAGTCAGTCTTACACAATACGACTATTATTGAAGTCATTTGCAAAACTACACAGATAGGGCCTATATTGAATTGCCTGCCTTCCCAAAGGAAATGGGTGGGGAGGGAGGGATGGGGAGAATTTGGAACTCAAAGTTTTAGGAACAACTGTTTAGTATTGTTCTTGCTACTAGGAAATAAGAAATACAGTTAATGGGGAATGGAAAGTCATCTGGCCCTACAGGACAAAAGGGAAGATGGGGACAAGAAAAGGGAGGGATGATAGAAGAGAGGGCAGATTGGTGATAGGGAAAATTAAATTGCTCGGTGTATTGGGGTGGGGGTAGGGTAGAAAAGGGTAGAAAATGCGGAACCCAAAATTTTGTGAAAATGAATATAAAAAGTTAAATAAATATATTTTTATTGCAAAAAAAAGTGAAACTATATTGGTTTTCCTGAAAAACTCTCATGGAAAACATACCGTCTCATGCATCATCATCATCATCATAGCCAGCACTTCTATAGCACCTTGGGGTGCAACTAAGTGATGCCACAGAGCACCAGGTCTGGAGTCAGGAAGACATCTTCCTGAGTTCAAATCCAGCCTCAGATATTTACTAGCTGTGTTAGTCTGAGCAAGTCATTTAATCCTGTTTGCCTCAATTGTCTCATCTCTAAAATGAACTGGAGAAGAAAATGGCAATCTACTCCAGTATCTTTGACAAGAAAACCTCAAATTGGGTTATGAAGAATCAGACACAACTGAAACAACTGAATAACATATACTTTAATGTTTACAAAGTACTTCACATAAGTTATCTCATCTGATCCTCACAATAACATTGGGATTTAGGTGCTATTATTATCTTCATTTTACAGATGAAAAAACTGAGGCTGACAAGGTTAAGTTACATGCCTAAGGTCACACACTAAGGCAAGATTTAAACTCAGGTCCTCCTGAATCCAATTTCAATATTCTGTGCACTCTACCACTTAACTCTAGACTGGGAAACTTGAGTACTGGTTCTATGCTATTAACTAAATACTGGACCATGGATAGTACTAAACTAAGCATTTTCAGGGGTCTGGGGCATCTTCAGTCTCTTGCAAGGATGGCAGTTGTAAAGATCCCATACAAATGAGATCTTTAAGGATTTTCTTCAGAGTCTGAAGAATTTGAGTTTGTCAGAGGACAGGAGCTATTAAGTAGTATATACATCAGGGTCTGGACTTCTGGGAAATGATGGAAGGACAGAGTGATCTATCTTTGATCCTTTGTTCCCAGTCAAAGGTGAGCAGAATAAGGAAGTGTTCTGATTTCTCTTCCACTGGCCAATGGAATGTTGTGATAGAGGCTGATAGGAAACTGGAATCCTACATCTTTGATGGGATCATGGTTTTCAATGGTCATTATAGTGACCCCTCTTTGCCACTGGAGTGCTTTCCAGGTATGTCATCCAGAAAGATGGGAAGAATCTTTATTCTTCAAGAGAAATTTTCTAAATAATATTGTAGAAGGGGAGAAATGAGTAACTTTTTATAGTGTTTTTAAAAACCTATGGGTTCTCAAGGAAGACTGGATCTCCACTCTTATTATTAAAATCTCTTTTAAAGATTTTTAAAGATTTTAAAATCTTCCCCTTTGGGACATAACATATTATGTTGTAGAGGTAGAAAAGTGGTCAAAGTAATAGTGGCCGCAATAGTAGTCAGGAGTCCTCTAGGGAGTTTGTTGAGGGAACAGTTAAAACCTGCAGCACAAAACTGGGAAGCACAAAATATTTTATGTTTATGTCCTTGCCAGGAAAAGATTATTTGTTCTTGGTACCACAAATGAAACTATCACCTTCTCAGCTTGTCATTGGTATCCCGTGTCCATGAGTATAGAGTCAAAGCTTTGGTCTCTTGATATCATCATTCAACAAAAAATTGTTAAGTACTTGCACTAACTAGGGCACTATGCTGGGCACAGGGGAAATAAAAAAGATGCAAGAGTGCAATTAACAAACATTGTTTAGAGACCTAGTATGTATGCAGCACTGAGTAAGGTGGTAAATGTAAAGACAAAACTAAAAAATGGACCCTACCCTCAACAAGCTTACACTTTATTGGGAGGATGCAATAGTTATTTAGTTACAGAGAAGCAAATGCAACATAGTTTGAGGAAGGAGAGAGTTCTTCATGGCATGTATAATCTGGTCAGAGAATAAGAAACTTACACAGATACCTAGAATATACTAAAATATCATATAAGTGCATTAAAGAGATATAAACTAAAGAGTTATATAAAGTCAAAGGAAAGACAATAATGGAAGAGAGTATAGAAGACTTCATGGAATGAATGAATGAATGAATGAATGAATGAATGAATGAATGAATGAATGAATGAATGAATGAAAATGTATTTATTAGATGCTTGCTATGTGCAAAGCACTATGCTATATGCTAGGGACACAAATAGGAAAGAAAGATTGTCCCTGTTCTTAAGGACCTCACATTTATTAGAGGAAACAACACTTACCAGATGTTTTGACTATAAGTCAGATAGAGAGTTCCATGGTTCTTAAGTAATAGCAGCAAAGTAGATAATGATGCATCTTCTTTGAGGTCATTTACGTTAACAAAGTCATATTAATTTCTGATACTGAACCATTTGACAAAGGACTTTGATAGTCAGAACCATCTTTTTGGAGTCTTTGGTAGCTTGCAACATCATCACCCTCAGAAATAGTGACCAGGCTGCATCTCTGAAGGAAGTGTTTACCAAGATGGTGGCTTTAAGGGCTGGGCTAGATGAGCGAAAGGAGGGGAGGGGAGGGAGGGGATCCTCCTTCTTCTGAGGTCCTTAGGCATATTTGTCCATCAATAGCAATTGATGGTGGTAGCAAAAAAGATCCCACCATCTCCACAGTGATTTCTCCCCTCAATAATGACTATGGGAGTTGGAAGCAGGAATAATGATCCTTAGGGATACCAATACTTCAAAGCCCTTGGTCTCATGGTCTTAAGCTATCTCCATCCGGCTTTCAGTGGGGATAGTTGTTGAGGTGGTAGCTGTGGTCTGACATAGTTGATACAGACTGACTCTCCCTTAATGTGCCCTACAGCTTTAGCTAAGTTGATTTGCCTGCCCCCTGCATGGTAATTAGTTAGCACTGGATGGAGATGGTTGGCCTTTTCTCTACAAAAGCTGCTTCCTTAATGATGTCTCCATAGGGTTAAACTGGAAGCAGGACTAATGGTCCTGAGGTCACTGCTATTTCTATGGCTTTTGAGTTCAGGGTCTTGGGCTATTTCCTTCCAAGTCACAGGGAAGGTGGTGATCTAGGCAGTAGTAGTAGCCTGATTCCCCAGTACAGGACTCCCCTCTCCCCTGCTGGGTACTCTATTGCCTTACCCAGGCTAGCTTGTCTACAGGTAAGTAGCAGCCTAGCAGCTGTTGGGGAGGATGCCCAATCCCTTCTGCACTGATTGGATCCAATACATACTTGAGGTAGATTACTCTGGGAGTAATATGAAGTAAGGATTACACAGATATCAGCAAGAGATTAAGGGAAGAAAAAACTTTTCTTGATAAAGACGCCCTGACACCTTGCAATTATCTCATCTTTGTTAATTGTTCACTAACCATCTCTTTAATAAGCCCTTCTGGAATTTTCTCAAAAATCAAAGTCAAGCTCAATGGTCTATCATTTGCAGGGGCAGGGGGAAATCCCCTTTCTGGTTGGGGAAA
Source organism: Bettongia penicillata ogilbyi (assembly GCA_023548195.1). Classification (NCBI taxonomy): domain Eukaryota; kingdom Metazoa; phylum Chordata; class Mammalia; order Diprotodontia; family Potoroidae; genus Bettongia; species Bettongia penicillata. The sequence continues at coordinate 88,648 of JAJHZJ010000993.1, forward strand.
GGGGAGAATGAGTCTAAACCAGCCAAATCATCCCCATTATCCAAGAATTGCCCTTAATCCTCTCCATTTGGTTGTTAATGGGAATACCCACATCCTCTAAAGGAAAATGTCACCAAATCCCCAAAAGTTCACTCCCTGAAGCAATGCTCAGTTGTTCAGAAAACTCCCTTGTCAACCCTACCCCCATGCTACACTTAAAAAACCTCCTGTGACATCATCAGTCTCTCAAGAGATCATTGTCTCTCTTTCCTCCCTTACAGTACTAAATTCCTACAAAGAATCCTCCAAACTTGCTACCTCTGCCTCAATTTCTTTACCATTAAATTCATTAAGCCTTCCACAATATGGCTTCTGACTCCATGTGCTACTGAAAGTGCTTTCACAAAGGTCACAAAGATGGATGCCTCTTAGTGACAGGGATTATCTGAGCATTTATCTCATTTCCTCTCCATCACCTAAGAGTGCTTTTCCACATGCTGAGCACTGAATAAATGTCTCCAGTTGTTGCATTGTATAATGTTCTTCTTCCTTGGTAGACACATTGCACAGTATTGATGACAGAAGACCAGCAAAGATCAGATTAACACAGTTTGGATGAGATTTAGATGAGAATGGGGGGGGGGGGGGGAAGGTTGACCATTGAGCTGAGAAACTGCTTTCAGAAAATATTTACCAAAAAAGTTACAAAGCAATTACAAAAGAACATCTTCCCCACACACACACATTTATACCCAGGGTTTGACCAAAACTGACCTTTACTTCCAGGCATCAAGAAATTCACAGGCCTCTGTTTCCATAGCCATGAGTATAAGAGTCCAGAGAAATTTAAGGGGAAGACAGTCCTTGTGGTTGGCCTTGGAAATACTGGAGCAGATGTGTCCAGTGAGCTCAGTCATGTAGCTAAATAGGTTTGCCTTTATTATTCTGTTTTTAATTCTGCATTTATGATGGGTGCATCGTGCAGAGCCTTTTGGACCAGATTTTTCAGCCAGTGCTTTAAAATGCTACCTGGACATGGACCATTGGCCATTCATTCTTTTATCCAGATCTTTCTCAGAACATATTGGCTTATCACTGAACGAACTCATATCAGCCTTCAGGAAGGTGTGTACTTTACTTCTAAAGCTAGAGTAAAGAGGCAACAAGGCTAGCTTGGTAGCTTGGGGGGCACCACAAACTGTCCCTAGCATTATGGATGGGCCAATGGCTTGGGCCCAGCAGGAAGCACACTACCAGGGGTGGTATTTATTAAGCACCTACTATGTGCCAGGCATTGTACTAAGTACCAGAGATAAAAAGAGAAAGAAATTAAACTGTCTCTGCTGTCAAGGAGCTTACATTCTCTCCAGGGAAGGAAGCATTACACTTAAAAGTATACACAAAATAAATTCTAGGCAATATGGGGTGAGCCTCTAATGCAGGGGTAGGAAACCTGTGGCCTTCTAGATCCTTAGGTGTGTGGCCTTTTGTCTGAATTCAAATTTTACGGAACAAATCTTCAAGGTTGCAGGTTCTCTACCCCTGCCCTAGTAACTGGGGCACCAGAAAAGGCCTCCTGTAGAAGGAAATGTTTGAACTGAGCTTTGAAGGAAAGTAAAGAGGAAGGAACCAGAGGCAGAGATGATGAAGGAAAGAGAGAATTCCAAGAAATATCCCTACACATCTATGGAATAGAGTTGCAGCTAGAAGCCAGCTGGACTGGGACCTATAGGAAAGTAGTCTTGAGTATAGTCTCTAGGGAGAGAATCCTGAACCAGGGAAAAAGGATGTTCTCTTGTTTGAAAGAAGCAGTCTCAATCTCAAATCTAAAATTTAACTAACAGTTTGTTAGGATTTTCAAATGATTAACACCCACAGTTAAGCTTCTAATGACTTCCAAGCAACCAATTTTCTTCAAGGAATATTGTAGCTTTATTACTATTCTATTAAATGTGTATGTGAGAGGAAGGAAGGAAGGAAGGAAGGAAGGAAGGAAGGAAGGAAGGAAGGAAGGAAGGAAGGAAGGAAGGAAGGAAGGAAGGAAGGAAGGAAGGAAGGAAGGAAGGAAGGAAGGAAGGAAGGAAGGAAGGAAGGAAGGAAGGAAGTTAAAGGGATGCAGCTGTTTGAGGAAATCCCCACCCACCTTCCCCATCTCTACAGGTGGATAGAACTGTGCTGAGTTTCTCAGGAGAAGGATTTCATCCCCTCACTAAGACACTGGGGTCTGTACTTTTCATGCCTCTGCTAGCCAAGAGTATGGTGTAAAGTAAATGTTTCTGGATATCTTAGCATGCCTAGGAAAGATTTAAACTATTTGCTACCATTTGGACCTCTGCATAGCCCTGTTCACCTGCCTGTGACAAGAGATGGAGGAAAGGCATGAGTTAGAGGTCGGGAGAGAGTGTACTTCGGGTATATGGCAAATGTGTGTAGGTGGGAAATAACATTTAGGGTACAGCTAGTGGTCCAGGTTGGCTGACCATAGAATATGAGAAAGGAAATAGAATGAGATAAAATTAAAAGGATATAGATTAATACAGATACATAGATATATCTATATATTGTAAAGATGCAAATACTTGTGTGTATATACATGTCTGTATGTGCATATCTATAGAGAGAAAAAAGAGAGAGAAGTAAACAAAGGAAGAGAGGGAGGGAGGAGGAAGTAGGGAGATGGAGAGACTCTTTGGTCCATATGAACACACACATGCACAAGTCTTACTCTAGCCCTACTCCTCAGCAACACTGAATGGCACATTTAAAGTAAGAGGTGTTAATGTCTTTGGAGGTAGAAGAATTCCTGGGTTGCCATCCTGAAAACCAGGATTCTGCCCCCATTTATTTATATGACCTTTACTTCCTTGGACCTTGGCTTTCACGTTTTGAACATGGGAGTTGAGTTAAGAAGCAGAGGCATCACTTTTGTCTTTGTACCCCCAGTGCCAGAACTGTGCCTATAGGAGTCACTGAACAAATACTTTTTGAATATATTAATAAGCACATTTCAGAGCCAATGAGGCAACTAGGTGGTGCCATAGTGCACAGAGTGCTGGGCTTGGAGTCGTCTCCCTGAGTTCAAATCTGGCCTCAGACAATTACTAGCTGTATGACCCCGGGCAAGTCACTTAACCCTGTTTGCCCCGGTTCCTCATCCATAAAATGAGCTGAAGAGGGAAATGGCAAATCACTCCAGTATCTTTGCCAAGGAAACCCCAAATGAAGTCTTAAAGAGAGAGACACAACTGAGGTGACTGAACTTCAGGGCCAATCAGAATAAATGAAACAATGCATGTGTCTTGGTCTCGATTCAATGCAGCTGAGGCATTGAGACAGGGCTCTCTCATAGGACAGTGGTTTCTTAGCTTTTCCTTCTTTCAGGTGTTCCTCAGCACACAATGAGGATCGTGGATATGGCATTGTATTGGAGATCATGGGGAACCCTTGGATACTGTACTCTTCACACGCTTTAAGAATATCGTCAGAAAGTGTCTAAGCAACTTCATTATCAACAAATTGGAAGAAGACAGATTAAGCACAAGGTTTGACCATGGCATGCATGGTCTATAGCCTCGTCATAGGTATTCTATTGAAATTTTAATCAATGTAATTCACTTTGGGTGAATTGGTGTGGCTATTGGTATGGCTAATGGATAGTTCAAACCCAACTTCCAAAAATCCAGAGAGAGTCATCTTTCCCCACTCTATCCTTATGGCTCATGACTTTAGATCATACATTCAGGGCTGGAGAGGACCTTCCAAGTCATCTGGTCCAGTTCCTTTTTACATTAAAAATCTGAAGTTGTTAGAAATTAAATGCCTTGCCCAGGATCACACAGCTAATAAGTCTCAAAGACAGGATTTGAACTTGGGTCCTCTTCACTCCAAGTCCAGTATCCTATGCATTCCATACTAACCTTTCTTTCTCTTCAGTAAACAGCAAGGACATGAGACACAGATTTACAGGTTCCCAAATTGCCAATCAAAGTAAGTGTAACCCTCGTCCCTCGTTGCCCCTTTTGAAGAAGTATACACCCTTGCTTCTCCATCCTAGTTCCAACTCTAATTAAAAGCCATACAGGTGAAGCATTTAGTATAATGACATTGTGCTCATCTTGAAAATTGACTCTAACCCTAGGGGAAATGAGCACCATAGTCTCTTTTTCTGATACAGTAAATTCACCAGGTTTGGAGTCATAAAATTCATTTTACCTCCATTTTTTCTTCCAAAGAGAATTATGTCAGGGATGAAAAGGATAGGACAAAAATGCCTAGTAGTAGAAATCCAAGGTAAGCAGGAAGTGATTAAGAGAAGAGCTAGCATCCAAGTCACCCTACCAAGAACATTATTTCTGAGCCATTGGAGAAGTGACTAGAGCTCTCTGGGCCTAGAATCAAGAAGACCTGAGTTTGAATCTACCCTCAGATTTTTCCTAGCCATGTGACTCGGGGTAAGTCATAACCCCTATCTACTTCAGTTCCCTCAACTGTAAAACAAGGATAATAATAGCACACACACACACACACACACACACACACACACACACATATCCCCCCTCACAGGTTTAATGTGAAAATCAAATGAGACAATATTTGTAAAGCACTTAGCCTGGTGACTGGTACATAGTAGGTACTTATTATTCCTTTTCCCTTTTCTCCCCAGTGGCAGCTAGGTGGTCCAGTGTATAGAATTCCGGGGTGGAGTCAAGAGTGCTACATTCCTCTTCCTGAGTTCAAATCTAGCCTCAGATACTTACTTAGCTATATGACCCTGGGAAAGTCCCTTAACCTGGTTTGCTTCAGTTTCCTCCTCTGTAAAATGAGCTGGAGAAGGAAATGGCAAACCAGTCTAGTATGTTTGCCAAGAAAACCCCAACTGGGGTCCTGAAGAGTCAGACACACCTAAATTAGCAACTAAACAACAGTCTTTCCCCACCCTTTCCCCTTCCAATAAGTGATATTTGAAAGATCACAGAGAACAGAAGAGATCCTATTGCTCTGACAGTCAAAATATGAGGCAGAATTTAAAAGCTGTAGGCCAGTGATCTTTATTTCAATTCCTGAAAAAATATAGTTACTGAACATCCAAATGCCAAGAGTAGATTATGTCAAACTAACCTCATATCCTTATCTGATAAGTTATTCAATAGGCAGATCAAGGGAATGCTGCTAATATAATTAACTGAAGGTTCGGCAAGGTGTTTGACAAAAGTCCTGTTTGCAATGCTTTTATAAAAGATGGAGGGGTGTAGACTTAGATGAAAGTAAAGTTAGAGCTCTTCAGAAACAAATGGAATATCTGGGCCAAAGTCAAAGCCTCAGAGACTGGTTTTTTAGTACTGTGATACTTGATATTTTTACCAGTGCCTTAGATAAAAGTATGGATGGCATACTTATCAAATTTTCAAAAGACAAAAATCTAGATGACATAGCTAGGAAATTGAATGAAAGAGAGAGAATCCAAACAGTTTTGGAGAGAATTGAATATTGGTCTAAATCAAATAAAGCTCAATTTAATCATCATAAGCATAAAGGTTTATATTTGGGCTCCAAAGTAATTTTTACAAGTACAAGATGAAGCACGTAGCTAGACAACAGTTCTTTCTGAACTTACCAAGTGTTTGTTGTATTATATCATATTGTATTAGCATGTAGTGGAAATGAATTAAGTGCATTTTTCAGACTTAATTTAGTGAAACTTAATTTTTTCTGACGACCAAGCTCTCACAAGCAGACCTTATTTGAATTTGGCGGCCGCACCGCTGGCTAACTTTTTCATGCTTATACATATATTCGTACATAATGAATAGCTAGATGTCTTTAGGCACAAATCAAAGAATCACAAAATTTTAGACTTGGTCAAATCCATGCTGAAGAAAGAGTCATATCCCCCTCCCTTACAATATACCTGACAGTGGTCATCAGTGGTCATGCAGTCTTTTCTCAAACAGCCCACCAATAGCTAAGGGAATCAACTACTTTCATACCTCCTGAGGCATTCCATTTTACTCTTGTAGCTCTAACTGTTAAGAATGTTTTGGAAATTTATTTCTTTGTATTTTCCCTCTACTGTCCTTAGTTCTGCCCTCTCAGGTCAAGTAGGACAAAGCTAACCTATCTTCCAGGTGATAACCCTCCAAATATAGGGGACACCCTTGATTGGAAGATGAGCATCATCACCCTCTTTAGTTTTCCCTAATCTAATAACTTAAAGAAATGGATCTCTAATACCAAGTCAGCTCCCATTTCTGATCTTTAGGCCAATTCCTTCCACGTTAAAAAGCAATCCTTGTGAATCTGTTCTGCCCACAGCCGGCACTCAGAATCAGTTAGCATTAACATCACTTAGCTAACGTTTCTAAAGGAGGTTTACACTCATGCCTTTACTTCTCATTATTTCTCTTTCAGGTTCCTAAGTCATCAACCTACTTTCAGTGATGATTTGCCTAGACACATAATTACCGGAAGACTGCTGGTGAAAGCAAATTTGAAAAAATTCACAGAAACAACTGCCATCTTCGAGGATGGTACAGAAGAAAGCATTGATGTTGTTATCTCTGCCACTGGATATAATTTCTCTTTTCCTTTCCTGGATAATGATTCAGCTATCTTGGATAACCAGCAATCTCTGTTTAAATATGTCTTCCCTCCTCAACTGGAAAAACCAACCCTAGCATTCATTGGTTTTATCCAGCCAGTAGGAGCTACTATTCCAACGTCAGAAATACAGAGCCGATGGGCCACACATGTGTTCAAAGGTATGTGAGGGGTTGGACTGGACTCAACCAAAGACCAAAAGAAAAGATAAGTCAACTGTGGTATTCTTTGAGTGATTCCAGGAAAGTCTATTAGATTCCATATCAAATCTCAAATATGCCCTTTGACCTGTTACAGTACTCCAAATTCCATCATTAGTGATCTAGTCCTTTGAGTGGTGAAGGGTTTTTTCCTTTTAATATCCTCGAATTCCCTATTTGAGTGAAAATATTCTTGGGAGAGATAACACTATTAGACTAGCATCATAGCAGAGGTGAGACTGCTAGATTACTTCAAACTGTAAGTACAAAGCTAAGAACAAGGATCTATAAAGATAGAAAACAGAGAAAATGTCTGAGAAAACTGGAGCATCAGTAAGGATACAAAGGCTTGTGAAAGGGAAGCTAGGAGGGGCAACAAATGCTAACCTTTTCCAAGGGTCTGCCAGGGATACATGAACATTACTGAAAAAGACATGCTCTGGATCTCTCACCAAATACATGGTTAAATCACAACTTGTGAGTAAAGCTAAATTCTACTGGTAGGAAAGTGTCAACACTAAGCTTGGCATAGCCGTTGAGCAGGACGGGGATCTTCTCGGCACACTGCTGACTTCAGAATGATTATCAATAGTAACTGTTGCCCTTTCCCTCCCAGCTCCATTTACTTATTTTTTTCTTTCTTTTGCTCATTAAAGGGGTCATGCGCTGTTTACTTCTTAAAGAGGCCTATTCACTGAATGGGTATTATCTCATTCTAAGTGAGTACCTGTATAGGCCAAGGTCTCCCAGTGCATCCTGGGCTTTCTCCAGTCATCCTGATAAATATCTGGTCACTGGATCCAGATAGACCAGGAGGGGAAGTGAGGCTGGTGACCTTGTACCGCCCTCCCTCACTCAAAACAAAGTCAAATGCAAGTTACGTCATCCTTTCTCTTCTTTGAAAATGAAGGACAAACACAAAGTGGCAAAGGAAAATGGTAGACCATGTTTTTCTTCATCTCTGAAATGAGTTCCATCATATTCTTCCAGAGTTTACTAATGGGAAATAACAGCTCTATTTGTTGTTGAAGTTCAGTCATTTTTACTCACACCCAACCCTTCATGACCCCATTTGGGGTTTTCTTGGCAAAGATACTGCAGTGGTTTGCCCTTTCCTTCTCCAACTCATTTTACAAGTGAGGAACCAAAACAAACAGGTTAAGTAATTTGCCCACGGTCACACAGCTAATAAGTGTCTGAGGCCATGTTTGAACTCAGAAAGATGAGTTTTCCTTACTCCAGGTTATCTACCGCACCACCTAGCTGCCTGATAACAGCTCAAACACTAGTAGAAAGTCTTATAAGGACATCTATCTGGGATTTCACAATTCAGTTTTTCTGACACTCTCATTTGTGATCTCCTCATCAGGGATGGGGAAATTCTGAGGCATCCAAAAAAGCACAGAAGTGGATGGAAGATGAGTTACGAGTTTTAGGAACTGACCAGGAAATAATACCAAACAGAAATAGCAGAAAAAGATACAGGGAAAATCAGACAAAAATGCCAAAAGTGTATGACGCAGTGTAAAGAACACTGGCTCTGAAATTTGAGAACTTGTATTCTATCTTCTTGTAGATAGAATGCTGGATATGGAGGTGGAAAGACCTGAATTTGAATACCACCGCAAACATTGGCTAGCTCTCAGTAGCTCAATTTTCTTGTCTCTAAGAAAAGGGCATAAGCATTTATTAAGAACCTACTCTGATTTCATGTGATCTGTACAATGAAGAGATTGGACTTCACTGATCCCTTAAGTCCCTCCCAACTCTAAACCTCTGATTCTGTAATAAAGGAGTCAACAAGTAATTTCTGCGTACCTCCTGGAAAGCATAGTGCTGTTCTAGCACTAAAATCTCATCGGTATACCTCAAAATGTCCTTTTAATGCCCTAAGAGAAAATGCCTCTTCTTTTTCTTAATGGAAACTCGTATTGTTTTACAAAAGAAATAGGAACTGCCTAAATTATGATGAATAAAGTTTGTGTCTCCTGGATTCTAACAGTCACAACACTCTTTGTTTAGGGCACCTGTTTGAATCGTTGTTATGAAGGAAGGTTATTGGGAAGAGACAGCATAAGTTTTGTTTTGAAATGATAAAGCATTTTTAAAAGAGCAAATGGAAAAGAAAGGAGACAGGATAAGAGGGAAAGAAGGTGAGGTTGGGGCATGAGGATGGGGAGTAGTATGAGAACAGAAGCAGGAGAGGTGAGCCCAGTGACTATTAACAGAATACTGAGAAGAGAGGTGTTCCGTCAAGTGCCACAGATCTGAAGATACAAAGACGTATTTTTATGACATAGCAAAAATATTTAAGCCAAACTAAATGACACATGAACTACATCTGATGGCATATGATGCATCGCATACTCATAACCCACTACTTCTTTATCAGGAGAAAAAGATGCTTCACCACCAGCACTCTGGAATCCAGACTGACCATAGTATTCATCTGAATTCTGATGTCTTTTAGTGTCATTTTCCTTTACATCATTGTGGCTATGGTGGATAATATTTTCATAGTTCTGCCTTTTCTCTCTGCATCAGTACATAGAAGTTTTGCCGAGTTTCTTCAAATTCCCTACATTTCTCTTTTCTTATGATGTAATAATGAAGGGTGTCCCAAAAGCCTTAGCGATGTTTTAATTTATTAAAGATTTACATTCATACAGCATAATTAATTGTTCCAGCCATCCATCAATCAATGGGCACTGGCATTGCTTTCAGTTTTGCTTTGGTATCACAAGAGTCACTTATCCCTCTTTGTAACAGAGATTGAAGTCCAGGTACATTTGTTATTATTTTGTGCCTTAGGAAAACAATGTGAGTGCTGAAAAATAACTACATTTTTCTCAAGGACTATGTTTTTTTTATTTGCGCAGTTAATGACTGCCATGAATTCAAATGTCAGGTGTGGTAGAATCGAATCACACAATACTGCATTAGAAGATTCAGAAAAAAATGTTCACAGAAACATATACAGATCATAGAATGCATTCTTAATATTTGGAAATTGTTTGGGGGAAAATAGATGAAAAAGCAATTCATAGCTCCCTCCTACCTTCCCCCAAAAAATCTCTTAATGTTATTATAAAGAAGCTAACTTATCGCGACATTGACAGTAAATCTAATACACCATTTTTAAAAATATTTTCCCTACTTGTATGTGCAAACAATTTCATACTTCTTTTTAAATTTTGAATTCCAAATTCCCTCCTTTCCCCTCCCCCCTCATTGAGAAAGCAAGCAATTTGATACAAGTTAATCATGCCAGCATACCATTCTTAGAGAGCCTCCCCGTTTGGACTTTGGATTTGACTGCCAAAGCGAGCTAGTGTGAATGTAATGTTTTCCTCCTAAAACTACTTCCCCCCATTCGGTGGTTCCCCCAGAGAGTCCTAATCACCTTCTGGATATTCTTTCCTAGGGCTGAACAAATTACCTTCAAGGAGCAAAATGATGATGGAAATCAAACAGATAAGAACTTGTCTAGAAAAACAGTAAGAAACTTGACTGTTGGCAAAGAGCAATTGATTGCTTAGTCTATGTGTTTGTCTTTTGGGTCTCCATTATATTTTATTGATCATGGAAACTGGGTCTGGACAAGAGAGCAAAAGGTTATCTGGTACTGTTTTCAATGGTGTCATCAATGGTTGCAAATTTTAATTTGTATGTTAATTTGTATGTTGAATTTGTATGTAGTTTCAGATGGCCACATTAGAAAACACTTATTGCCGCTATTAGCTAACTTTTATAGGATACCAGGTACAAAGTGTGTAGGATGTACCAATCTCCTTGGCAATCTTTGGTACTGTTAACTAGGTGCATTAGAGAATCAAAGATTGTCCCATCTATGTCAAGGATTAAGGCATACAGAAGAGCAATGCCTCTGGAGTGGGGGAGAGAAGCAAATATCCTCCAATCAAGCTGAACAAATTCAAAACTAAAAAACATACACATAGATAGAACCAGATATAATGTGAAGATACATAAATATCTATGATACTGTCCCTTCATATCCAAAGATCACAGAATCATCTATAACCATAAGAGACCTCAGAGACCCTCTAGTCCCACTCTCTCCTTTCATTGGTGAGCAAACTAAGGCCCAGGTTGGTAATAGATTAGCCCAAGGTCACACAGACACGCAGACCATAAGTGTCAGAAGTAGATTGCATGTCTTGTTAGCTGATTCTAGAGCCCATGTTCTTTCCACTGATCCATACTTATTCAAGCATTTCTATCACTTATAACAGATAATCAGGAATAACTATAATCATCTTCATCAGGACATTTCAAAGACCATCATGCTGGTAGATATGCAAAGTTTAAATCAGACTTGACCCTTATTGAGCTTAATGAACATAAATTCATAAGAGAAGTTCAAAGGAAAGTATGGAGACTGCAAAGAGTTCCAAATGGTTGGAGTATAGTGATTGTAGACTGTTACAAAGGGCCCTAGGAGCTATATTTTGCTCTGCTAATACCTGAAAGACAGGAAATACATCCCTAAGGGCTAAGGAAACCCTTCTGCATTAGATATATATAAGAAACTTGAGCATACTCAGAAAATATTTATTACTAGTGAGGCCAGGGCAAGTACAGGTAGACTACTTTAAGAAATCACTAAGGGTCAGTCAACATTGGTGGCTGTTAAAAATTGGCTCCTGTAGATGTTACACAGAATAATAGAAGGCAGTTCTCTGGTAGAAATAGTTATAGACTTGGGACCAACTCTGGAATTCAGCTTTATGGCCAGAGTCCATAGTACCAGGTTCCACATCCCTATAGGTTCTTTGTATGGATCTCTTTGTGTTCTTGAAATAATTTCAGCATACCAGCTACTAATTTCATCTATGTTCTTCTTAGAGTGACTGAAGGTCTTAGGGGAGTTTCCCCTCCCCTTTGCTTTTGTCTCCCTCTTGGTTATAGGAGTGAGCAACGTTGATCAATGAGCAAACATCAGCTAAAGAACTTCTGTTTGTAGAGAAGTATATTAGGCACAGGGGAAAGATATAAAGATCAAATAAAACCTGTAAAAATAATTTTAATATAGAATGATTCATGATAAGTATGTAAAAGGAGTACAAATCAGCTTCTGTCTAAGAGCACTAGATGTGGAGTCAAGGGGCCTGGATTCATACTCAGCCCTACCATCTACTATCTGTATAACTGTGGATAAATGACTTAGAGAACTGGGGCTGTTTATTTTTGTCTTTGTCCCTGGTGCCTGGCCCTATGTGCACAGTGCCTGGCACATAGTGAATCTGTAAAATTGAGAGGAATGGATTAGACCACTTTTAGATATTCATTTGGCTTTAAATCTAGGATCCTCTGGTTCCATGAGGAAAGTATTATAACTGACTGAAGGAAATTAGGGAAGGCTTCATGGATGAAGTAGCATTTCATCTGGGTATTCAGGTTAGATCCAATTTCAACAGTCTGGAGACAGAGAGCACTATAGGGATGGCATTCCAGGTGTCAGGAACTATATGAGTAAATACACAGAGGGTAAAAGGAAACAAAATATGTGGGAGTCACCAAGGACTCCTGTCTGACTACAGCAAAATGCATATAGCAAGGGTAAGTATGAAATACACAAGAAGGCAGAAAGGCGCCATAACGGTGAGGGTTTTGAAGGCCAACCAAAGGAATTCAATCTTTTTTTTACTAAACACTAGAAAATCAGTGGAAGAAGGTATTGAGCAGAAACATGGCATATTAGTAAACATTTGTTAAGTACCTACTATGTGCCAGGCCCTGGGCTTAGTGTTCAGTGTTCAGATGTTGTTCAGCGATTTTTCAGTTGTGTCTGACTTTTCCTGACCTATTTGGGGTTTTCTTGACAAAGATACTAGAGCAGTTTGCCATTTCCTTCTCCAGCTCATTTTACAGATGAGTAAACTGAGGCAAACAGGATTAAGTGACTTGGCATGGGTGACACAGATAATAAGAGTTTGAGGTCAGATTTAATTCAGGAAGATGAATCTTCCTGGCTCTAGACATGGCGCTCTACCCATTGTTCTACCTAGTTGCCCATGAGTATATAAATAAGACAAATGAAATTATCTCTACTCTTAAAAAAAAAATCTTACATCCTTGGGGAAGTAAAGTAATAAAATACAAGGTAATCAGAGAGTGAGTGACTTAATGATCATTTATTAAGTTCTTAATATACGAGTAAGGCACTGTGTGAAGATGACAGCTAAGAGAATAGTGAGCACAGGAGGGATTGAATCTAGAGACATTTCAAAGATAAAATCAACAGGACCTTACAATGGATTGTGTGGGAGTAGAGGGAGAAAGAAAAGTCAAAGGCGCCACAAAAGTTTAGAATATATGTGATAGGTGGGGTACAAATGGCCACAATGGAAAAGTTAGAAAAGATGAGATTTTAGGAAAAGTTCAGTTTGAGACATTGAGCTGGAGATGCTGCCTAGTGAAAAAAATCATTGCATTTCTTTGATTGGCAGTCAAAGTCCTCTACTATCTGACAGCATCCTACCTTCATATGTGTCTCATACTTTGCTTCATTGTGTTCTAGTTAAATGAGATTATTGTAAGAAATGTGGCATATGAGTCTGAAGCTTGGGAAAGAGGTCAGGATTATAAAGAGAGGGTTGAGATTCATTTGTACAGGGACTAAATATGTTTGCCAAGAAAGAGACTATTGAGCTACAGGACAAGAGGGGTGGGGCTCTGACCTTGGAGAACCCTGAGGCAGAGCTTGATGTCCAAATACCAAGCTGATGTCTTAAATAGTGGCAACCAACTTCAGAGTGAAGTAAAGTTTCTAAAGAACATGAGTTGGGTAAGGAGGTAAAGAAACCATTTTAAACATTCTGTGTTAACCTATCTGTGTGACTTTTCAAATAGTTTTGATGGGGAAAATGGTGCTTGAAAATAATCACGAAAGAGTATTCAAACCAAAAATTGTCAGATAAATTTCTAGCAGTTTCTTTCTCATCTTCCCACTAGCAGAGTTCCACACAACACAGTGGAAATTGTCTCTCAAAGACACAGAGAGAGAGATCAAATTCTGACCTGGAGTTTCTCATCTTTCCGTTTTGGTTGCAGGTTCGTGGTAAGTCTTCGTGATGAACGCTGTGTTCAATACATTGAGTATATGGATGAAATTGCCTTGAAAATAGGAGTAAAGCCCAGGCTGCTTTCTCTTTTCTTCTGGGATCCCAAGTTGGCCTTAAAAATTTTCTTTTGTCCTTGTACTCCATACCAGTACTGCCTACAGGGACCCGGGAAATGGGCAGGGGCTAGGGCAGCCATTTTGACTCAGAGAGAACGTATCATCAAACCTTTGAGAACTCGAATTGTCAGTGATGACCAATATCCATTCCCTGTGCCATTTTGGCTTTTGGGTGCTGGTATGGCTCTTCTATTTATTCTTACCTTAGTATTATTTTAGGGATATTTCTTCCATCATCTCAATCACATAGGCCAACTGTGATACAGATTGGTTAAGGGCCAGATGAAGTACCACTGGGCTTTTGCTTCATTAGGTACTAGAACAGTTAGTCATTTATTAACTCACATTTCTCATGCAGATTTGACTCCCAACATAAGCTCCCAACTAAAACAAACTTTAGCTTGTACCCCTTTGGGGGCTGCAAAGTTATTACCCTGATTCCATATCATTCATATACTTCAGGAGAATAAATAAATAAACATATCTTATGTGGACAAAATGATTAATACTTTTTATGTGTACATGTGTTACCATTTTCAGATGTATATAGGAAACATTAATATCAATGCAATAAATCTCATTGAAAAACATTATTTCTCTCCACTTATCTCTGTGTTCTGGATTTCTTAACTTCCTTTAGGTTCCAGCTAAAATCATACCTTCTACAGGAAGCCTCCCCTGACCCTCTTTAATGTTAATACTTTCCCTTTGAGATTATCTACAAGTTATCCTTTATGTATATGTATATAAATATAAATAGATGGAAATAAATGACAGACAGATAGATAGATAGATAGATAGATAGATAGATAGATAGATAGATGACAGATGATAGAGAGACAGGAGAGATGGACGGAGAGATGGACAGACATATGGATGGACGGTTATATTGATGCATGGATGCATGGATAGATAGATGTTATGGACACTCTGGATGGATAGGTAGATAGATGATGGAGATATGAAGGTAGACAGGTAGATATGCATATATATACTTTTTTAAAAAAATATAATCCTTGAAACAATTATGTTACTGTCAAGCCTACAGCCTCTTTTTACCCCCACCACACTTCCTCTAGAGAAGAAACTGAGTGGTACTGTAGTAGAAAGAATAAATAAATTTAAATTTAAGCTATTAATTACTTAAAACTGCACCCAAACTTTACATTGTCTCCTCTTATTCCTCACAATAACTCTGTGAGGTGTTACTACAGGGATTCTCATCCCCATCTTGTCCACAGGCAAGGAAATTGAAGTTTAAAGACTTCCCCAGCTCATAGAGCTAAGAGCTGGAGGCTGGATTCAAACCTGGGTCTCTCCTGACTCCAAAACCACTTCTCTTTCTCCTGTTTGCACAATTTGCCGTTGCTAGGCACTGAAGGAAAAATAAAATTTTAGAGAGCATAGTCTCATCCCTCAGATAATGCAGGCATTTGGACCAATCCTAGGCTGCTTTTACAAACCAGACAAAGCAAATCATTGTCAAAAAGGCAAAACACAAAGGAAGTGATCTTTATTTCATAACTCTTGTCCTCCCAATCCCTTCACCTTTAATGGAATTGGACATGCTTCACCCTCTGCCTCCAGTTGCTTGCAAGGAGAGCAACTCTCTAACAAGTAAGACAAATTAGAAAAAATACCGATGAGGGGGTAAGTTGGTTTGCAAAGCAAAATTATAATAATTATTAAGATAAGCTATGTGATGTACCGGAAGAAGCATATTTGGGAAACAGTAGATCTGAGTTCAAGTTCTAACACATGTGACCTAAAACAAACCACTTAACTCCTCTGGGACTCAGTTCCCCCATCTGTAAAGTAATAGAATGGACTGGACTAACTATTCATGTCCTTCCAACTTGAAAGTACCATCATTCTCTCTGGGCCTTTGTTTACTAATCTAAATTAAAAAGGGTCTGTGACTTTGTAGATTTGATGGTTGTCCCCAAAGACACAGACCACGGTCAATCTCTGCAACTCATCTGCATTCTCCCACACACTCATTATAAGTGGTCTGCCCAATAGACCAGGACTTCTTTCTTTCTCTTGGATGTTATTTTGAAAAGATGGGCATGATGATATGCCTTTATATGTTTTTCAGGGAAGCATACTATAAACTTTAAGGTAGTATTTAAAGGTTATCGTCATAATATTAATATATTAATTATAATTAATTATAATATATATTGATTATAATATATTATAATATTAAAGTATTTGCATGTGTGTTATGGAGCATCTGTGTGGCATGGTGGACAGCATACCAGGCCTAGAATAAGGAAGCCTCATCTTCCTGAGTTCAAATCGGACCTCAGACCCTTACTAGCTATGTGAGCCTGGGCAAGTCACTTCACCCTGTTTGCCTCAGTTTCTTCTTCTGTAAAATGAGCTGGAGAAAGAAATGGTAAGCCATTCCAGTATCTTTGCCAAGAAAATCCCAAATGCAGTCACCAAAATTGGACACAACTGAAATGACTGGAAAATAAATATGTGCTATAGGAATATGAGGAAAGAATGTGGTTTACCTTATCTACCCAAGACATCAAAATTGGCAATAGGACAACCAAAAAAATGGAGACTTTTTTATTGCTACAGTTCAAGCACAAACCTCAAAGTTTTTGCCCTACCAGGTGTTGTAAGAAGAAAGTTACCAAGGCTCATGGAGAGCAAGTGCTCAGGGCATTGAGTGTGTCGTGTGTGGGAATCAGAAAAAACTATTACACTCCACCTGGACAGGGAGAGAGGAAGAAGAAGAAGAAGAAGAAGAAGAAGAAGAAGAAGAAGAAGAAGAAGAAGAAGAAGAAGAAGAAGAAGAAGAAGAAGAAGAAGAAGAAGAAGAAGAAGAAGAAGAAGAAGAAGAAGAGGAGGAGGAGGAGGAGGAGGAGGAGGAGGAGGAGGAGGAGGAGGAGGAGGAGGAGAAAAATAGAAGAGGGAGGACAAGGAGGGAGAGAGAGAAGAGAAGAGGGAAAGGAAAGGAGAGAAAAGAAGACAAGAGGAGAGTGGAGGGGAAAGAAGAGGGGGAGGAGAGAGAGAGGAGGGGAGAGAGAAGAGAAATGAGAGAGAGAATAAAGGAGAGAGAAGAGACAGAAATATTTGGAAAGGCTCTGGAATGTAGTGGAATTTTTGCTGAGTTTTGAAAGAAACCACCTAAATGAGGATTCAGGGGCAAGGAGGGAGAATGTTTCAGCCATGGGGGCCAACCATGTGTTAGAAGATGGAGTATTTGTACGAGGAACAGTAAGTAAGCCACTGTGGTTGGACTGCAGCCTGGGTGGAAGAGTGAAGTATAAAGAAACCGTAAAGGCAGGAATGGGCCAGACAATGAAGAACTTTATAAATTAAACACAGAATCTTCTATTTCATCCCAGAGGTGAGAGAGAACCACTGAGTAGGGGAGTGACGTAGTCAGAAATGAACTTTAAGAATACCATTTTGGCGGGTGAGCAGAGGGTGGATTGGAGCAGGGAAACACTTAAAGCAAGAAAATTAATTAGAATGCTATTGTAGTAATCTAATGAATAGTGATGAGGCCTCTACAAGAGTAATGGTAGTATGAGTATAGAGGAAGAGATGTAAGAGACACGCTGTTCAAGTAAAAATACAAAATTTGATATCAAGACTGGAGATATGGAGAGAGTACAGGTGAGGACTTGAGGCTGATACCAAAGTAGCAATAAGAAAATTGAGGATAGCAAGTTGGAGGGAGCAGGCAAAGATAATATGAGTTCTCTTTTGGAAATGTTGAGTTTGAATGTTTATGAGGCATCCAATTTGGTATGTGCAATAGAGAGTGATGTGGGACTGCAGCTCAGCAGAGAAACTTGGACTGGATATATAGGGCTGGGAGTCATCAGCATATAAAGATAATTTGATCTATGGAATGTGACAAGATCTCCCAACAAGATAGTCTACAGGGACAAGAGAAGAAGACTCCAGACAGAGCCTTATTATGCAAGGTCCCTTGTTAGCCCTATAATTTCCCACAGAGGGCCCTAACTATTGCAGGAGGATCCCTCAATGTTAATAGGTGTTTTGTGACACCCAACTCATATATATAGAAAAAAAAAGTCAGTGACTGCATCAGAGACCATTGATGATTGAATTGTACCCCCAAAGCATCATGCAAATACTGGGCATGGGAGCCAACCTCACATAAAAACTTTTGTGGAGTTTGGTTTCTGGCTTTCAGTTTCTCTGGAACTTCCAAGGAGTCTATTTCAAAGGAACATAGCTCATATTTATATAGAAATCTAGGAATATAAACTAATCACACCATACAATCTTTCTCAGATGTCAGGAAGTATTAATATCCATTCATCTTAGAGACAATGAGACAGATTTGGTGAGTGGATTTGCCTGAGGCATCATGTTGATTCACTGGTTGATGTGGGGATTAAGATCCAAGAGTTTTTAAATTTTAGCTCCTTTGCTTGGAATGTCTATAGTATTTGTTGATTTCCAAGATGTAAATGCTCTTGTTGAAAATTTAACATTCAGATCTCACAGGCCTATTCTTGAGCTGGCTCTACCACAACCTTGCCTGGTTCCCTCCTTTTCACATTTCATCCATGGTAGTTGTTTTAGTAGTGGTTGCATTTTCTCTCATAACTTAGTAGAGAAGTACTGAGTGCACCTCATCAAAAACAGTCTATAACTATTCCTTGAGGGCTATTTCTCTTGTTTCCTAGTCCACCTCTATAAGGGGCATTATCAAGAGGCTCTAGTTTATTAATCTTACAGACAGGACTATATACATGAGGGCAACCACATAGCATATACAAAACAGAAAATGATGGATGGTCATGGCATGCTGGGAATAAAAGCTCTGTTTAGTTAGGGGAGGGTTGGTAGTGAAGGTAAACTTCGAGCACAGATTAAAGTCTAGGTAACTTCTTTTATTAATTGGTTTATTTTTAGTTTTCAACATTCATTTCCACAAGATTTTTGAGTTCCAAATTTTCTCCCCATCTCTCCCCTCCCCCACCCCAAGACAATGTGCATTATGATTATCCCTTCCCCCAATCTGCTCTCCCTTCTATTGCACCCCTCCCTTGCTTTATCCTCATCTCTTCTATTTTCTTGTAGGACATGATAGATTTCTGTACCCCATTACCTATATTTCTTATTTCCCAGCTTCATATAAAGACAATTTTTAACATTCATATTTAAAACTTTGAGTTCCAACTTCTCTCCCTTTCTCCCTCCCCACCCTCTGAGAAGACAAGCTATTCAGTATAGGTTATACATGTGTGGTTATACAAAAGACTTCCATATAAGTCATGTTGTGAAAGACTAACTATATTTCCTTCCATCCTATCCTGTCCCCCATTTATTATATTCTCTCTTTTGACCTTGTCCCTCCCCAAAAGTGCTTACTTCTAATTACCCCTTCCTCTCATTTGCCCTCCCTTCTATCATCCTCCCACATCTCACTTATTCCCTTCTCCCCTACTTTCCTATAGATTTTCATACCAAATTGAGTGTGCATGTTATTCCCTCCTTAAGCCAAATGTGATGAGAGTAAGATTCACTTTTTTCCTCTCACTTCCCCCTCTTTTCTCCTTCATTGAATAAGCTTTTTCTTATCTCTTTTGTGAGAGACAATTTGCCCCATTCCATTGCTCCCTTTCTCCTCCCAATATATTCCTCTCTTGCTGCTTATTTTATTTTTTTAGATATCATCCCTTCCTATTCAGCTCACCCTGAGCCCTTTGTCTATATGTATATAATCCCTCCAACTACCCAAATACTGAGAAAAGTCTCAATAGTTACATATATTATCTTTCCATGTAGGAATGTAAACAGTTCAACTTTAGTAAATCCTTTATGATTTCTCTTTTCTATTTACCTTTTCAAGTTTCTCTTGATTCTTGTGTTTGAAAGTCAAATTTTCTATTCAACTCTGGTCTTTTCATCTTCAAGTTCTGTATTTCAATGAATGACCATTTTTTTCCCCTGAAGTATTATACTCAATTTTTCTGGGTAGGTGACTCTTGGTTTTAATCCTAGTTCCTTTGACTTTTGAAATATCATATTCCAAGCCCTTTGATTCCTTAATGTAGGAGTTGCTAGAGCTTATGTTATCCTGATTGTATTTCCACAATACTCAAATTCTTCCTTTCTGGCTGCTTGCAGTATTTTCTCCTTGACCTGGGAGCTCTGGAATTTGGCTATAATATTCCTAGAAGTGTTTCTTTTCAGATCTCTTTCAGGAGATGACCAGTGGATTCTTTCAATATTTATTTTACACTCTGGTTCTAGAATATCAAGGCAGTTTTCCTTGATAATTTCACGAAAGATGATGTCTAGGCTCTTTTTTTGATCATGACTTTCAGGTAGTCCCATAATTTTTAAATTATCTCTCCTGGATCTATTTTCCAGATCAGTTCTTTTTGTCTGATTTTTTTTCATTCCTTTGGTTTTGTTTTATAATTTCTTGATTTTTCATAAAGTCGTTAGCTTCTATCTGCTCCATTCTAATCTTTAAGGAATTATTTTCTTCAGTGAGCCTTTGGATCTCCTTTTCCATCTAGCCAATTCTGCTTTTTTGGAATATTCTTCTCCTCATTGACTTTTTTGGATCTCTTTTGCCAGTGTTATTTTCCTCAGCATTTTTTGAGGTCTCCTTTAGCAAGCTGTTGACTCATTTGTCATGATTTTCTTGCATTGCTATCATTTCTCTTCCCAATTTTTGCTCTACTTCTCCTACTTGATTTTCAAAATCCTTTTTGAGCTCTTCCATGGCCTGAGATCAATTCATATTTTTCTTGGAGACTTTGGATGGAGGAGCTTTGGCTTTGTTTTCTTCTGTTTGTATGCTTTGGTCTTCCTTGTTATCAAAATAAGATTCTATAGTCTGATTCTTTTTTCAGTTTTTGTTCAGCTCCCCAGCCATATCCTTGACTTTTGAGCTCTTTGTCAAGGTAGTTCTCTGCTTCTAGTGGGGGTGGGGGGAGTAATACTGTCAGCCTCTTGATTCCCTCACAATCTGTGGACTTAGAGCTCCAGAAGCAATGCCTGCAGTTGCCCCTGCTGCTGCTGAGGGTTTCTCCACTCCCTTCCTCCTCTGCTTCCCTGGGGCTGATTCTGGACAACTCCACTCTCCCACACTGGTCCCACAGACTTTTTTCACTGACCTTCCAATTTGTCCTTGGTATTTTGGCATCCTGAAGTCTGGAAACTGCCATAAGTACAAGAGATTCAGTCTCCCCAAGGCCTGTTCAAGTCCTGTCTATGTGGCTGCAGCCCCTGCTGGACTGTGCCCTCCCCCTCTGTGTGGTGCAATAGACACTTCCCAGTGACCTTTCAGGATGTTGTGGGCCAGAAATTTGCTTCACTCTGTCATTCTGTGGGTTCTGCAACTCCATAATTTGTTTAGAGTCATTTTTTACAGGTATTGGCTGGGTTTGACAGAGCACTCCAGAAAGTCCATGCTGTTACTCCACCACCTTGGCTCTGCCTCCCTCTAGGCAACTTCTTAAGCAAACCTCTATCTGAGGAAAGTTACCTTTAGTATAAATTCTTTCTAAAAATGACATATTTTAAGCTTCACTATTCAATGCTTTTCCAATTTAGTGTATTTGGTGTCTCCATGGAATTGTTTCAAGTGTTTTGACAATTTGACACAGTGTTTCCATGACCCATAGATAACTGTCTATTTGATCACTGAATTAGAAAAAGCCTTTTACTATATTAATGTTTTACTGAAATCAATCATTGTTCTCTATGAAGGAGAAATTAATTCTCCTGTCTACAAATTTATGCAACCATAATCCTATGAAATCTTCCTAGACAACTTGACAGATTCATCTGAATAAAGTTATCAATTAATAGGTAATGGGAAAGTTGAAAAAAGATTCACTAAAATGCCACAAGAAAAATATGAGAGAGGTAATATTTTCTGTGTAAAGTTTTCTAACTAAAAAGGAAAATTTAAAACCTAGAGGCCAAGATTTCAATAATTTATTTCTGAACATTTTTTAAATTTTGAGTGTTTGACTCCTCTAGAGATGGCTAAGTTGCATTGAAACCTTGTTCCTCCTCACCACTTCAGAAAGTAAGAAATACACTAGATTAAGCAAAAGAAGAACAATAAAGAAGGAAAATAAGCTATTTTGAAGAAATCCTCACAAAAAATAATCAACAAAGAGCTATATTATCAACACTGCATGATGCCTTCTCTAGGCTTCATTCCAAAGTCCTTCTACATAAACTAGACTCCATATTTTGTGTTGCATGGGGTAGAAAACTGCAAGGAGGTAAAGAAGTGAATGGCTACTGGACATCTTGGTGGGCTGGACCAGTACTGACAGTGTCCACCAGTCACCTCAAGCATCTCTCTGGGCCTTGTAGAATCTCTTCCAGAAATAATTCCACTCTTTAGCAGATGGGAGTTCATGAGAAATAATCATTCAGATAATTTTCTTTTTTTTTTTTTTGTATTTCAATAATCTTTTTTTTTTAATAAAAATTTATTTAACTTTTTACATTCATTTTCACAAAATTTTGGGTTCCGCATTTTCTCCCCTTTTATCCCCTCCCCCCATCCCAATACACCAAGCAATCTAATTTTCCCTATCACCAATCTGCCATCTCTTCTATCATCCCTCCCTTCTCTTGTCCCCATCTTCTCTTTTGTCCTGTAGGCCCAGATGATTTTCTATTCCCCATTAACTGTATTTCTTATTTTCTAGTAGCAACAACAATACTAAACAGTTGTTCCTAAAACTTTGAGTTCCAAATTCTCCCCATCCCTCCCTCCCCACACATTCCCTTTGGGAAGGCAGGCAATTCAATATAGGCCCTATCTGTGTAGTTTTGCAAATGACTTAGATAATAGTCGTGTTGTGTAAGACTAACTGTATTTCCCTCCATCCTATCCTGCCCCCCCATTGTTTCTATTCTGTCTTTTGATCCTGTCCCTCCCCAAGAGTGTTGACTTCAAATTACTCCCTCCTCCCATTACCCTCCCTACCATCATGCCCCCCCTTGCTTATCTTCTTCTCCCCTACTTTCCTGTATTGTAAGATAGGTTTTCATACCAAAATGAGTGTGCATTTTATTCCTTCCTTTAGTCGAATGTGATGAGGGTAAACTTCTTGTTTTTTTTCTCAGCTTTCCTCTTTTTCCCTCCACTAACAAGTCTCCTGCTTGGCTCTTGAATGAGATATAATTGACCCTATTCCATTTCACCCTCTTTCCTCCCACTACATTTCTCTCTCACCATTTACCTTAATTTCTTTTGAGATATAGTCCCATCCTATTCAATTCACTCTGGGCTCTCTGTCTCTGTATGTGCGTGCATGTGTGAATGTGTGTGTGCGTGCACAGGTGTACATGTGTGTGTGTGTGTATGTGTGTGTGTGGTCCCACCAACTACCCAGATACTGAAAAGTTTTAAGAGTTACAAATATTGTCTTTCCATGTAGGAATGTAAACAGTTCACTTTTGGTAAGTCCCTTATGACTTCTCTTTGCTGTTTACTTTTTCATGCTTCTTCTCATTCTTGTGTTTGAAAGTCAAATTTTCTTTTCAGCTCTGGTCTTTTCATCAAGAATGATTGGAAGTCTCCTGTTTCATTGAAAGACCATATTTTCCCCTGAAGTATTATACTCAGTTTTGCTGGGTAGGTGATTCTTGGTTTGAGTCCTAGTTCCTTTGACTTCTGGAATATCCTATTCCACGTCCTTCGATCCCTTAATGTAGAAGCTGCTAGATCTTGAGTTATCCTGATTGTATTTCTACAATACTTGAATTGTTTCTTTCTAGCTGCTTGCAATATTTTCTCCTTGAGCTGGGAATTCTGGAATTTGGCCACAATGTTCCTAAGAGTTTCTCTTTTTGGATCTCTTTTAGGTGGTGATCGATGGATTCTTTCAATACTTATTTTGCCCTCTGGTTGTAGAATATCAGGGCAGTTTTCCTTGATAATTTCATGGAAGATGATGTCTAGGCTCTTTTTTGGATCATGACTTTCAGGTAGTCCCATAATTTTTAAATTGTCTCTCCTGGATCTATTTTCCAGGTCAGTTGTTTTTCCCATGAGATATTTCACATTCTCTCCCATTTTTTCATTCTTTTGGTTTTGTTTTGTGATTTCTTGGTTTCTCAGAAGGTCATTAGACTCCATCTGTTCCATTCTAATTTTGAGAGAACTATTCTCTTCAGTGAGCTTTTGAACCTCTTTTTCCATTTGGCTAATTCTGCTTTTGAAAGCATTCTTCTCCTCATTGGCTTTTTGAACCTCTTTTGCCAATTGAGTGAGCCTATTTTTCAAGGTGTTATTTTCTTCAGCATTTTTTTGGGTCTCCTTTAGCAAGGTATTGACACGTTTTTCATGCTTTTCTTGCATCTCTCTCATTTCTCTTCCCAGTTTTTCCTCCACCTGTCTAACTTGATTTTCAAAATCCTTTTTGAGCTCTTCCATGGCCTGAGCCCACCGGACATCCCCCTGGGATGTCTGGGATACAGAGGCCCCGACCTCCACATCTTTCCCTTATGGTAAGAATATTTCCTCGTCATCAGAATTGAAAGGTGGGAACATCTGCACCCCCTCAATGTAGCTGTCTATTGTCTTATTTTTCTTCCCTTTTCTGGGCATTTTCCCAGCCAGTTACTTGACTTCTGAGATTCCTGTCCCCCCTGCCTAGATCTGCCAAGCTAGTGCTTGGGGTCTGAGATTCAAATGGGCTTTCCATGGAGGAAGCGGCTGCTATTCAATGTGAGCTTAAGTTCTGGTGCTGGGGTGAGGGCAGGGCCGCCTCCCAGGCTCAGTTCCCTCAGGGGGTTTATGCAGAGACCTGAACTTCTGCCTGCCTGCTCGGGGAGTCCCAGTCCACCGCCACTGCCTCCGCTGCCTCTGCCACTGCCTCTGCCGCTTCCTCCCGAGGGGGCCCGAGTCACGGAGACACCCCGCTCCCCTCTCAGCCAGCCCAGACATCTCTCTCACTGACCTGTGGCACCTGTGGGCGGAGGGACCTTCCAGCTGCCAGAGATACCTGATACTCACTAGCTGTGTGACCTTGGTCAAGTCACTTAGCCCCAATTGTCTCATCCTGGGCCATCTCCAGTCATCCTGATGAATGGTCACTGGATTCAGATGGCCCTGGAGGAAAAGTGAGGCTGGTGGCCTACACAGCTCTCCCTCACTCAAAACAAAGTCAAGTGCAAGTCATGTCACCATTTCTCTGATGGCATGGTCTACTTCAGCAACGAAGGATGAACACACAGGTAAAAATGGAGGCAAAAGGTGCCTGAGTTTGTCTTCACAAAAGAATCAATGGCAGGGAGAGGAAGGTCCTTCCAGCCTGCTCAGATCTGCTCCTCTCGGCCATGCGGCCAGGGCAGCACAGGGGTGGACTCCACTTTCCAGGGCATGATGGACCCTGGGGACGGCTCTCCAGGGCTCTCTAGGACAGAAATCTCCTCCACTGTGTTTCTGCGTGCCTTGCAGTGATCCGGAATTTGTGGAGAGCTCCTCTTGCAGGAAATACATGGGATGTGGGTTCGGAGCTAGCATACGTGAGTCTTTCTACTCCACCATCTTGGCTCCACCCCCCATTCAGATTATTTTCAATCAATAATTGTAATTCCAAAATTACACTTTGATTTGAAAATCAAAGAAGAGATAAAATTGAAAACCAAGAATATTTAGTAACATTAAAAGGCAGCTTAAGCAGACATCATGGGTAGAACTCTGGGCCTGGATGCAGCAACCTCCGACATTAGCTTCTGACCCTGAGCAAGTGACTTAGCCTCTGTCTGCTTCAGTTTCTTCCACTGTAAAACAGGGATAGTAACAGCAGGCATGTTACATGGTTGTTTTCGGGATCAAATGAGATAATACTTGTAAAGCATTTAGCACAGTGCTGACACATAGTAGGTAATTAATAATAAATGCTTATGAAAAATAATAGATAAGTAAATTTGTAAATAATAAATGCATATTCTCCTTCCTCTCCAACTGAGAACTATTTTAAAGACTATTAAGCACATAAACCAGGAGCTAATTTGAGGAATTTTTTTAAAGAGAGGAGAAAATCAAATTACCAATACAAAACATGAAAAGGGTGAAATCACAATGAATAGAAAGGAAATAAAGGAAGTTATCAGAAACTACTCTACCAGATTATATATCAAAATACTGATTGAAATGAATGATACTGTTCTAGGCACTGGAGGAAAAACAACTCTTAGGTAGCATGATCTCCCATGACACTTTAACATTCCAATGGATCTTTGAACTCAAGGAACACATCCCTCCAAAGTACAAATCACAATCTACCCACACCTACTCATACTGTGGAAATCTTGTCCATATCTTCCCATAAAGCCTCCATCAGGAATCCACTCAAAGTTTTGGGAGCCTGACTCTAGATTTGTCTACTTTGCATGGATACCATTGGAGCATATGTATTGTCCACCAGTGATTCTTTACTTCTGCAATAGGAAGAGGGTCATCTAGTTTTTCCTCCAGTCACATATCTTTGATGACATCCTTCATGCTTCCTCATATGTATTGTGTTTCTTGGAGCACTTTGAGTCCAACTCCCTTATTTTACAGGTAAAAAAACTGAAGTACAGAGAAATGTAATTTGCTCAGGGTCACATTGCTGGTGAATATCTGAGTAGTTTTCCCCTCTAATGATTTCTAAGTATCCCATAACTTTCCTTGAGAGATGAATATTCTCTTGTTTGCAGTCACACAGTACAGTTGAAAGAGCACTACTATTAAAAAGATGGCTTTCTTTTTTTAGGGATATATTTGAAGTCATTAAAATATTATACAAATTGCCAGAGGCAACTCATCACACATTCCTCACCCTGTTCAAATCTCTACTATACATACAGTCTATTTGCACAATCTGTCCAAAATGCACGTGCTATCAGAGAAGCTCTTTGGGTTACCATCCTATCATAGTTAAGACAATATAGCATCCTTTCCATTTTACTGCAGGGTTTTATTTTGTTTTGTCTTATTTTTGTGTCAGCTGTTAAGCCAAACTCTTTCAAGTATTGCAACTCTTATTTGAAAGCTCTGAAATGTTACAGGTCTTAATATATTCACTAAATTATCTGGAGGAGCTCACTTAGCTGAGTGGATAGACAAAAGTCATGACAGATTTGGAGTTAGGCAACCCTGACTTGAATCCTGCCTCTCCTAGTTACTGTTTGTCTGACACTGGTCAAGTAATTCAACCTCTCTACACACTATGACATGAGAGGATTGAATTAGAAAGCTTTCAAAGTTTCATCTAACTATGATCACCATAAAAAATATATTTGGTGAATGTACAACCTCTTATTTTATTTCTCATTCAATACTAATAATCAGAGAACCCTCTAGAATAGCTATCTCCATTTTTATATTTTTGAAAATTCTTGTATAACTTCATCATTTTCATTGGAAACAATTTGTAATAGTTAAAAAATGATAAGCACAGTGAAGTTTTAGGCTGTCTCAGTAAGCTAGGTTATTCAAAAGTAGTCACCTACTATAGAATATAATTTACAAAAACTGGCTCCTTTCCTTCTCATGCCTGTATCAGAGAGGCCCAGAATACTTATATTCTTCTCATAAATAATTTACGGAGATGAAAGAGAGAAAAGAAGAAAGGAGGGAAGAAAGAAAGAAAGAATATAGACTGCTTATTTAAATTAATGATATAGTTAAAATTGATGTCTTAGACACACATAAGGTTTTACAATTTGTTTTCCAAGCATATGATAAACATTTCTTTTTAAAAAAAAAAAAAAAAAAAAAGCATCTTGAGGAATATCCATCAGTACTCTCATTATTGTGTCTCCTCTGGCACAAGCTTCCTCTTGGTCTAGTCTCATATTTTTCCTTTTTTGTCATTAGTGTCTTTTCTATTTTCTCATGTAGCATATCAAGGGCCATGATGTTAAAGTTCAATGTTATGAACCCACTGGTACTGATTGGAGAAAATTGTTTGTTTCATTTTTGATGTTTCATTTTTCATCTATTTCCTGTCCTCTCAGTTTCCTACTTGACTATTCTTAGGATAACTTGCCTTAATTGAGTCTTTTGTCCAACTTTCTGAAAAATGCACTTTTCCTCCACCATTTTTTACAGTTTTACAAGTTTTAATAGTACTCATAATTTTCCACCATCTTTCCTATAAAATTATAGAAATGAGATTACATTCTAAGAGTGTTACATTTGGCCTCCAAATCTATCTTCTTCAAAATGAGCTAAGTTATTTGCAGAGTTGAATCACATTCTCCTTGTTGTGGCAATTGATTTACATTCATTACGCTTCCTTAGGAAAGAGTGATAGTTTATTCATGTCTGTTCCATCCATTGCCCATTTTCCATCAACAGTTTTCTTAAACGTTGAAGTTGAGGTCTTCTTCTTTTGTGCACTACATCTTATAATTTATCATGTTTCCCTCTAATGGTATAGCAGTTAGAGTACTGAGCCTGGAGGCAGCAATACTTGAGTTTTAGTATTAACCCATATTCGTACTAACTATGGGACACTGAGCAGGTCACAACCTCTCTCAACACAACACAAATCAGTCCATTAACGTGATCTTTCCAGGACCTGATTTGCCCATGGTAATTAATCTGTATGATTCTTGGTGATAAAAGTTTAAATATCCATTCAAAATCCTATTTCAGCTTTGATAAAAATGCTGTGTTCCATGCAAAGGAGAGAGGTTTTGCTATTTTACAACTTATGGTTCTCAAGATTAGCTGTCAGGTGATTGTTTTTTCTTCCTGGGTACTTTTACTGCCAAAAGGGAAAATGAGGAAGGAAGTACTTATTTAATCACTTCCCTTAGGCATAGTTACCTAAGATAAGTCAGCACATTTTTCCATTAAAATATACTTCTGAAACAATACTAAAATCATGGTATTGGAATAGTTGAGAACAAATATTATGCATGCAATTTTTAATATTGCTCAAGATGATTGAAGAAATGCAAATACCTACATATAATTAAGTTATAAATTTTCTTTAACTGCTAACCATAGCTGCTTAGTTTAACTTTGCTTTCTCCCCAGTCAGATATAATGTATTGAGGGGAAGGCCCTCTAACCATCCTGATTTTACCTTGGAATCAAAGGATCTTTCTATATAAGACACTTGGCTTCAGGCTAGTGTAGCTCTAAGAGCCTTTGCAGATCCTAACCTGTCCAAAATGATTTCTTGAGATACTAGCTGAACAAGAAAGTTCTCTTCATTGATATCCAAGACACTACAGGGAATTTCTAAAGAGAGTAAAAGGACAATAGATTAAAACTACTCATCTAACAGAAGAGAAAACATTTTCAAAATTTGTATGGGGGTGGGGGTTGGAGCCAAGATGGTAGAAAAAAAATAGGGACTTCCATAGCTCTCCCAAATTCCCCTCCAAACAACTCTAAATAACACTTCAAAATGAATTCAGAAGTGGCAGAACCCACAAAAGAATGAAGTGAAACAATTTTCCAGCACAAGACGCCTTAGCAGATTAACAGGAAAGGTCTGTCACAATGGATGAGTGGAGCACAGTTCAGCACAGGCTGCTCCAGCACAGCCACCCAAGCAAACCAGGAGCAGACCTTGGGGGTGACTGAATCAGTGGCAGCAGCTGCAATTTCTGGGAGCTCTGAGCTTACAGACAGCAAGAGGGTCAGACAATAGATCAGAAGGAGATTATAGGGGTTCCTTTGCTGGTACTGGGTATAGGACTCAGTCATAGTGCCCATTATGTGGATCCAAGTCACATTCCTGGGTCATAATCTCAGGGTAAGAAGGTGCACTCACAGACCAGAGTTTAAGATGACACTGGAGTGGGGTCTCTGGTCACAGCTCCAGGGTGGAAAAGTGCTTATGGTCAGTCATAGACTGCAGCACAGGCCAGTAGAGTAGTAAACACACCTCTCCCACCTTGGAACAACAAAAATCTTACAAACCCCAGAACTATCTCTAAGAGTTGCATTAAGAAAGGTTAGAAACTTGGAACAGTGACCTGCTCCACCCTCCACAGTCCCACTTTAACATTGAGTCAAAAGTGAAGAAACAGGCTAGAAAAATGAACAACAAAAAAGAACCTGACCATAGAGAGTTACTATGGTGACAGGGAAGATCAAAACTTAAACTCAGAAAAAGACACTAATGCATTTTTAGTAGAGTTGTGAACTGATTCAACCATTCTGGAGAGCAATTTGAAACTATGCCCAAAGGTCTATAAAAGCATGCATATCTTCTGATCCAGCAATACCACCACTAGGTCTGTATCCCAAAGAGACAAAAGACAAAAAGGAAAAGGACCTATATGTTTTAAGTAACTCTTTTACTAGTGACAAAGAATTAAAAATAGAATTGATGCCCACCAATTGGGGAATGGCTGAAGTAGTGTAAGATTGTGATGCAATACTATTGTACCATAAGAAATGATAAGCAGGATACTCTCATAAAAACCAGAAAAGATTGACACAGTGAAATGTGCAGAACCAAGAGAACATTGTACACAGTAATAGCAATATTTTATGATGATCAGCTGTGAATCACTTAGCTATTCTCAGCAATACAGTGATCCAAGACAATTCCAAAAGACCCATGATGAAAAATGCTATCCATCTTCAAAGTAAGAACAAAAACTTATAAATGGTGACCTACTCTGTTTCCATTCTTCCGCTACCATAAATGGTGCTGCTATGACTGTTTTGGCAAATATGGGACCCATCTTGATTTCTTTGACCATTTTCAGGTATATCCCTGAATAACGAAATCTCTGAGTCAAAAGGTATGGACATTTTAGTTGCTTTTTATGATAATTCCAAAATGCTTGACAGAATTATGTGTGATGTCTTCCCATAGCCTTTCCAATGTTATTCCTGTCTTTGACCATTTTTGTCAATTTGATGGATGCGAGTTGAAATGTCAGAATTAATTTAATTTTCATTTACTCTTTATTACTAGTGATTTGGAATGTATTTTATATGGTTGTTGATAGTTTGCAATTCTCCTTTTGAAAATGATTGCTCCATATTGTTTAACCATTCACTAGGGAATGTTCCATACTGCACTGTCATCAAAGATATTGATGCCAAAAATGTTTTTCAAATTTGCATTTTCTCTTTTGATCTAAGCTTCATTGATTTTGTTCATGTAAAAGCTTTTTAGTTTTATGGCATTTCAATTGTCTGCTTTATCTTTTATGAACACCTCTCCCAATTTTTAGTTAAGAATTATTCTTCTAGTCTGAATACAAATCGAAGCATTTTTTATTTTATTTTTTGTGGAGGGGGGGTTTGTCTGTCTTTCACAATATGACTAATATGATAGTATGTTTTGCACAACTGATCATGTAAAACCTAGACCAAATTGCTTACCATCTCAGAGACCTAGGAGGTGAAGGATGGAGGGTAAAAAATTGGAACATAAAATTTTTTAAATGAATGTAAAAAATTGTTTTTATATCTAATTGAGAAAAAATAAAATATTATTTAAAATAAACTTTAAAATGCTCTAAAAATACAAAATTTAATCTCCATTTTGAAAAACTTAAACATTCCTAACAGAAATTTATGGCTTCCTATACATGCCTTTTATTGTTCTTTGTATATGGAAATACTACACAATAGAAATAAAATGTAATTATAATGATTATTCTCCTAGCTATTGATGTATAAAAATGTCTCTTTCCATTCTCCCCAATTTTTTTACTCTCCAGCTTTTTACATTTGTCTCATGCATCAGTTTGGACCTTAGGATATATGTTAAACTACAGTCTATTTTTTAAATCACATACTTTTTGGTTGTCCCAGAAGTTCTTGACAAATAGGGACTCCTACCCCAAAAAGCTTATGTTGTGGACTTACCAAACAATGGACTGCTGATTCTTATTTATCCCTCTTTTCCCTAATCTGAATGTTTCATTTTTTTCCAGTTCCAGTTTTTTGATAATTGCTTCTTCATAATGTTGTTTGAAGTTTAAAAAGAGAAATTTCCTCATCATTGAAAAAGTAGAAAAAACTATTAGACCCATTTAATGAATTTGATTAAATGAGAATTTTGCAGAACATGAAACAATAATATTAATTAAAAGGAAAAGCTGTCAAATAGAGAAGAATATTTATAACAAATGTCTTATAAAAAATTGATTTCCAGAATTTGTGAGGAACTGATAAAAGTCTACAATAAGAGGGAGACTGGCCAATGCCTGACTAGTTTTTAAAACATGTATAGTGGGCAATGCAGACAAGCCTTGTGGCAGCAGCCCTGGACTCCAGAGCTGCAGCTGCCAGAAGAGAGCAGAGTCAGCGTCTCCTCCATGGACCATGGCGGTGGGCACCAGGGGCTTCGGGCCAAGGAGGAGGCCAAATCCAGACACAGAGGTGTGGATCTGGGGCTCCAGGCTGACAGAGCTGACATGGTCTATGTATCATCCGAGGTATTGTTGGCGGCCATCAGTGATCTGTCAAACATCACCTTAGTGACTTCCATGATCTGCATGAAAAGTTCATTGCTAAAAAGAAGATTGATAGGAGCTTACTTCCTCCAAAAAATAAGCTGAAAAAAGTTCCAAAAGTCTAGTGGAGAAAAGACAAAGAGATTTGGAAGTCTACCTGCAAAGGATTCTTACAAAGCTTGCCGTTGCTTCGCCTAACGTGATGTCATGCTTTTACATTTTCACTTATGTGAAAAAATGGCATCACTACTGCCCTCACTGGACTCTTTCACAGAAAGCTCAGTGATGGAGAGGCTTTTGCCACTAAGAAATAATCATGCAGATTACTTCGTTGTTTTTTAGGCATTGTGATTCTTCCTGACCCATTTTGGGGTTTTCTTGGCAGAGATAATGGAGTGGTTTGCCATTTCCTTCTCCAGCTCATTTTACAGATGAGAAAACTGAAGGTAACAGGGTTAAGTGATGTGCCCAGGATCACACAGCTGGTAAGCCTCCGAGGCCAGATTTCAACTCAGGAAAAGAAGTCTTCCTAAGTCCAAGTCCAGCAGTCTATCCACAGCACCAACTAAAAACCCTGGGCAAATCAAGCCCTACGAGGGTCATTGTTAATGGACCGACTATACCCCCAAAAAATAAACATAAAAGAGAGAGATTTTTGAAACCCCAAATAATAGCCCAAAGTCTCTCTAACAGGGATATGGAACAGATTGATATTTATCCAATACAAGGGAATCAAAAGTCTGAAGGACAAAAATGTGTGTCTTATTATCCACTTCTGCATACTGTGTTCTCTCTAGGTTTCTATGACACCATACATTCCTGGTTCTCTTACTGTCTGACCCTTCTCTGTTCTCCTTTGCTGAATATTCATCCACTAACAGTGGGTGTCCCACAGGCTCTGTTCTGGGCCTTGCCTGGCTCCCTTCAAGTCTCAACTAAAGTACCATCTTCTTGGTGATAAGATAGTTTAAGTAGCCATTCAAAATTCTATTTTAGTTTTGATTAAAGTATATTGTTCTATGCAAAGGAGAGAGTTGTGCTATTTTACTACTTGGGAGTTCTCAAGGCCAACTTTCAGGAGACTGGTTTTTCTTCCTAGGTATTTTTACTGCCAAAAGGGCAAATGATGAAGGCAGTACTACTGCGGTTATAACCTCAAGAGAAAGCCGGCTCTGAAGTAGAACACCCTCACCTACTCAAAGTCCTTCTGGAGCATCTCTATTTGGGTTCACAAAGGAATCCAACAATTTGTGGTCCAGCTGACATTGTAGTTGCTATATGTGAGATTCCTCATTAGGCATCCAAGGGGAACAGTTACCACATGTTTTTTGCCTTGAAGGGAGTGTTGTGCTTTCCATATATGGCAATCTAAGAGAGCTTGACTTTCCCATATCAGAACTGTGCTTAGTGCTAAAAGGGAGAACCAGCAAACACCATGTATATCTTATATCTTGTCCAAGCACTGAATTCTTGTGAATGTCTTCAGCAGCATTTACCTGTTATGACTAACCCTATGCTAACCATGGCAAGGCAAGTTTGCAGGAATATATTTACCAGTTTATGGAATTTTATCACATTTCCTCAGATCACAGTGAGATAAAGGGTTGTTTCCCTGCATATCTTGTTTATGGTGATAAAAGTAACATTTGGCATCAATTCACATGCAGCCTACATTTTGTGAGTCATCTGAAACAGGGCAGTCTGCAGTCCTTCACTGCTGGATATTTCTAACACCCCAACACTTAAACATGGTAAAATTAGATTTTAATGCTTTGCCAACCAAGGGAGATGCTCCAGTGACACCAGAAAGATTTTCAAACTGAGCTAGATTCCTCTTGTTTCAGATCTGTTACACACAACCTGCAATTTCACTGATGGCTATGTGCTTATTGGGTATAGATTTATCACTGTATCCCATGAAAAATCCCATTTTTTGAAAATGTATAATCACCTGAGGACTTTCTTGCAAGATGTGAAGACTACAGTGATCTTCAAAGCTTCCAAAAATTTGGAAATGTCAAGAAACCACATCTTGGACTCCTATTATCGGCAGGAAGCTAGTTTTTCCAAACATCATTCAACTCTCTCCTTCCTGTACCTTAGTGAATTTCTGATGTAGAAAATGACAGGACATAGCCAAATTCCTTTTTACCTACAGGTTTCCTCCCCTCGTAAGTGTGTGGCTGGCTTAAGGGAAAGTGTCATTATCGAGTTTTCCCATAACAATGTTGGTGAGGTTGAAAGTGAAGAGGTGGGATTCCTCATGTGCTCATCAGTTTTTGTTTTTGTTTTTTTTTTACCAAACCCTTGATGTGGAAGACTGTCTGTATGTCACTAACAACCAAAACTTTGTAAGCTTTTGCTAGACTTCAGGAGTCAAATGAACTCTGACTATGACAATAGCCCTCTCCACTGGTCCTTGTGCTTTATTTTAAAATTCAATGACCTATGGTCAGTTAATGCTGGACTCTTTGATCAATACTTTCAAATTAGTGGCTCTTCTGCAGATCATATTGTAAGCTGTCTGACTTGGGACAGTTACTCTGCTCATGCTTTAATTTGACTGACTCTCCTCTCCTTTCAAGCCCACACACATTCCCTAGAACCAGTTGACAAGTTAAATTTGGAAACAAAAACACAGGGAAGATAGACAACTATAAGTTGATCCACTCTAGCAAAGTGAAATTTGTTTACTCTAATGAGGAGGAAATTGGAGATTTCATTTTCATTGGGGCTAAGAAGCTGGATGCCTTGGCAGATCACCGAGCTCTGACTATCCTTTTCTACGTTGTGGCATTCCAAGAGAAGCCCATGACCCAGCAATTCACTGACAAAGACACTTATCCTAACCAGTTTAAGTTAATTTCTTTTTGATGAGGACCATGTCAGTTACACACTGCCTTAGATGGCCAAGGAGCCCCAAAGAAATACAGATATCAGCCTGGTGGTTGCCAGAGAATCTAGGAACTGGACTGGGTACTCTTAGGCTACAAGCTGTACCGTCAAGTCCTCACTTTTGTGTTTGATAATGTACAAAGTCAACAACTAATGCAGAACTTGATCCTGGATCATTTTGGAGACACTCAAATGACTTCCCATGGAATCCCCAAACTCAGGGACGATGGGAACAGGGAAGCATTGTGATACATCTTCATCCCAAGTGCGAAGAGTCAGGAGAAGGTCATCTCAATGCTTGCCAGACAATGAGAAACACTATGAGGATGGGAGCTGCCCCTCAAGGTCATGTAACCAACTGGACAGTGGGCAGAGAATAGGACAAGAACTAGAAGAAACCAGCCCAGCCCAGATTCCTCAAGCCTTTGGCCTTCCTAGATCACTGAAGTCCATGTCATTGCATCTTCTCAAGTGTCCACTGGATGGAGGCTTGGCTTTCTTTGTTAACCTGATCTAGATATAGTTGTGCTGAATGTGCAATTAGTTTATCATGCTCTGCATACCGAAAACCTGTATGAATTGAAAGGAGTAAGAACACTATGCCATAGCGCTATCTAGGACTATCTCTATTTCCACATTTGTTTCCTGTATATTGCAGTCTACCCAAACTACTTCACTGTAAATAGTGGTGAAAGAAGCACGCATGATGTCAAAAAGTGCAGTTGTGTACGTGAACTGTATTTTATTGGATGTGCTGCTAAATTACTTAATTTGATCTTATAAACACTTTTACATGTGTCTTTTTAGGAAGTATAAAAATATGGTTTTTATTTTGCTGATAATCACGAACCTCATAGCAAAATTCACATTAAGGTACCCCAAGTGTGGGGCCATCCCTTGAATGAAGGGGTGGCACATTCTCACTTCCAACAGGAGCATCTCTCTATGAGTTGATGTGTATCCATCATGGATGGCAAATAACAGTGATGACTGGTTGCATGTGAGAACTGGGCCATCCACCCTCCAAGCACCACATGTTACTGCTGTTGCATCCTTTCGCAATATCAGTAAAGTAGAATTTACTCAGTTTCCTCATCTGTAAAATGGGAATAAAAATAGAGCTTACCTCCTGTTGGGAGCTGTTGTAAGGATCAAATACTCTATCAATCAGTAAACATTTATTAAACACCAGGAACTGTGTTAAATGAGATAATATTTGAAAAACAATTTGCAAACCTTAAAGTACTATATAAATGCTAGTTATTATTTAATAAGAATGTACAATTACATGGATTTTCAATGAAATTTCCTTCTCCATGCATACATTTAATCAATTAAAAAAACTTGAATGCCTACTATGTGCCAGGCATCAGGGATTTTGTTCAGTCTGACTGAACTGAAAGTGTCTGACTCTTCGCCACCCCATTTGGAGTTTTCTTGGCAAACATATTAGAGTGGTTTACTATTTCCTTCTCCAGCAGTTCATTTTACAGATGAGGAAACTGAGACAAACAAGGTTGAGTAACTTACCCAGGGTGACACAGCTAGTAAATGTCTGAGGTCAGATATAAACTCAGTTCTTCCTGACTCCAAAATCAATGCTCTATCCATTGTGCCACCCAGCTGCCCCAATATACTAATACTCCTAATATACACTAATGGGTATCAGTCTATCAGTGGCAAGCCCACTGTGCCACATTTGGAAGAGATAGTGGCAGAAGGCATCAGAATAGTGTCTTAATTTTTAAACTAACTTAGTAAAAAATACATTGATCTCCCTCATAGTTAAATACACCTAAAATAATCTTGACTGTTCATATTTTGAGACTGGCTACTATACAGTTAATCGTAAAAACAAAACATAGGAGAAAAAAATAGATTCTTGAAGACTGACCTTGAAAACCTCAGGTAAAACAATACAATATTTCTCTATGATGTAGTACCGAATATTTTAAACAGAATTTAAACATGATAGAAATTTAAGCTAGCTTCTTATAAATTATCCTGTGCAAAACAACCCTTTTAACTTAACAGTTAAAGCTAAGGGGGTCAAAATAATCTAGTTAATAGCCTTGATGTCCCATTACAGAGAGAATGATCAAAAAAGTAACAGTCTTATAAAGAATAGTCAAAAGATTGAAGACCTCAACTGCACTTGTCTGGCTCCAGAGAGAACTCCAGATCTACATTCTATGGTTTGGTCATTCCTTGACATGAGCTATCTCAAGAACTAAACAGCAATACAAGTATCAGAAAACAAGTAATTGTACAACTCTTCTAATTCTGAGTGCCTCGTGTCCTAGAATGATAAATCTAAAGGTAGATAGGATCACAAATGCCATCCAGTTCAAACCTTTAATTTTACAGATAAGGAAACTGAGGCCCACAGAGATTGTGACTTTCTCAAAGTCATACAAGCATAGAGCATCAAAGACAAGACTCAGATTTAGGTGATACAGTGGATAAAATTCAGGGCCTATGGTCAGGAAGACTTACCTTTCTGATTTTTAAATCCGGTTTCAGACATTTACTAGTTGTGTAACCCTGGGCAAGTCACTTAATTATGTTTGCCTCAATTTTTCTTCTGTAAAATGAACTGGAGAAGGAAATGGCAAACCACTCCAGTATCTTTGCCAAGAAAACCCAAATGGGGTCAAAGGAGTTGGACACGACTGAACACCAACTCCAGAGTCAAAGCTCTCTCTTCTCATTCCACTATTCTCCTCTCCCATGGGAAGAACATCCGCATGTCTTTAAAAATCATAGAATATAAGTTTACTTGGAATTTCCAGAGCCTTCCAGTGTCATCCTCCCTTTCAAAGCAGGTAGGCTCCAAGTCCGCTTTCATGAAACATTTAATGGCACCCAATCCAAAAGACCCAGCTCCGATCACAGCAGTTCTCTCCTTGGTCACGGTCTCTTCTCTCACTAGTCAAAGGAAATAATTTTGTTAGTATCATTAAATGCAGGAATGAAACCATTCTCTTTTATAGTCAAGAAATCCCTATGATCTCAACTCAACAGATATGAAAACTCAATTGCCAAGTTAACAAGTGTTGATCTAGCTACAACAGGCTAATCAAACTCATTAAAGACTTGATTGGAAACCTAGAATGCAAATTTACCTATTTGCAATGGAGAAAATGTCTGAACTAGAAAACTGAATTGGTCACCTCTCCCCTATGGGGTATTCTTTTTCTGGTAGGAAGGTGAGCCAACTCAGGAAGTTGAATCAATCAAAAAAGTAATACTTTGTGAGCATGGGATCAGAAAAAAAAGGCAAAAAAATATGTCCATTCAGTCAAGCTAGGGCAGAGCAGATGAGTCCTTTTTTTCCTTAATAGAGAACTTCTGGTAACCCATATGATGATCCCTGCACTTTAGATAAAGTGTCCTCTTTGGCCACTCTTGGTTGAGAAACTTGTCATTCTCCAACACATCTTTTCATATGCTTCCGATCAGGAACACAAATCTTCCATGTATATTGCTCCAATTTGAGAGGTTGCCATAAATAACATGTTCTGCCCACTTTACAATTATATTTGTCTTTTGACAAATTACAGTATTTGTTCTTCATGAATTTCTTGATTTCTTGCCCATCAGCTCTTCCAGAAGGTTTGACCTTCGTCTTCATCATGCTCTGCTCAAACTAAACTCATCACCAGAGAAGTCCATCACCAGGATACTCATCATGCTGAAGACTACATCAGCTTTGCTACTCATACATCATCAGGACCTTCAGCTGCTCTGTCTAAATGGAGGACTGGAGGTCAAAGCAATAACTCCTCGCATAGTCTACCTTTCTAGAAATCTTAATCATCTCTTCATCAGCTGTTCTATTTGATTTTGACTCAATCATTATTTTAATCATGACTTTGTAAACTTTTTGAGGGCAGGGAGACTGTCTTTCTTATTTATATCCCCAGTACTTAACACAGTGCCTAGCACATAGTAGGCACTTAGTAAATGTTTTACTGTATCTATTGAATGTCAGTGGGGAATAAGGAGGATGACTTCCCATCTCCCATATCCTGATTCACAGGATATAAGGGAAAACATAGCCAAAACTGAAGAGGATATACTGAACTAGTATTCAAAGCTTTTCCAGCTTGGTGGGATCTGCCAGGTAGGATTTTGTGCTCTGCCAGCATAGCCTTTAAGAACCCAGGGTCATTTTCATATGAGTAAGGATTTAATAAAAGATTACTGGGAAGAGAAAGACTGAAATAGCAACAGCCCTCCTTCAGTCTCTTGGATACACAGCACAGTATGAAGGAATGATATTTAATGTAGTTTATGCATTTGAAATGATAATTGTCAAGGCTCCCCTTTCTTGTGTGTGTGTGTGTGTATATATATACATGTGTGTGTCTGTTTGTGTGTGTGTGAGTATGTGTGTAATGACCTTAACTAGCATGCTCAGTTTTCTATTCCTAGGGCATTCTTGTAAAATCCAAAATTAGAGAGGATATAAGACATAGAATGTTTTTAGTAGTTTCCTTCTAGAAGATATGACCAACCTCACTAGGTATTTTTGCCCATTTTTCATTAGTTGGCTTTGGATCCCAAAAGATTTCTGACTTTTCTAGCAGGCAATATATTCATTCATTCATTCTCTTTCCCATAACCAGTGTTGTCTTCTGCCTCCTTGCGGTAATAGAAATCTCCTCCAGAGGGCAGCAAATCCCCTCACCATGCTCTCCTGTTCCTGTCTGCAGGGAGATAGAGATGGGACACTGTGTTTTACAATCAAAGCGTTGGATCTGTAGTTTAAGAAGAACTGGGCTCAAATAGTAATCTGGCCTTGAGAACATCACTTAACTTCTTAAATGGGCCTCCATTTCCTCATTTGTAAAATAAGAGGTTTGGAACGCTAAGGCTGCTTCCAGTTCTGAATCTATGAGTCTATAATGCTTAAACTCCCTGGAGATGAGGAAGACAAAATAGCAGTAAAAGTAGAAACACATCAGGTCCAAGAAATGCCCTAGGGGCTTATGTTGTCCAAGGGATGATGTCACCACATTATATCCGAAAACCTTTGAAATCTATTGTGTGTTTCTTTTTGGCTATATTTACAATCAAAAAAAAATCTTACTTTTTAAAAAAAAATACTTCTTAACAAAAGAATATAGTTTCTAGCCAATAGCAGCAGCTTCTAATTGTTTTACACCTTCTAACTTCAATCCCATAAATCAAAATTTTCATTCCTGATAGGAGAAATCACAATCTTACTGAAGTGACTGAATAAAAGAGAGGAATTTTATTTTTTAAGATATATGAAGTATACAGTTATACTTTCCTGGCTTGGCCCAAATCTAGCATGAAAATCCAGAATTACAAAATTAATTTAGGTATAATTGTTCATTTTACAAAATGATTTTTCCCTTGAAGGATTTACTAGAGGATTTATTTTGTGGGAAACATTTCTTGTGAATTTATATTATGATTAGATTTGCAAATTTTTGATTTACACATTTTCTGAATTGCATCAATCTTGAAAATATCGATGTTTCAAGTGTGATTTCATTAAGGTTAAATGAGACTCAGAACATGAGTGGAAAAAAGGTTAAATGAAGAAAAGATATCTTATGCTTTATTTGCCCACTCATTTCCCATTAGGATCATAACTATAGTAACAGTAACATGGAATGTTAGCCCAAAATGTAAAGCCAGCAGACACTGCTGTAACCAAAAAAAAAAAACCAAAACAAAACCAACCTCTGAGGATGCACTTCTATCATTATTAAAGGTTCATTTTAACTCAAATATGTTTCACTCAAACATAGGTTTGAAAATTCTTTCCAAGTCTGGATGACTCTTCTGACTTCAGCCTATTTCTCAAGCCAATTCATCAATAAATATTTATTAAGCACCTACTATGTTCCAGGCAGCATGCTAAGTGCTGGCAATAAAAAAAGAAGCAAAAAGACAGTTCTTGGTCTCAAGGAGTTCACAATTTAATGGGAAGACGATAAACAAATAAATTTATTTTAAATATTTAAATTTTAAAAATTTAAATTTAAAAGCAATATAAAGAAAAAATGGGAAATTGTTAGATTAATAAGAGAGAGCGAGGAGATAAAGTGGCAGCAGCTATTACAGATGGCTTTTTAGAGGAGGTTAGCTACAAAAGGAAGAAGACATATAGGATCATAGTGGGGATGGAAGGTTTTTTCAGGTGGGGAGACATAAGCAAGTTTGTAGGCAGTAGGGAATGATCCAGTAGATAGGGAGAGGATGGGTGAAAGAGTAGGGGTAGCAGAGGGGGCAATCTGTTGGAGGAGATGGAATGCAATAGGGTCAGTTGAACAAGTAAAGGGCTAGCCTTGATAAGGAGTAAGGCCACTCCATCGTGTGAGACAAGGGTGAAGGAGGAGACAGTGGCAGAAGGCATCTGAGTGATAGGAGATGAAGAAAGGGGAGAAGGAAGTAAATGCCTCAATTTTTTTCTGTAAAATATGAGGCAAAGTTCTCAAACTAAAAGAGTGGGGGAAGGAGAGCTATGAGAAATTTGAGGAGGGATGAAAAGTTTAGAAAAGTTCACTGCGGAGAGTTGGTTAATGAGTTGATAAGAGAAATGTAGTAGGATTAACCAGCCACAGTGAGGACCTAATTAGGATTATGAGGCATAAACTTATGGGGCAGGTAGATGGTACAGTGGATAGAGTGCCAGTCCTGGAGTAAGGGAGACTCCATGAGTTGAAATCCAGCCTCAGACACTTCCTAGCTGTGTGACCCTGGACAAGTCACTTCAAGTTTACCTCTATTTCCTCATTTATAAAATGAGCTGGAGAAGAAAATGGCAAACCATTACAGTATCTCTGCCAAGAAAACCCCAAAACGGGGTCACAAAGAGCCAGACACAACTGAACAGCAACAAAGTATGAATTTGTGGTGGATCCAGTCAGAAGAGCTGCATAATTTTCTCCATCTTTATTGGCAGCACATGTGCAGCACCAAAGACAGTGAACAGTAGAAGTGATCCAAAACTGAGGTTTAGCTGGACATAACTGGCAATATTGATAAGGGGGTTAGGGAATTCAAGAGAGGAAGACAATGTAGAGTTGAATTGATTCACCAAGGGATCAAGATAGAGAAAAGAGGGGATAGTGACTAATACAAGGGAAATAGCTGGAAGAGAATTGAGGGGTCAAGGCATTGTGGATCATAGTGCAAACAAAGAGTAGAATTGTAAAAGAAGGCAGAGGGAGAAATGAAAGGTCAATAGATTATGGTTGGATGGGGGATCTCAGAATTATTGGATTCTACAGAATTCAAAGATTTCAGAATTCCTGAAAATTAGATGAGTTTGTTTTAGTTCCAGTTAAAAAGGATGCTAAATGTGAAATGTTAAACACACACACACACACACACACACACACACACATTCCAGATTGTAGTTTCATTGGTATAGGGAATTTCTGGTAAGGAATTTCCCCTCTCAAAGAAGGCTAGCCATTATCCTGCATCTTAGAGTCTTAGAGGGAACATAGAGAGGTTAAGTGAATTGCCTAGGGTCACACAGCTGGTATATGTCATTAGACTGTGAGCTAGAGAGCAGGGACTGTCTTTTGCCCTTCTTTGTATCCTCAGCTCTTGGCAAAATGCCTGGCACACAATATGTGCTTAATAAATGCTTCTTGACTGACTGATGTCAGAGACAACTCTTG
This sequence comes from Bettongia penicillata ogilbyi, assembly GCA_023548195.1. Classification (NCBI taxonomy): domain Eukaryota; kingdom Metazoa; phylum Chordata; class Mammalia; order Diprotodontia; family Potoroidae; genus Bettongia; species Bettongia penicillata. The sequence goes on from JAJHZJ010000993.1 coordinate 131,613, forward strand.
AATCCAGTTTTCCTTAACTCCAGATGTAAGCTTCCTCTGCACCACACTGTCTCTTGATGGTGTGTGTGTGTGTGTGTGTGTGTGTGTGTGCATGTTGCCACAGAAGTGGTGCTAGGAGATACAGAGACATAACAACCAACCTCTGGAAACACTGATTGAATTTCTTAAATTGTCAAATTCACAAATATCAAATTAATGATTCATCAAATTCGTTAATAATTTGGCAGTTATTTCTCAATCATAATATGTGAAATTTAGGGTGAGTTTTAAGGAATTATGAGGCTATCTTCGGATATTAATTAGGTTGTCTCAATTAGGCTGAGAATTTGGGCAGACACATTTTTGCCCTACGATGACGAAGGAAAAGAAAACTACGTACACATTAGAAATGTCTCTTTCTCCTCGTTCTGAAATGATTGGTGTTTTGAGATTTCACACTACACTGGTATGTAGTATCGCAGTATCCACATGATCCATGAGAATTTGCATGTCTACTAGAACTAAGCCCGTTAAGTCTCAGTCTAAAATGAGTAAGTTGGGTTGTTTTGGATTCCATGCAACGGTTCCACTTACTTGTGACACCAGTGCCCTTTACCTACAAATCAAGTCCTATTTCTGCTTTTCTAGGCAAGCTAGACAACTGGGGGAACCACAGATCCTGGAGTCAAATCCTGAATTCAAATCCAGCCTCAGAAACTGACTAGCTGTTTGACCCTGGACAAGTCATTTAATTGCTCTCTACCTCGGTTTCCTCATCTGTAAAATAGGGATAATAATAATGCCTACCTCCCAGGGTGGTTGTGAGGATCAAATGAGATATTTATAAAGTATTTCACAAACCTTAAAGTGTTATATAAATGCTAGCTATGATCACTGCTATTATTATAAACGTGTTTATATAAATGTATTATAAATGCCAGCTATGGAAATATTGACACTTATAATATAGTCATCTAACTAATATCATAATATAACTAGCATTTACATAATGCTTAGAAGTTTGCAAAGTACAAAGCCTGGCACCTATTTATCATCATCATCATCACCATTAATATTTACATCATTTTTATTACGCCTGGTGTCACTGAACTCTGACACAGGGAAAGAAGAATGAGCTCACTGTCAGAAGGCTTGGCTTTGTATTCTGGCACTGTCTGTCAGTCAGTTAGCCAGTTAAGCACCGTAGTGCCAAGCACTATGCTAAGCGTGGGATACAAGAGGTAGAAGACAGTCATTCTTCCCCTAAGCTGGATAATGTGGTCAGCATTGTTTAACCCTACCTCTGCAGTATATTGAGACAATAACATGAAAATACAACCATCCATTCTGAAACATCAAGAATTATGCAAGTGTTTCATTCAATGCAATAAGCATGTATTAAGTACTTACTGTGTACAAAGCCCTGTTTTGAGTACTGGAAATATAAAAAACAAAGCACATCCTTAGGAATTTACATTCTCCTAGAGGGATACGTGTTCACAAAACAATAAATGTAAAATATATACAGAGTAACATCAAGAGGGAAATAAAAGCACTTAGAACTGGTTGGGAGACAGGTGTCAGTAAAGATTTCCTTTAGATCTCATTGTTTTTTAAAGGAGGCTGGGGAATCTAAGAGTTTGAAGTTTAGATGCATCCCCATCCCCATCATCATCATCACCATCCCCACTCTCACCACCATCACCACCATTAATATAGCAATTTAAGGTTCACAAAGTGCTTTAACTCATTTTGTCCTCACACCAACCCAGGGAGGTAAGAACTACTATTTATTATTCCCCTTTTACAAACTTCCCTATTTTCACTGGGGGCACAACTTTCCTTCTGCAGCTCAAAACCAATTTCTGACCTCTCTCCTCCTCTACCTCCGTCAAGGTGATCGTGAGAGAGTGGTCATCCTCGGATCTGCTCTTTTATGTGCTTCAGAGCTAACATCCAAACTTTCTGTGCGCATCATTCCATTGTGATTACATCTGCTAGATTGCAGCATACACCTTATGTTCTTACCCTCTTTCCAATTACGTCTTTTTTCCAATGTGAATTCCTTCATTCCTCATCTACACAGAGAAAAAGAATCTTATCTCAAGCCATGTATATTGAGTTGCCTTCCTTTACCCTTTACGTCACGTTTCATGTTTATTTCTGTTTACATTAAAGATGTCATCCTTTCTTTGTCCTTGATCCCTGAGTTTTTCTAGGAGAGACAATCAAGACCCTTACCATTAGCCTTAGAGGGTTCAGTATTCTTTGCTGCTAGACCATACCTCAAGGGAGGCAGCTAACTGAAGTTAGTAACTCCCTCAATTGGGGAGTTTAAACAGTCTTAAACTCATATACTTGTAGTGAGTCCAGTGATTTTGATTGGTGGAGGATAAGTACAAAAAAAAGTAGTGACTCTACCAGCTCCACCATATTTTTTTAAGACTCTTAGGTCAATTTACAGAGAAATGAAGGAAATTAAAAGAATCTCCTCACAAATAACTCCATCCAATTGCTCTACAATTTTGCTAAGTTGAGAGCCAGAGGGCAACCAAGCAAACAACCTAGGAATATGACAGAAGTTTAAAAACATTTCAGATTATAACTCATGTAAGAATTTGGTCTGAGAAAGTTCATTAGGCATCAGAGGAAAAAATAGTCTTTTAAAAATAGTCTTGAAAATTCCTAATAACTTCTCTAGCTAGCTGACTGGGCCATAAGCTAATGAAATTACAAACTCCTTCCCTTATGGAGAATAAGCCACATCACAGATGATGGCCAGAAGATGGTAGCAGAGAGCAGCATGATAACACCACCATTGGACATCAGCTTCTCTGTAGTTTGAGAGGCACGAGTTATCCCAGTCACACATATCATGTCTACATATTTATCTGACCATGTATTCCCCATGTGTTAAATATATGAGTACCATGTCATGTCTTCTCTAAATCAGTAGTACATTAGGGATAGAACAAGAACCAACATTTCTCAACTCCTTATTCTTCATCTACTTCTTTTTCCATTTCCTTTACATAAAAATACGCTCTTGAGCTTGTTTACAGAGGAAAATGGTGGGAACTAAGAGGAAGAACTAGACTAATCTGTGTAGGACTCACATCCCTCTAGTCAGTTACTGGGGTCGTCAGTTCCCCTACAGATAGTTCTAATTAAATCACCAGGACCAGTCTACATAATCTGATTATGCAGATAATACCTTACAACAAGTATTCCTCTCATCAAATGATTACATCATCTGAGGGGGCAGCTAGGTGGTGAGGTGGAGAGAGCACCAGTGCAGGAGTAAGGAGGACCCGAGTTCAAATCTCACTTCAGACACTTGACACTCACAAGCTGTGTGATCTTGGGCAAGTCACTTAACCTCAACTGCCTCATCCTGGGTCATCTCCAGTCATCCTGATGAATATTTGGTCACTGGATTCAGATGGCTCTGGAGGAGAAGTGAGGCTGGTGACCAGCACAGCCCTCCCTCACTCAAAGTCAAGTGCAAGTCATGTGATTATTTCTCTGATGGCATGGTCTTCTTTGGCAATGAAGGACCAACACACACACACACACACACACACACACACACATCATCTGAAATGCAAACATTAAAAATAGTTCCTTCAGGTTAACATATTCATCTTCAGTTTTCTTTTATTAAAATGTAAATTTAGCTAATCTCCAACTTGTGACTAGATTGCCTTACAATAGTTCATTAGTCATTTGGAGCACATAATACATCTTTCTCATAAAAAAACCACGAATACAGCATGGCAATATTTTCAGGCTAGTACACAAAAGTCTATTTACTTCATTATAGAGCTGTCTAGAATAAGGGTAAATTCTAGGCCCTATGAAAAGGGGGTCATCACATGCAGTAAAAGAAAACATTTCTCTTCTACTTTCCCTGGCACTCAACAAACCCTAGGAAAAAGTGCAAAAATACCAAACTTGTCTTTGGTACCACTCTTATCTTGTATAGGGGAGCAACTAAATGAATACATTTATGTACATGTGCATCATGGATTGCCGGTAAATATTTAACAATTGGCTCTCTGAAGGAGCAATTATACATATAATATGTTTATAAGTTTATTCTGCATTGTTAACATTTTTCCATCATTTTCTGAAGTCTAGATAATCAACAAAACAGTCAATCAAGCCCTGGTTTGTAGACTTTATCCATTTCTGAGGTGTAAATGCTCACACTGAAATTTTAACAATCAGCTTTCTTGAGCTGTTCTAGCTGGCTCCAACACACCATGACAAGCAAAGTAATTATAACAGCATACACCTATATAGAAGATTTTAAGTAAAGTTAGAAACGTTTATGTTATATGTATGGCACATGAGCAAAAGTGTTACTATAAAATATTAGTTTTACTTTCTTGCTAAATACCTAAATAGCCCATATAAACATTCTTACATGTTGTATAATAGAATCTTTTTGCTGTTCAGGCATATGATTTGATTAGTATAAAAAGTTCTTCAGAGCAGAAACTCCCTCTTACAATGGAAATTTGCAAATGTTCTGCAATTTATCACATTAGGGAGTTGCCTGGGGTACCAGGCATTTAAGTGACTTGTCTAGGGTTAGTGGGGCTTGAACTATCCGATATATCATGTTTTCACTCATATATCTATGTCCAAGATATAGACATAGATACAGGTGAACACTTCTATTGGCTTACTGATAAAACTTCAGTGTTCTAGGCCTCCCACTTCCAAAAGTTATGTGTGTGTAGCTAAATTACAGTCTGGTAGTGCACATAGATGGGAAGCCTCCACATGCGTGCTATGTATGATCATTTGAAAGGTCAGCCACAGGTTTAGTCAGCTCCTTATCCTTTCAACCAAGTCCCAGGTATTTATCTTGAAACACAGTATAAAAGATAAAACCTCAGATACAGGACCCATCAACCAGTTATGATAAGCTAAAGCTCCAAGATCCAGGTCTAGAATGGAGGGAGAGAAGAGAACACCCTGGAAGCAGGATCTGCTATACTATAAAGGCACAGACACTGGGCCATCATGTGCTCCATCTTTCAATCAATGAAGTAGCAAGGATTAATTAAGTATTTATGAGCCAGGTACTTTGCAAAGTGCTGGATTCATAAAACAAAAACAGTTCCTGCTCAAAAGGAGATCACTATACATTCTCATAGAGAAGGCAATATGTACATATATAGGTATTTACAAATTGCATTAAAGAAGATGCAAAGTAACTCTACGGGATAAGGGACCAGCAGCTGGGGGAATGAAAAAGACCTGGTGCAGAAAGGGGTGCTTGAGATGAACCTTGAAGGAAGTAAAAAATTTTAAAAGGCAGAGGTGAGGAAGGAGAGCATCCCAGGCTTGGGAAAGAGCCAAGGCAAGAGCATAGAGATGGGAGATGAGAACACAGCGTATGAGGAACAGTAAGTAGGTCAGTATGGCTGTACAGTAGGTGGGAAGGAATAATTTGTAAAAAAACAAAAAAAAAAAACCTAGAAATATAATATAACTAGAAGGTTGGGCAAAGCTGCCCTTCCTAATTCTGCCCAAGCTCAGGTTTCTCATGGATGTGGAAGAGAAATAGAGTATCATTTATTGGGTTCCATTAACTGAAGACCAGCTAACTGTGTAGTTGGTATCTTTGATACATTGCCAACATAAGCCAAGTTCACTAAGTGCAAGCACTGCCTTATTTTTAAGCTGTTCCCTTTCGTACAGTATAATAACTTTTTGCTAACCCATTTCCTTTCTTTTCTAATATATTTGTTTAATATTTAATTTACATAAAATTTTATGTAATATAGCTTAAAACTTGTAAAACATCATTATTCAATATATTTTATTTATTTAATTACATATTTCCAAATTACATGTAAAAAATTTTAAACATTCATTTTTTAAATTTTGAATTTCTCTCACTCTCCAACCTCTCCCTGCTCCTTGACTAGGCAAGCAACTTTACATCTATTGTACATGTAGAGTCATATAAAACCTATTTCCATGTTAGCCAATTTTTTAGCTAACTCATTATACATATACATTTCTGCTTACTACTCCCACTTTTTCATGCCTTCCTCACGAGGCACCTAGTTTCTTGATTCTGGCCTAAAGTCCCACCACAATGCCCAAACTAAGCTGGCCCAGAATATTCCATACTTCAGAGTTACCTATTCCCCCCTCTTCCCAAATCAAAAGTCCCTTTTGGCATGATTTGGCTGAACTCATATTCACAGTTATTAATATTTTGATAAATATATTTATATGTCTATAAACATCCAAGTGAATAATGTAAAGTTAAAATTTTCACTGGATTAAGATATAAAATAAATTTTAATAGAGCATAGTGGGAACGGAGAGGTCAAAAAGGGAAGCATTATCTTAACCTGGGGTGGGGAACCTATGGCCTCAAGTGGTTCTCCTAGGTCCTTTTATGAAGAGGATTTGTTTTGTAAAGTTTGGATTCAGTAAAAGGGCCACACTTGAGGACCTAGAGGGTCACATGTGGCCTTGAGGCTGCAGGTTCCCCATCCCTGCCTTAGCTCTATCTGAGTGGATAGATGTGCATGCCCTCACCCAAATAGAATCCAGGAGAGCCAGTATCTGGCACTCTACTTCAAGGGGTTACCAATCTGGTTCACTTTATTCCACTTGAGTGAAACTTGAGCAGGTCATTGTGTGATAGACCCACAAAAATGTCCATCAAATGCCCTGGAAAAACCCTCTGTGAACATAGTGAGCATAGAACAGGCTTTATTTACATAGTAAAGTACACAGAAACAAGTTTCAGGGAGCCCATAAAAGTAAAGAGACCGGCTCTCCCCTTCCTGTGAGCTTCTGCCTTCCCACAGCAGGGACTTGTGACTTCCACTCTTGGCTTCTCAGCAGAGTTCACTGTTGTGGCTCTTTCTCCCATTTGAAGTTTGAGACTGTCTCCAGATCGTCTGAACCAACTTCCTCTGATGTTCTCACATGATGGCTCCTTTTCTCTAGGATCTTATGTAGATTCTGCAGAAATAGGACTAAAGTGGATGCTTAGTCAGGATCAAAATACCTCAGAGCAATTTAAACTTTGGATTTTTCATTCAAGTCCTATAGTCCCCAAGGGGCAGCTAAGGGAGCATAGTGGATAAGAGTGTTGGGTCTCAGAGTCATTTTCCTGAGTTCAAAACTGGCCTCACACACTTATGAGCTTTGTGACCCTGGATACATCACTTCAAACTGTTTGCCTCAGTTTCCTCATCTGTAAAATGAGCTGGAGAAGTTCCACTCCAGTATCTTTGTCTAGAAAACCCCAGAATGGGGTCACAAAGAGTCAGACATGACTAAAACAACTGAACAACAAAACCTAGTCCCACACTCCACAAACACTTCCTCAGGTGGCTGTGGGAAGAACATGTTTTGGCTTGGTTCCCCCCAGACATCATTTTTGTCTCCAGTTCAGTTTGTGGTAATTTCTTCCCACTTACCTAATCCTTCTCTGCGTCTGAGCAGTCATTTCTCATAAATGAAATTATAATGTTTCTTTTTATATTATTTGATACCCTTCATGTCAATGCCTCCCAACTGTTTTTAAGAAACTATTAATATATCTACAAGTCTTTGACCTCTCTTGACATTATTCATGCATTCTGTTTTCCAACGTTTTTCTTGCCATCTTCCCTTTTCATCATTAAGTCAACCTTTCCATTAAAGGCACTGAATATTCAAAAAGACATGTTTCTAATAGATTGTAAATGATATTATTTTTACATTGCCTAAAATTTCTCCTGTATCTCCCTTCCCATCTCAGAGAGCTCACCCTCATAACAGGGGTTTTTTCTGAAGGAAAAAAATTATTGGGAAAAAAATGTGCACTGTATTCAATGTACTGCATCCCTAGACCCATACTTCTACAAAGAAGTGTATTGTTATGGGGGGAGGAGATATCTCATATCCTTTCTTTGTAGCCAAACTTGTTCTTTATAATTCTGTAGCCTTCTATCTCAACTGTGTTGCAATGCTTCTTCTCTTGTCTCTACTGACTTTATATAAATTCATACGTCTTTTCATGCTTCTCTACATTAAAGTATATATTCATTAATTGGGAGAATCTTATCAAGTTCTTAAAAGAATTCCCTCTACTTCACTATTCTTTATCTCAGTATATACGCTGCCTTTATTTTCATGATGGTCTTTTTTAAAATGCTAGTCATAAACACAATCTGAAATGTCAAGTCTTGTGAACTGGTATTTCCTGTTGCCCTTGGATGCATAAGCAAACCAACTCCACCAATTTTTTCACTGTCTCTCAAGGGAAACAATGTAACATTTAAATAGCCATTATGAGAGAGATAGAGAAAAGAATAGGGAATTAGGAGAACTAGAAGCCAAGTCACCCTATCAAGAGAATATCCAAGAGTACTGAAAGAATTGATGGATGTCATTTCTGAGTCATTGCCAAAATGGATAGAGAGCTGGCCCTGGCCTCAAAAAGACCTGAGTTCAAATCTAACCTCTGACACCGTGTGACACTGATCAAGTCACTTAATGTCCATTAGTCTCAGTTTTCTCAACTGTAAAATAGCGATAATAATAGCACCTACCTCCCAGAGTTGTGAGGATAAAATAAGACATTTATAAAAGGCTCCTCATTTGCTTCACAACTCACTAGCTGTGTGACCTTGGGCAAGTCACTTAGCTCATTTGCCTCATCCTGGGCCATCTCCAGTCATCCTGATGAATATCTGGTCACTGGATTCAGATGGCTCTGGAGGAGAAGTGAAGCTGGTGACCTGCACAGCCCTCCCTCACTCAAAACAAAGTCAAGGGCAAGTCATGTCATCATTTCTCCAATGGCATGGTCTTCTTCGCAATGAAGGATGAACACACAATGATATAACTCTGAAAGAGAGCTTGGGAGTGTTTTTTTTTTTTTAATGCCCCTCCTCTCCACCCCCTTCCCATGTGTTTCCTTAGGTACCTCCTCATACAGAGAGCCCACACTGTCCATCCTTCACATTCCTATCCACCTCTACCCGTTGGAATCCCATGGCCAAATGAGAGAGTCCTGGCTCTTAGTGACTCATGTTTTTACTTAAAAAGTCACAAGATACCCAAATTTTTCCTATCAGCCTTGTTGAATATTCTTCTCTTGAAGGGAAAAGGGGGCAAGGGTAAGGAAACAAGCATTTATTAAGTACCTACTATGTACTAGGCACTGTGCTAAAACCTTAACAATGTTTTCTCACTTGATCCTCACAACCACCCTGGGAGGTAAGTGATATTATTATCCCCATTTTATAATTGAGGAAACTGAGGTAAACAGAGGTTAAGTGATTTGGCCAGGGTCACAATTAGTTAATTATCCAAGGCCAGATTTTCAACTGATCATCCTGATTCCAAAACCTGAACTCTATCCACAGCATCACTTAGCCTATAGCTAAGTAATTTAGTCAGTCAGTCAATAAACATTTATTAAGCTCCTACTGTGTACCAGACTGTGCTAAGTGCAAGAGATAGAAAGAAAGGCAAAAACAGTCCCTGTTCTCAAGAATCTCACAGTCTAATGGGGGAGACAACTGCAAAGAACTATGTACAAACCAGCTATTGTATACAAGAAAAATGAGATAGTCAACAGAGGGAAGGCACTATAATTAAAGGAAACTGGGAAAATAAAGAAACCAAGAGAAAAAAATTATCCTTTCGTGAACTGTTGAATGATCTATGAGTTTTTCACTTTATTCCAATATCAGGCTTCAATGACCAGAGAATTGACTTGAGTCAGGCTCCATCCAGAACACCAAATCCAAGAAAGCAAAAACATAATAAAAATAGAACATATAAAAGAAAGTCTTGCACTTAGATTTTTTTTAATTGGAGAATTCTTAAGAATAATTCATAAGAAAAAGACAGGGGTTTGGGGAGATTGCAAGCAAAATATGAGACAGCAGTATAACATGGCAGCCAGACAAGCTGATGTGAACTTAGCCTGCATTGATAGAAGTCTAGAGGCCAGGAAAAGGGAGGTAATGGCCCCATTGTGCTCTGAGATGGCAACATCACACTTGGTGTATTATATTCAGTTCTGAACAAACTAGGGCACATCCAGAAGAGGGAGAGCAGGACAGCGAGGTGACATAACTATTTCATAGGAGTACGGTTCTTAAAGCATAGTAAGAGTTTAATAAATGGTTTTTAAATCAATAAATATGTCACCCCAGAGGAAAGAACTATCACAAAAGGGTAAGAGGTATAGGGAGGCAGCCAATTCTGCTAGAAGAATTTTCCTCATAATAAAAGAAATATCTTCCTGATATTCCTAAAAATAATAGGGATATATGCCATAGTAGATAAGGCATTATACTTGAAGTCAAGGAATTCATGGGTACAAATCCTACCTCAGATTCTTACTTATCTGTGTGATCCTGAGCAAGGCACTTTTTTGTACCTGTTTCTTCATCTGTAATATGAGAAGGTTGGACTCCGTGGTGTCTAAGCCTTACTTCCTCCTCCCCCGACTCCCCACCACATTCAGCTCTAAATCTATGATCCTATATTTCTATGGATAATGAATTAGATGACCCTTGAGCTACCTTCCAATACTGAGAGTCAATGATTCCAAAACTTGGGAGTATAGGAGTTTCAACAGGTATAGTCTCTCACATGAAATCCTTCCTGAAGCCTGTAGCTGCTACTTCTTCTTCATTGTGTATATAATCTTCATATACTTATCAATCAATCAGTCAATGGTTATTGAGCACCTACTATGTGCCAGGCACTGTACTAAACACCAAGGATACAAAAGGAGGCAAAAAAGTCTTATATTTGCACTTGTTGTTTCCCTGGTTAGAATATAAGCTCCTTGAGGGCAAGGATTGTTTTACTTTTGTCTTTGTATTTCTAAAACCTAACATAGTGCCTGGCACACACAACAGGTGCTTAATAAATGCTTGTTCCTAGATCGCGTAATCAAAAGAGGAAGACATGGAGAGGGCACAGCGGGGAGTGGGGAGGTAAAAGAAAATTATGGCAATGAGACAAATGGACCTATCATTTCATTGATACAGAGAACTTCTTGACGAGGAAGCTCCTTCTCCCAGTGCAAGATGGCACCATTGCCACAACTTACAATCTTAAAAGGTTGCCTAGAAAGGTTATGACCTGCCCTTTTTTCAAGACTGATAAAATTCTACATTTTTCTTTTGATTTATTCTTATAACTCTCCTCTAATTTTCCCTACAGTGCTTTATAACAACACCCTTAAAATATCTAAGGAAGGATTTTATCTGATTTTCAGGGAATACAACAAAGGAAACCAGAAAAACCTAGTAGTAACAAGCCTAAGCTCTGAAAGAATGGTCCCAGCAGTAAGAAACTATTAAAGGAATCCATTGGGAGAAGTTCTAAGGCCTGCTAGAGGAAAAAGATAAGGGTTACAAGGTACAGAAGACCTGTGACATCACTTTGACATATTAAACCTACACAATAATTGTCCTCCTGGTTTTTTTCCAATCAATTAAGTATTGGTCGAGTGACTATTTATTGAATATTATTAAGTGATTGTAACGCCAATGTGATGCCCATAGCAGCTGCTGTAAATATATGTGCATATCTCCATGCAAAATATAATAAACCCTCCTCCTCCAAATCAAAGCCAAAATATTTATTTGGGACATTGTTATTAGGATGCCAGAAGACAAAGATTTGGTAAAATCACCAATCCAGAGAGCATCAATATTTTTCTCCCTCAAGTCTTCCCATCAGCAGGTTACCCAGGCAAGTTCTTGTTCTCTCAGATTCTCTCTCTAGGGATGTGTGTGTGTGTGTGTGTGTGTGTGTGTGTGTATACATTTCACACTTTAAAGTTCATAAAGCACTATCCTCAAATAACTCTATGAAGTAGCTCATGCAAGCACTGTATTCTCATTTTACAGATGAGGAAACTGAGGTATGGGGAGATTAAGTTATTTGCCCCTAGAGCACACAACTAGTAAATGTCACAGTCAGGAGTAGAACCCAGATCCTCTTACCTCAAGACCAGTGCTCTTTCTGTGCAAGCCCTGTGCTAAGTGCAAGACCTTATTAAAAGGTTTGCTTTTAATAAAACAGAGTTTTGGGTAAGTATAAGTGGTTATCTACAAAAGTGGTAAACAAACATCCTTGGTTTCATAGGATCTAGAGCTGCAAATTATCTTAAAATCATCTTTTGTTGTTGAGTTGCATCCAACTCTTTGTGATCCCATTTGGGGTTTTCTTGGCAAAAACACTGTAGTGATTTGCCATTTTCTTCTCCAACTCATTTTACAGATGAGAAAACTAAAGCAAACAGGGTTAAGTGACTTGTCCGGCATCACATAGCTAATAAGTATCTGAGGCTAGATTTGAACTCAGGAAGATGACTCTTCCTGACTTCAGGTCCAACACTCTATCCACAGTGCAATCCAATTGCCAGAGAGCAGCTAGTAAAACTCAAATATTTGCAGGTGAAGAAAATGAGGTCCTGAGATGTTAAGTGATTTATATTGTAGAGTCAGGATTAGTACCCAGGTCTCCACATTACAAAGACATTGTTAATAAAATGGGGATGGGAGGCTTTGAATAAGAACACAAGAGCAACAAACCCCAAAAGATGTAAATATCTGGTATAATGTAAATTCCTCAACGTAGGGATTTATTCATTTTTGTCTTTTTATCCCTCCCACCAGGCCCATAGAAGATACTTAATAAATGAAGATGGATTAACTTCCTAGTTGTTGTAAGTATTTTATTAATCCTTTCCCATGACTCTGTTCAATATGGTTTCAATAAATGGCCATGAACCCGTTAGGCAGGGATCATATCTAATCTGGTGTTCTATACAATGCTTCCATACTGGCTGTTATCCAATCAATTTATAATAATGCTGATCAAAATTAATTGATTCAAGGTCAACTTCCCCAAACTCATCATTTTATTTTAGCATGAGAATGTAGAACAATATGAAAAGCAATGCAAGAAATGTTGGCATCATTTTCTGGCTAGAATATGACACATCATTCCAGATATTAAGAACATTTTATTCCATCAGTATATGTGAATGGATTTTAAACATGTACTCATCATTGATGGGTGTCTGAGATCATGTTTAACAATAAATAGCAAAGTCATCACTCATCAAAACAAATCCAAAGGCAGAAAATACACCTCTTAAATTAAAAAGAAAGAAATTCCAGTCAGAACAAAGCTTCCAAAGAACAACAAATTTGAACTTAACTATGGAAGGAAAAAAAATTCTCAGAATGAAAACATACTTTGCAAACACCTGCTCTTTTCTCATCTCCATATGTAACATTGTGGCCTGTGTGACACATGTTGCATATGTGATATGTGACACAGGTGACCTTTGCAACAAATGTGCCAGTTGACATGTGTGGCATATGTGACGCATGGCATGTATGTGACATGACATCATATGTGTATATATGGAAATGTGTTTCCTATTTCCCAAGTCAAGCTTAGCCAAGCTAAGCTTATCCAAGCCTAGCCTACCTGAGCCTAACAGAGCCTACCTATCCTAGCTGAGCTGAGCCAAGCCGACCTTAGCCAAGGCTAGCCCAGTCTAGATCAGCCTAGCCAAGCCTAGCTGAGCCTAGTTGAGCCTATCCTAAGCTATCTTAGCCAAGCCTGTATGAGCAGAGCTGCGTGATGCCTATTGTAGCTGAGCCAAACCTAGCAGTGTCAAGTCTAGCAGAGCATGGCTAAGCCTAGCCAAGTGGAGCTGAGTCAAGCCAAACCTAGACAAGCCTAGTCAAGTTGAACCTAACCAAGCCAACTTTAGCTGAGCCAAGCTTGGCTAAGCTGAACTTAACTGAGCCTAGCGAAGCCTAGTCTAACCTATCTGAGCTGAGCCTAGCCTAAGGGTTACAAGGTACAGAAGACCTGTGACATCACTTTGACATATTAAACCTACACAATAATTGTCCTCCTGGTTTTTTTCCAATCAATTAAGTATTGGTCGAGTGACTATTTATTGAATATTATTAAGTGATTGTAACGCCAATGTGATGCCCATAGCAGCTGCTGTAAATATATGTGCATATCTCCATGCAAAATATAATAAACCCTCCTCCTCCAAATCAAAGCCAAAATATTTATTTGGGACATTGCTATTAACCTAGCTAAATTAAGCTTAGCCAAGCCTATCCTAGCTGAGTCAAGTCTCAGTAAGTTAGCTTGACCACCTGCAGTCTACCTGACCTCAGCCTAGCTTCGCTGATCAGAGCTTATCTGAGCTTAGCCTAGCGGAGCTAAGCTGAGCTAAGCCGAGCTAAGTCATGCCTACCCAGTTGAGGCGAGCTTCAGTAAGCTAGCCTAGCCAAGCAGAGCTTAGCCAATCCTAGCACAGCTGAGCAGAGTCTAGCTCAGCCGAGAGAAATTGAGCCTAGCCTAGCCAAGCAGAACTTAGGTGAGCCGAGCCAAGCCAACCCAAGACTGGGAGAGCTTAGCTGAGCCAAGCCGAACATAGGCAAGTCTTGCCGAGCTGAGCCTAGCCTAACCTAGCTTAACTAAACCTAGCTAAGCAGACATTAGCCAAGCCAAGCCTAGTCTACTGTAGCCTAGCCCAGCTAAGCTTAGCCTAGTTAGCTGAGCCCAGCTAAGTTGAGCAAAGCCAAGCTGAGCCTAGCTGAGTCAACCTCTGGCTAAGCAGAGCCTAGCCAAGTCAATCCTTGCTTAACTAAGCCTAGCCTAGTTTAGCCAAGGTTAACTAAGCTTAGTAGTGTAGGTGAGCTGAGGCTCAGTAAGTTAGCTAAGCCATGTGGAGCCTAGCCAATCCGAGTCTAGCCAAGCCTAGCCTAAACAAGATGAGCCTAGCCTAATTGAGCCGAGCCTAGACGAGCCTAGCTTAACGTAGCTGAGCTGACCTTGGGATAGTCAAGCTGAGCCTAAACCAGCCAAACCTAGCCAATCTGAGCCAAGCCTAGCCTAGCCTAGGCAAGCCTCTCTGAGTCTATCCTAGCTGAGCCAAGCCGATCCTAGCCAAGCTGAGCCTAGGTGAGTCTAGCTGAGCCAAGCCGAGCCTAGCCAAACCTAAGCCAGCTGAACCTAGATGACTCTAGCCAAGTTTAGCCAAACCTAGTCTAACCTAGCCAAGGACAGCCTAGCTGAACTGAGCTGAGCTGAGCCAAGTCTAGCCTAGCTGTTTCAAACCTAGCCCAGCTGAGCCTGGCGAAGCTTTAACAAGTCAAGCCTAGACAAGTCAAGTCTAGCCTAGCCTGGCCCAGCTGAGACTATCCTAGAAGAGCTGAGCCAAACTTAGCCAAGCCTAGCCTAGCTGAGCTTAGCCAAGCTGAGACTAGCCAAGCATAGTCTAACCTAGCTGAGCTGAGCCTAGCCCAGATGACCCAAGCCTAACTTAGATGAGCCAAGCCTAATCTATCTGAGCCAAGCCTAAATGAGTCTAACCTAGCTGAGTTGAGGCTAGCCAAGTCAAATTGAGCCAAGTGCAACCAAACCTAGCCTAGCCAAGTCAAACTAAGCCTTGCCAAGATGAGCCTAGCCTAGCCATGCCTAATCAAACCTAGCCTAAATGAGCCTAGCCTAACCTAGCCTAGCCAAGCCTAGACATCTGATAAAAAGCCTCTGGAATCATCACAAATTGTGTTCTACTACTCAGAGAAGAATGAGATTGTTACAGGCAGAAGTTTGCCTCAGGGGACAATTCTGTCCTCAGTCTGGGATGAGATCCTTCTGACTTAGTTTTCCCATACTGTTTCTCTGAAAAGGCCTCTATAATGCTAATGTAAGCAGGTTGGATAGAGCCTGAACTTTTTAATGAATCTGATTTACAGAGGGACTGAGGAAGGAGTACAGAGATGGCCCCAGGTGGTCTAGGGATCCTAGGAATGGTCTTGATGGGAGTGGTCAGTAACCGAGATTTGGATTGATAATATCAAGGGTGAGAAATAGAACAGAGACTTAGGCATAGTGATGGTGAGAAGCTTATAGGCCTCAAGAAAGCCAGATCAAATGGGGAAATCCAAGGATCTTCCAAGGTAAGATTTTCCTGGGTCCTTTATACAAATGGGACTAAAACTCTATTGGGTAAGGACCTAGGCCTGTATCCCTTTGGAATAAGGTCCTTGCAGGTTTCAAAATGATGCAAAAGCAATTGGGTATTAATACAATTGATTGAATTAATTACTGAGATTAAATCAGAGACATCTTCAGTTTGGGGAAAAGAATTTCAGTCTAAGTTTCTTAGACGCAAGTAACCTCTGGTAATATTTTGCATTGATGGAAAAGTTAAATGGATTCATTTTGATTTGAATTCATTTCATGAACATAAGTTGAAGTTAGCATTTGAATTTATTGTATATGTAACTCATTCTTTTAGACTGAGCATGGTTAGAAAGGATAGAGAAGCTTCAGAAACAGATGTAAATCTATTAGAGCAATAACTTATCATTTTAATGGGAAATTTGATTTTATGGTTGTTATGTAATTAGAAATTGAAACAAGTATAGAAAGGCATGCAAATTACTTAAGACTTGCTTTAAAGATGTTCCTCAGTCAATGTGAAATTATAGTCTATCTGAAATTGATTACTGGAGCTTACTATTTTAAGATATTATGGCATTATTAACTGACTGTTCTTCTGAGTCCAGGTATGGATAGTAAGAAAGGCTGTCTGAGCCACTGAGCAATGATGCCAGTGAACTCTGAGGTACTGGTATGAACTGCAAAAACATGACCACATGGGAAGGTTGGAAAAATTTCTTTTCTACCTGAACTGAGGTAGGATTCTCCTGATTCAATTTCCTCACTGACATCTGGCAGATTTTAAGCCTGGCTAAATGCCAGTTGAAATCTACTCCTGATTCCAGACTTGAACTTCCAGGAGCCAAGATGGTGAAGTGGTCCGTAAGTACTCATACCCTTCCCTTGTTGACCTTGAAAAATCCAGAGAATATTTCCCCAGGAGAAATCCTGGAATAGTGGGATCAGCTGAAGGGGTAAGCAGTCTCTTAACTCAAGAGGCTAGGAAAATCATTAAGGAGAGATCTAGTTGCTATGGCTGAAGGGCACGACTGCAGGACTAGACTTGTTCCAGACAGCCCCACCTCAGCAAACCAGGAGAAGATCCTGAGCCCAGGGGGGTGGAGCCTGTAAATGCTAACACAAGGACCCCAGGTGTGCCTGAGCACAGCCAGGGGAATCAGAAAGACACTAGCACAGGTGGGGGTTCACCAACTGTTGAGCCTGCCTGTGCTCTAGCTCAGGCAAAGATACCTCCTGCAGTTAGACCATCCCTCCCCCACACCTCATTCAGGGAGCTGCAGGGTAACTCCAGGGAAACTCAGAAAGACTTTATCTGACCTCTGCCTATGCACACCAGCCAGCTCAGCACCAGGTAAGCTGCAGCATTCTAGCTCCTAACTAGCGGCCACAACACACAAAGTTTCAAGTTCTCAGCACAAGAACCATGGGACAGAGCCTGCTGTGCCCCAGAAGTAGAGATCCACTTTAAAAGCCAAGAAAAAGGCAATCATCATGAGCAGGAAGCAAATCAGAAAAGAAAAGACCACAGAATCTTACTATGAGGATAAAGTTCAAAAAGACAAATACAGAAGAGGTCACCATTGAGTCTGTACTCCCATCTGAAAGCTCAGAAGGGAATACAAATTGATCTCAAGTCCAAAGAGCTTTCTTAGAAGAGCTCAAGAAGGATTTTAAAAGTCAAATTAGAGAGGTTGAAGAAAAATTGGGCAATGATTTTAAAAACATGAAAAAAGAATTCACTAAAGAGAACAGCTCCTTAAAAAGCAAAATTGGATAAATAGAAAAGGAAGTAGGAAACCTAATTGGAGAAAATAACTTCTTAAAAGTAACAACTAAAGAAATGGAAAAGGAGATGCAAAAGTTAACTGAAGAAAACAATCTATTAAAAATTAGAATTGGGGAAGTAGAAGCCAATGATTCTATGAGACATCAAGAATCAGTCAAACAGAATATAAAGAATGAAAAAATAGAAGAAAATGTAAAATGTCTCATTGGAAAAATAACTGACCTGGAAAATGGATCCAGGAGAGAAAAATC
This sequence comes from Bettongia penicillata ogilbyi, assembly GCA_023548195.1. Lineage (NCBI taxonomy): Eukaryota > Metazoa > Chordata > Mammalia > Diprotodontia > Potoroidae > Bettongia > Bettongia penicillata. The sequence goes on from JAJHZJ010000993.1 coordinate 149,643, forward strand.
TAAGAATTATTGGTCTACTGGAAAGCCATGACAATCTACTCATGCCTGGAATTGACATGAAGTTAGGGAGATGTTGTTTCCCTGAAACATCCCTACTCTTAATGGCAATTTCCTATAATCAAAAGTTTTGTAAACATAATACCAGATCTATTAAATAATAGACTCTTGGTAGGGAAATATCTGAGGTTAAGTTATAAGTCTATAAGCTATTAGGCTTAGGACCCTAAATAAGTTAGGGTCCTTTGATTTTTATTCATAGCATGGAGATAGATTGAGGGCCTGTGAGGTTAGCATACTTAGTTAATATTATTCTTGCCTCAGTCGGTTAATGTTAAAAGAATGGTTTGTTGTATATCTTGTAAGTGCTTTAAAAAAAGCATCACATGACCAGAAGTTGGAATTGTTTTATGATGTGACATATGTTAAAAAAAAATTATTTATTGTATTTATGTATGTACTGGAGCCTGTTATTAATTCCTTAGTGGAATCTCATCCTCCTGATGGCAGAAACGAATAGTGAATTAATAAAAAATGTAAAAGCTGAGTTCCAATGTGAATTCCTTAAATGTAACAGTTGGTCAACGTTCCAATTTTGATTTTGTAAGAATGATAAGGGTTTAAAGCTTAGAAATGGTAATCTAAAATTGTATCAAGGTCAGTTTTATAGGAGAATGAACAAATAAATTTCTACAAGAAGATAAAGGGAAAAAGATGATGAGATGTTATGCTGACACTGGCTTAGACAAGCACCCAGACCAGAAAATTGCATCAGATGATATTCCTCCCCAGACTGCTGAATGAGATGGAACTCCTAATTGTCCTCTAAATGGACAATTCATTGATTTACTTTTTTTCTTTTGAATCTCTGTATCTGCACTTATAACAAGGGGACTGCCCCCTTGTATTTGTCAATGCATCAGTCAATTTTGTTCCCTTCCCATATTCATATAAAGAGGAGATAGACAAAGGGAAGAATTCTAGGGGAAAGAAAGTGGGGAGGTATTGATTGAATTTATCTGTGGAAACAAAAATTTTAATAAAGAGAAAAAGGGGGAGTTTGTGGGAAACAAGGAAGGCATTATGTTTCCACAGGATTAAAACTCATCCCAGCTTTAAGTGACCAGAGTTGTGACCTAGCATGGTCAGATTAAAAGTAAGAAACTTGTTTGCAGGCTTGATGAGTTGTTTGAAGGAAAGCCTATCAGAGAGGAGAACATGAAGTCATGTGGATAGTGTGGCAGGGAGCCCAAAATTTGAAACAGTATAAATATTTTGCATTGATCTGAACAAATTGTAGTCTCCCTGTAGCCTTACTTGGGAGCTACCCATTCCTTCAGGGGAAATGAACACAAAGATTAATAAGAGCTCTCCTGATTTCACAACAAGTATTGTTCTTTGTTTAAGGTGAGCATGTTTCTCACAGCTGGCAGCTTGTTGGTTGGGCTTATTTCTCATACTTTTGTCTCTTTTTGTATCCTCAGTGCTTAGCACAGTGTCTGGCACATAGTGGGCACTTAATAAATGTTTATTGATTGGTGGGATGTTTATTAATTAATTTTTTATTCATGCTCCAAATTCAAATAAGTTGTGTAGGCTGTAACAAATACCAGAGAACTAAGCGACCTGTACTGGTCTTTGATACGAAGATCATGGAGATTTACTTAAAGTGAATTATTTTGAGTTGGACTCCATGATTAATTGCTACCAATATACTTTTCTAATGTCTTCAAGAGTGAATTACTTCCAACCTTAATCTCTAGATTGAAAGGCAACATCTGAAATAGGTAAAACTGAACTCTGAAAAGCCATGTCCCTGCCTCTCCCAGTTGAGTTTGTTTCCCCTCCCTCACTCCTTTTTATCACATATTGATACTTCAGTTCTAATATTTTATGTCAGTTTTGCTCCTCAGTTAGTTGAAATTGTCAAACTTTCCTGGAAGATTTCATAAGATTTTGATTATATAAATTTATAGATAGGGAAATTAACCTCTTAGTCACAGAGAAGTTCACAAGGCCAGGTATTCTAACTATAATCTATCATAGGCAGTTAATTATGTGTAAGAGGAACATTTTATCAAACTGCAAAAAATGACTTAGAATCAAAAGATTTCTTTGGACACAATTCTAACCTCCCCTACCCTTCACTAACCCCACTAATACAATAGGCATATGCTAAATGTGAAGAATACTTTTCTGAAACTAGATAAATCTGATAGTATATCAATCTGTTTATTCTAAAGATAACTTGAAATGATAGCATGCATATTAGATAGAGGATGAGCATTGGTGTCAGATCTACACCAACACTAGGAGTTCCCTACAATAATAAAATCATAAGATCAGATTTTTTAAAACTACCTCAGAATCTCATTAGAAGGGACCTCTTAAGGATATGAAATCTTGCCTCCACAGTATATCTTAATGGTGTTAAGTTCCTCCTACTTGGCTTAAATACTTTTAGTGAAAGGGAATATACTACCTCCTATTGAATTGTAAGCTCCTTGAGGACAGGGACTGTCCAATACTTTTTTTTTTTTTGTATCTCCAGCCTCAGGCTAGGTGCCTGGTACTTAATAAGTGCTTAATAAATGTTGATTGAATGAATAGTTATCTCCAAAGATAGCCCCATGCATTTTGGGATGACTGAGGGTTAGACAATTCTGCCTTCAAGGACCTTATATTCTAGTGTTAGAAGACAAAAAATGCAGGGTAGGGTAGGAAGAAGGCATGAAAGAGAAAGTGCTATGGAGATGAGTCAGCACTGCAGCCCTATAATTCTACTTACACAGACAGAACCCCCTCTCACCTCCTACCAAGGCTGCTTTTGATTTTAGAAATTTTCATCCACCTTTTCCTTTCTTCATGAAACTTCAAGTAGAAGTTAATTCATAGCACAATGTTGATCCCTTCTTTGTTCATGTGAATTTCCAATGTCATTGCAGTCATGCACATAGTCCTATATATAAGCTAAATATACATTGGAGTTTCACCATCATGCTGACCTCACAGACCATGAATGGTTTTAAATAAGGGGACATGGTAATCAAGGAATACTCAGTATTACCTGTATAAATTTCTGCTGTGTCTACAATAGTGCAAGTTAAACATTAAACACTCCATAAATATGAGCCATTGGTGAGAATTAATCTCTGGATTCTCATTCTTTTCACAGAGCTGAGTCCATGCAAAACCATTTGTCACTGGCCCATACCAGTATATTTACTTTGTCTAAGCAACTAGAGGATCTAGATAATTCAAAGGTTTTAATGAAATAACATAGTAGGAAAAGTAGCATTTAAATATTACCCTTAATCTAAGGAACATTGTTTATACAGAGATATACATTACCTATACAGAGACAAGTGATAGGTAGAATAATTTTGTACATATCAAAAATACCCTTGGAAAGGCACACACATAGGGCACATGTATGGTGAGGGCACACCCACGGAGGGGCAGGCCCACATGTAAGGGAAAGAGATAGCAAAGGCCAATGAAATAATTCAGTCTGACGGACTAAGAATTGATTGGATGACAAACCCAAAGATTCATTGTTAATTGTTCAATATCAACAGAGTAGAAGGACTATAGTGAAGTGACTCCAGTATTTCTACTTGGTTCCATGCTATTTAACGTTTTTTCATCAATGATTCATAGAATCATAGATGGTGTGCTCACCAAATTTGCACATGGCACACAAGGTGAGAGAGATAATGAGAGAAATAATTATCTCTCTCATGTATTCATAACTAATTGAATTAGGACCAAGATTTCTTCCTCTTCTATTTCCTCATCCAGAAATCAACCAGTGTAGGAGCTCTTGGGTAAAAACTTACCCAGGCTAAGATCTATTCAAAGATAGTAAAAGAAATTCTAGGTTTAGAAGAATGAATGGATTGCTGCTCATTGTGTTTACTCAGACAGATCTGGGAAAATGTGGATTTTCCCTTTTGTCAGACAAGTGATATGGTGATAATAAATCTCTTTGACTGAGATTTGAGGGATCCAAGTCATGTGTATCCAAGACTCTCATCAGAATGATACCACATCTCATTATAACATTCATTTTTCTCATTAATTGTTAACCAATTAGAATTGATTGCCAGCCTCAGGAACATTTACTTTCCCAAGGGTATATAAACTGTGAACTCGACCATGGAGTTCTTTGACATTCAAGACTACTGCTGTAAGATCTGGAATTCCCCTGGCTGTGAAATGCTCTATCTCCCCCATAACTTCAGAATGTTTGATACCAAAGGAAGAAGATCCAAATTGGTTATAGGAGTTTCATCAATCATTATAAATATTTACAAATGGGCAGTTTGGAGAAGCTGCCAGACAATTCAATGGATCCCTGTGGAGATCCCAAAAAATCCCCATAGTAATTAGAGAAATCAGACAAAGGGAGGAGGAGCCATAGGGTGCTTCATTGTGGATTGGTGAATATTTTAGGGTTTTCTGCTTAGTTATTGTTTTGGCTAATATTTTATTTATACTTAGTATTACATCCAGTTTCCAGACATCCAGGTGTTTACCTAGCACTATCAGATAAATGCCTGGCACTCAAAGTTGGGTACTAGTCATGTTTCAGTCGTGTACTGAACACAGTATCTAAGTTGTGATTTCCACCTTTCACAGAGTTTAAGTTAAAGGCTTCTCACTTCTTACTGTGTTGTGGCTTTTCCCCATTCTGGACCCCAGAACCACTGACCTTTTTCATTAATAAAATACTAGCATTATTCATAAAATTACTGATTCCCCGAAACCATATCTCTTGAACTTTTTAAATGTCACAGCTAATATATTGGATTACAGTCAAGATCTCTTTGGATTCTGTTCTTATTGGATTTCATCTTATTAGATTCAAACCATAATTAATAAACATGAAGTCTTGCATTTGGGTACAACAAAATCAATTTCACACATATTAGACATAGAAATCATAGATTAATAGTAATTGTTCTTTAAAAAAAGATTTGGGGGGGTTAGTGAACTGAGAGGTCAATATAAGGTAGCAATGTGATGTGGCAATCAAAAAAAGTCCATGAGATCTTGCTTTACATTCATAGAGTATGGCTTCCCAATATAGGATGGTGATTGTCCCACTTCACTGTGCTCTCATCAGAATTTATCTGGAGTGTTCTGTTCAGTTCTAGATACCATGGTTCCAGAAGGACATGACAATCTGAAGAATGTCTTGAAATAGGCAATCATGATGGTAAAGGGTTTTGAATTCACATCATATGAAGATGAGTTAAATGAACAGAGAAAACCTAGACAAAAAGAAGAGCTAGGAGAAACATGATAACATTTCAAATATTTGAAGAGCTGTCATGCAGAAGAAGAATCTGGCTTGTTCAGTTTGGTCTTAGAGGGCATAAGCATGAACAATGGGCAAAAGTTTCAGAGACCAATTAAGGCCTGAAGTCAGGAAAAGGTTCCTAAAAATCATAGCTGTCCAAAAGTGAATGGACTGCCTTAAGAGGTAAGGAATTCTTTCCTTGGTTAGTCTTCAAGCAGAGGCTGGATGACTAATTGTCAGGCATTGTGTGGGATACAGCACGCTTAACTCAAATTAAAGTCAGAGGCTTCTCAAGATAGAAGGCAAAAAGGAATTTATTCTCATGAGAAGGGGCATTTCCCACAAGACCATGGGTGGTGTCAGCAAGGGAGTACACCTGAGCAAGGTGGAATACAACATTATATAGTCCCTAACACTGAAGTCCACTAGCCTCTCTTGCCATTGGCTGGGAATCCAGGTGTACAGTCTAAGCACAGGAATCTACCCCAAAGACAAAGAACAAGGAAAGAATCATTGCTCACCAGAGAGGGGTTTTGTTATTAAATATGGAACTTTAAAGGAGGAGTGCTGAGGTGGCATAAGGGGTGGTGAAGGGGAAAGTGAAGGGGGAAGGGTACACCAGGCCACATGACAGGAACTTTGGTGATCTTCCTCCATCCTGGAGCATCTTATTTGCCTAACGCAGATACTTAAGTTATTTTAGCTTTGGCATGAAGGGTGGGGGTTTGGGGGAATTCATGCCTGAGGGATTTTCACTTAATCCGATTTCACTCAGGCATGATATGGTAGGAATTCCTTTAGATTTGAGTTGTTGAGGTTCCTTCTAACTTTTAAATTCTGTGGTTCTGTAATGCAACCTACAAATTTGATGGTGGAGAACCAGAGATTTCTTCTGGTGTTATCATGACATAGCTCTTGCTGGGTTTGCTTCCTACAATTCTCATGTGGCATTCTAGGTGTGTAGTCTCTACTGGTCAAATATTCAAATGCAGCCTCTGTCAAACTAGTGGACCTGGAGTTCCTGGAAGATATGCAGTTTCTGCCAGCCAGTGTTCCTTGTTGGTCTCATGAGGCCAATTCTCAAATTCTACTAATATCGTGATCACTGCCAGGGTATTGTTGAACTGGGCATAAGATTGCAAATTTTCTCTCTACTTTCAGCTTCCGAATTCACCTGGAGTTCTCAGCTAAATTCATCACTTTTCTATAAAGGGAAGAGTGGGTTCTGCCCTCTTTTAGTATAAAGTTTAACGTAAAGGTCTTTAAGAAAGGTAAAAAACCTAACACATTTAGTCTTTGGACAATAGAGAAACCTTTGCTGACTCTGCCTCTCACAAAGAGAAATTCTTTGTCCTCAGGGCCTTTGGTTGAAATACATGCTTCCTCTCCAAAAGGAGATTCTTTGCCCCAGGCACAGAGATCTTTGGAACACAGAATGGTCCCATCAAACCAAAGCCAGCATCTTTAAATCTGTTTGGGTTTTTATTTATGCTTTTTTGCTTTCACTTCTTGTTTACTTAGGAGTGGGTGTGTGTCACAAACCTCACTCTGACTTATAGTTAGAAAATGCTTGTTGCTTCCTATTTAATGTCCAAAGTATACCCAGTCAATATCGATTTTACAACAGGGGCTTTTTTTGGTCTGAAGTCACTCCGTTTTTCAATCCAAAAATGATTTTTAATTTCCATAGAAATTATTGGAAGATAAAGGCACAGGAAGAAATACTGAGCATAAGGGAGCAAGGAATTTTCTTCTCTTGCTCAGCAGTCAGCTTGCTTTTATTCTGTATCCATGGTTAGAAAAAGCTATGTGACACTTGAAAGGAAATGCAATGATTTAATTAAATGATTAGAAGTGGCCAGAAAGGTGAACACTTTATAGAAAAAAGGTAAAATTGGTGATGCAAAAACAATAAAAATCCAGGAATATTGATACAATATAAAAATATTTATTAAGAACCTACCATGTGGAGAGGACTCTTCTGGGCACTGGGAAAGATACAAGGTTTGAAAAAGACAAGAAACTTAGAGTCTACTATAAGATATTAACCCAAGTTGATATAATATATAACATATCATTTTCTCCTCCTGGATACTGTCTTCTCTGGAGGTTTTCATTGCATTGTTTTCCCTTTGTCTTACTCCTTCCTGTCTGACTACTCTTCAATCTCCCTTGCTTGATCATTATTCATGTCCCAGTAAATGTGTATTATAAGTGTTATAAGTGTATTAGAGTTATGAAACCAAGTGTTATATGAAATCAAAAGGGGAAGGTCATTACCAATGAGATGATAAGGGAAAGATTTCTGAAAGAAGGGGTACTTGGCTATGTAAAATATTCATATGCAAGGTCTTTGGAAATTTTGTAGGCATTGGAAATCCAAAAGAATGGTGAATATATAAGCATATCAAATGTATAGAAAAACATAAGTGTTTTAATAATAAATCTTTGGGGACCGAGTACAAATTCAACTTTATTTCATATCCCCAGAATGACCTAATATTGTAACTTCTATAACTCTTCAAAAATACCTTCAATAACATCTCCAAGAAAAGGTTAACCAGGCTCTTCATCATTACCTCATGTTAAACTAAAAGTTCAATAAAATCCAAGATATTACTCTCATCCATTCCCACACTTGTGAAATTGACTTTTTGAGTCTACATGTAGAATTATACATGTATTTATATTAATCTTATTTTATCTGTCTCATCGTTCTAGCCTGTCAAGATTTTAAAAATCTGAGTTCTGTCATTCAACATCCTAGTTACCTCTCCAAGTTTCCTATCAATCTATAAATTTGACAGGAATGCCATTTATGCCATCATCTAGGGCACTGATAGAAATCTTAAATAGCCATGTCAAGGACAATTACCTAGGGCAATTCACTAGAGAAATCCCTCCAAGCTGAGATCAATCCATCAATGGCTACTCTTTGGATTTGTTCATTTAACCAACTCCAAGCCACATAACTATACTATTATCTAGCTTACATTTCTTTATCTTGTTTACAAGAATAGCATGAGAGACTATCCAGTGCCTTGCTGAAGTCTAAGCATATTAAGCCTACAGATTCCCTTGACTTGCCAGCTTTTGTTCTCGTTCTTAATGAAGTCATGCTAGCTTTTAGTGATCACCATTTCACTTTCTAAGAATTCACAAACCATCCCTTTGACGTTATCTTCTAAAAATTCATCAGACTAGAAATCTAGTTTGCTTGCTTACCCTTTGCAAACAATGGTCTGAAAACTATTTCACAGTGTTCTTCCCCTCCCCAAGCCCTTCTGGAAAATCAACAGGCTGTGCTAATTTGGGACTCTGAATTTTACATATTATTGACTTAAAAGCATTAATTCTGCTTTGCAGATACTCTTAATTCTCAAGTTGTCTTGAAGGCTTTGGTTTTTAATTACCACCTAAGAAACATTTACTTTAAGGTTTTGATGGAGTTGTAATCTCCTTAATGGGGGAGCGGGGGTTCTCTTCCTTTTGGTGATCATGATCCATCCATGCGGTCTCATCTTACACAACTCTTGCTCATGTTCTCTCATAAATGCTCTATAGGGTAGTCCTGCCAATGTGCTGTGGGAATATCATTTAGATTTCTTGAAAATGGATAGATATAAATGGGGCATAAAGACTTGATTATCTCTTGTCCTACCTAACCAATTTTTAATCATATAGTTCTCTAATATCGATATCCTTTATATAGCTTTTCTTCCATATTTATTAATTTGTAATTCATATTCCACCAGGCTATTCATGCCCAACATTGCACTCTGTGTGATTCACAATTTTACTTCTTCAGAGATTTAACTATATAGTCTTTACCACCACCATCCCATAAATATAATGATGTTATGTTTAAAATACATTTTAAACATATAAAAGTATATTTAAAAGATAGGTCTTTATTTGAAGAAGAAAGATGGGATCATTAAAAAAACTACACAGGTTTCCAAAGGCAATCTAGCCTCTCTTCCCTAGTTTCAATTCTAGGCCCAGTTCACTATCTATCTGTGGTATCTGTCCAAAATAGATTAACTCTATTTTATGTCTGTCTTGACAGAGATTACAACCTGGAAAGAATGAAAATTCATATACTTGCTTTTCCCTGTGTGGATAGCTAAGTCAAACTCTTTTGTATGATTATGGATCTCACTTTGAAGTATCTGAAATGTTCTGGAGTTTGATGAAATCAACACATTATTCAAAATCAGCATTATCTGGAGACCTTTACTACCTTTACAGAATTCTTGCTCTATCTGAACTCTTCATTGCTCTGCCTCCATAAAAGTGGCAAATATCTTTGGCAAACGTTTCCCTGTTTTGCGCCTCAGTGGGAATTGATAATCCAAGCGTCTTTGAATAAAGTTCTCCTTTTTGTTGCATTTTTTCAAGGAATTTTTTGTGATTGTGACATATGCACAAAAAACACTTTGTTGAAATGCTTTAAGACAGCATTTTACTTTACCAAATTAAATATTGTTTTTTTGATGATGAACAGTTTGTTTTTGACAGTGGGATTTTGTAGTTTCTAAGGGTTGGTGCAAGAATGACAATTTAAAGATGTGATCTGTTACAAAATATCATTTACAAAAGCCCATCTTTTCCCTTCTTATGCCATCATCAAGAATTCATACTCTCAACATGTATGTAGATTACACTCATGAAGATTTTCTAGTGATATGACAAGAAGATGGTAATTGACACTTCTTTAATTGCCTTTTACCAGTAATAACAAGATTTGCAAGTTTTCCCCAAGTCTTTCATATATCTCTCAGATATCTTCAGCATCAATGCCTCAATGTTGTCAAAACTGCATCACTTCCAAATGATCCAACCATTCTAGAGAACAATTTGGATCTACACTCAAAGGGCTATAAAATTGTGCATATCCTTTGATGCAGCAATACCACTATTAGGTCTGTATCCCAAAGAGATAAAATTGGTGTGTGTGTGTGGGGGGGGGGGGGGTTTGAATGACTTATATGTGCTCTTTTTGTAATGGCAAAGAATTTGAAATTGAGAGAATTTTCATCAATTGGGGAATAACTGAACAAACTGGGGCATATGACTGTAATGGAATACTATCGTGCTATAAGAAATGACAAGCAGAATGATTTCAGAAGAGCCTGTAAAGACTTACACAAACTGATGCAAAATGATCTGAGCAGAACCAGAACAGCATTGTGCACAGCAACCGCAATACTGGAGGATGATCATATAGCTAAGAGAATAGCTAAGTAAATGATTTAGCTATTCTCAGAAATACAATAATGCAAAACAATTTTCATGACGAAAAATGATATCCACATCCAAAGAAAGAACTGATGGAATCTGAATGCAGATCTAAGTATACTATGTTTTACTTTCTTTGGTTTTTTATTTCTGTCTTCTTTCTTTCTTTCTTTTTTAATATGCAGCAATTTTATTTTATTTTGACATAATTTTCTTTTTTTTTGTTTTATTTGTTTTCAGTGTTCTACAATCACTTCCATATAACTTAGATTTTTTCCCCCTCCCTTCTCTTCTTTCCCCCTTCCTTCCCCTCTCCCTCCCCAAGACATCATAAAATCTTATATAGGTTCTACACAAACATTCCTATTAAATACATTTTCACTTTAGTCATATTGCATAGAAGAATTAAAATGAATGGGAGAAATCATAAAACAACCCAAAATTTAATACAAAGGAAAACGATCTGCTACATTCTGCAATTGAATTCCATAGTTTTTTCTCTGGATGTGGAAGGCATTTTGGCCTAAAAGACATATATTCCTATTAAACACATTTTCACATTAGTCACAATGCACAGAGTCCTTTTCAAAAATGGTTTCTAGGCTCTTTTGGTCTCTTCATCGTAGTGATTGATTTACATTGGTTGAATTTCGTTAAGAAGTGGTAATAATCTGTGTTGATATCTGTTATTTTATTCATTTCCCATTTGAGGACAGAAGTAGTTTAAATATCTCAGGTTAAAGTTACCTTAATTGCATGCTATATTGAAAAGATTTTTTTCGTTCTTCCAATTTGGTATTGATTTTGATTTTTGCCCTAAGAAGTCAATGGTCTATCAACATATACAGATAGTTGATTCACAGATTATTAAGGACTTAACTAGTTAGTTGGTGAACTAGTTAGTAGTTAACTAGTTGATAACTAATCATTTTCTATCTGTTGGAATAAAATAGACTTCCTTATTGTTATCATATTTGGGCCTTGCCATATTCATTGTTTCACAGATCTTAATGAAAGTAACCCTTATGTGGCAAGTGATAATTAATCCAGATAATTTAAACTTTTTTTAATCTTATTAGTGACCATTCACTTTAATTTCTTAAGAGTGAAACAACAGACCCATAGACATGTTAACATTTCCTAATTAATAGATTCTGCACCAATCATAGCCCAAGTAGCTTCTGGTCTTACAAATCCTACTGTTGAACTTAGGTTTTGTGGAAACACTAGATGCTTCTTTTTCCATACTTCACTCTACCTATTTCTGTGGAGGATGTTAACAATCTACTCAGGCTTCTCATTATGGTGAATATAAGTTCTCAAAGGCTGTGCTAATAGAAAATAACCTCTATAAAACTGGAATTTTCTATAAAACCTCTACAAAACTGGAAAGACTTCTGGTATACTTTCAGTGAAAGTCCAGGCCTGCTGTTTTAAAATTAACTAGCTAAATAAATCTCTAGTAAGTAGGGCCCCTACCTCATGGTAGTGACAAAGATGGATTCTTTGCCCATGAAAACCCATAAAACAAAGAAAAAGAAAAAAATAGCCTTCAATTCAGTGTATATGCACTTGTACAGTGATGGTCATAGAGAAGAAAGTTCACACAATATTAGATCATCTATAAACATTAATTTAATTGCTAAATGTGAAATCTCTGCCCAGTGGCCAATGAAGTTATGTACAATTAATGCATTCTCAAAACAAAAAAAAAACTAAGAGACAAAAGTAACATGTATCTAAATGAGGGATATATCACAGGTTCTCCTTGACAAAGGATACAAAGAAATTCCTAGATATGGCATCATGATGTGGCCAAAGGCAATAAGAAACATGATTTCATGACATACTTGATCACTTCACCTTTGAGCATAATCAAAATTAAAGACAATTGTCACAGGTGTCAATATCTGTTGCTGGGGATGAAGAAGAGAACATCTACAAAGAACATAATGGAGGGAGGGTGGAGCCAAGATAGTGGAGTAGAAGGACAGACCTGTAGAAGTTCCCCCCCATAGCCCATAAAATGCCTGTAAAAAATGACTCTAAACAAATTCTAAAGCAACAGAAGTCACAAAATGACAGAGTGAAAGAGATTTCCAGCCCAAGACAGCTGGAAGACCAACGGGAAAGGTCTATTGCACCAGGCACAGAGTGCCCAGCCCAGCCTTGGCAGTGGGGTACCAGTAGGGACAGGACTGGAGCAGGCCTTGGAGGTAGAATTCCCAGCAAAAACAGTGGTTCCCAGATTGCTCAACCCATAAATGGTAAAGACAGCTTCAAAGGTCAGTAAGAAAGCTCTTTCATATGGGTGAGAAGGGAATGCAGTCTAGTCCTGTGTCAGCAGCCACTACAGCAAGAGTGGCCATTTTTGGAGTCCTCCACCTAAAGACCCTGGGGAAATTGAGTGGCTTATCTGAATCTCAGCCCTGAATCTCAACCTCCTGGGTTGAGGAAGAATGCTGATGGTGGAGCTGGGGGTGGCTCTGCAGAGGGACCCTACTGAGAGATCCTGGGCAGAACAGAGTGTGGTTGCTCCCAGACCAGAGTGCAGGCCTGGAAAGGAGTAAACTCCTCTCCCTTGATTGGGCCACCTTGGAGGAACTGAGAACTTACAGGTCCCCAGAGTATACCCTCCTCTTGACAAAAGTCAAGTAACTGGCTGGGAAAATTCCCAAAAAGGGGGGGAAAAATAACACTATAATACAAGGCTACTTTCTTGGTGAATAGGTATTTTCTTCCATTATTTCAGATGAGGAAGAACAATGCATACTATCAGAGGAAGACATAAAAGTCAATGTTTATGCATCCAAAACTACCAAAATAAATATGCAATTGTCTCAGGACATGGAAGAACTCAAAAAGTATTTTGAAAATCATGTAAGAGAGGTGGAGGAAAAATTGGGAAGAGAAATGAGAGTGATGCAAGAAAATCATGAAAAGTGAATCAACAGTTTGCTAAAGGAGACCCAAAAAAATGCTGAGGAAAATAACACCTTTAAAAATAAGCTAACTCAATTGGAAAAAGAGGTCTAAAAAGCCAGTGAGGAGAAGAATACTTTAAAAAGCAGAATTAGTCAAGTGGAAAAGGAGGTTCAAAAGCTCACTCAAGAAAATAGTTCTTTAAAAATTAGAATGGAGCAGATGGAAGCTAATGACTTTATGATAAACCAAGAAATTACAAAACAAAATCAAAAGAATGAAAAAATAGAAGATAATGTGAAATACCACGTTGAAAAAACAACTGACCTAGGAAACAGATCCAGGAGAGACAATTTAAAAATTATGGCACTACCTGAAAGCCATGATTAAAAAAAGAGCCTAGACATCATCTTTCATGAAATTATCAAGGAAAACTGCTCTGGTATTCTAGAACCAGAGGGTAAAATAAATATGGAAAGAATACACTGATCACCTCCTAAAAGAGAAACTCCTAGGAATATTGTAGCCAAATTCCAGAGTTCCCGGGTCAAGGAGAAAATATTGCAAGCAGCTAGAAAGAATCAATTTGAGTACTGTGGAAAGACAATCAGGATAACACAAGATCTAGTAGCTTCTACAATAAGGGATTGAAGGGCTTGGAATATGATATTCCAGAAATCAAAAGAACTAGGATTAAAACCAAGAATCACCTACCCAGCAAAATTGAGTATAATACTTTAGGGGAAAAAATAGTCATTTAATGAAATAGAGGACTTTTAAGCATTCTTGATGAAAAGACCAGAGCTGAATAGAAAATTTGACTTTCAAACACAAGAATCAAGAGAAGCATGAAAAGGTGAACAGGAAAAAGAAATCATAAGGGACTTTCTAAAGTTGAACTGTTTACATTCCTACATGGAAAGATAATATTTATAACTCTTGAAACTTTTCTCAGAATTTGAGTAGTTGGAGGGACTATACACACATATACATAGACAAAGAGTACAGGGTGAGTTGAATAGGAAGGGATGATATCTAAAAAAAGTAAAATTGAGGGGTGAGAGAGGAATATATTGATTGGGATGAGAAAGGGAGAAATAGAATGGGGCAGGTTATCTCTCATGAAAGAGGTTAGAAAAAGCTTTTTCAATGGAGGGGAGAAGGAGGGAGGTGAGAGGGAAAAAGTGAAGCTTACTCTCATCACATTTGACTTAAAGAAGTGATAATATGCACACTCAATTTGGTATGAAAATCTATTTTACACTACAGGAAAGTAGGGGAGAAGGGGATAAGTGGGATGTGGGGGGATGATAGAAGGGAGGGTAAATGGGAGGAAGAAGTAATTAGAACTAAACACTTTTGGGGAGGGACATGGTCAAAAGAGAGAATAGAATAAATGGGGGACAGGATAGGATGGAGAGAAATATAGTTAGTGTTATACAACATGACTATTATGTATAAGTCTTTTAAAAAACTACACATATATAGCTTACATTGAATTGCTTGCCTTCTCAGTGGGGAGAGAGGAAGGGAGAGAAGTTGGAACTCAAAGTTTTAGGAAGGAATGTTGGGAATAGTTTTAGCACACAACTGGGAAATAAGAAATACAGGCAATGAGGTATAGAAGCCCTACAAGAAAAGAGAGAAGATGGGAATAAGGGAAGGGAGGGGTGTGTTACAAGGGAGGATAGATTGAGGAAAAGGGTAATCAGAATGCATGGCATTTTGGGGTGGGGGGAGGAGAGAAAGGGAGGAAAAACTGGAACTCAAAATTTTGAGGAAATGAATGTTGAAAACTAAAAATAAATAAATAAACATAAAAAAGAATATGATTGGGTCCTCAAAAACAAATTAATAAATAATTTGACATTCAATCACTTTCCTGTGAAGGTCAATACAGGGAAGGATGGTAGGAAGTATGTTGGAAATGATTATTCAGGTTTAAGAAACAAGACAAAGACATGTCCTCAAAAGCGTCATACTGCGTATGTTTGTGAATACAGTATACTAAAAGCATGAGAGCAATTTTAAGTTTTAATAACTCAAAAGATATAAATATGCATATATATGTATATATATGTATCAGGATTATTTTCTGTAAGAAAAACATTGTAAAGTGCTAGACATATGAAGCAGCAATGATATCACACATGAAAAATGGGACTGTCTTAGGAAACAAATACTGATAGAGGTTATTTTAGAGTTACCCAATAATTCTGTGTGTGTGTGTGCATACACACATGCATGCATGCATGTGTATGTGTATGCAGCCAGACTGTCAACAATTTTTTGTAAATAGTATTTTATTTTTTCCAATTACATGTAATTGATAAGATAGTAAAGATAGTTTTCAACCTTCATTTTTTATAAGATTTTGAGTTCCAAATTTTTCTCCCCTCTCCAAGACAGAAAGCAATCTAAAATAGGTTATACATGTACATTTATGTTAAACATATTTTCTCATTAGTCATGTTGTGAAAAAAGATATAGAACAAAAGGGAAAAACATGAAAAAAAAAACCCAATAATGAAAAAAAGTATGCTTTGATCTGCATTCAAACTCCATAGTTATTTAATCTCTGGACATGGATAGCATTTTCCATCATACTTCTTTTGGAATTGTCTTAGATTCTTGTATTGCTGAGAAGAGCTAACTCTATTCATCACACAATGTTTTTGCTTCTGCATACAGTGTTCTCCCGGTTCTGCTCACTTCACTCAGCATCAGTTCAAGTAAGTCTTTCTAGGTTTTTGAAGTCCACCTGCTCTTCATTTCTTATAAAAACAATAGTATTCCATTACATTCATATACTACAACTTGTTCAGTCATCGTCCAGTTGATGGTGTGAGAAATGAAGCCATCTAACAATCCCCCAACAGTGATAAACATGCTCACCTTAAACAAAGAACAATACCTGTTGTGACATCAGGAAAGTTTTTATTAATCTTTACATCCATTCCCCCTGAGTAAATGGGTAGCCTCCCCATTAAGGTTTTAAGAAGACCACCACATGCTCAGAAAAATGGAAGCATCTTATACTGTTTTTTGAATTTTGAATCTCCCAGGTTACTGTCCCCTGGTCATGTGACTTTATGTTCTCCTCTCTGATAGGCTTTCCCTCAAACAGCTCATTGAGCATGAGTGTTAGCTTCTGACTTTTACCTGACCATCCTAGGACACAACTCTGTGGAAACACAACTTCCTTGTTTCCCACAATGGGCATTTCCTCAATTTCCAATTCTTTGCCATCACAAAAAGTACATGTAGTTTTTTTCCTCTTTCAGATTGTTAACAAACTAAAGCAGATGTCACAGTGAACCTCAAATTAAAAGGAATAAAGTAGAGCAGAAGATCCTACGTATAATTGAGACAGCTTTAACCTGAGCCATCAATGCCAAAAAAAAAATGAGAACTGGAAAAAGGCAAACAGACTAACCTTGAACACCACTTTTTCCAAATGTTTAGGTAATGTAAAGCAATTCCCCCAACAAGGATATCCAAAGAGTTCCAAAACTCCTTTAGCCAGCAAATACTGTTCTCTGCTTGTCAAACAGGGAAGGTCAGGAGCCAAGGGCAGCATCATTTTGGAACACAAATGATTTGTAAAATACTAAAATGAGGAGGTGGGAAATGATGAGCAGCCTCACCTCAGAAGAGGCACCTTGGAGTAACACAGTGTGAGAGGATGAATCTGAATAAATCACTTAGCTCCTCATTGCTCTAGGCAACTGAGATGATTGAAAGAGGGAGTTTCCCCACCCAGGAGTCCTCGTACCAATGAAATCACAGGTCTAGGTTGGAGTCAGGAAAACGTGGATTCAAATCCTGCCTTGGATACTTACTGGCTGTGTAACCCTGGGAAAATCATTTAACTTCTGTCAGCCTTATTTTATTCAGCTTTAACATGGGGTAAAAGTAGTCTTCCAAAGGTTGTTGTGAGGATGAAATACATGCAAAGCATTTAGCAAATCTTAAAGCCTATATAAATACTCACTATTAGGAAAAGCAGAGGAGGTGAAAAAAAATCAGTAGGAAGTTGAACAAAAGACCCCACTAATCCAAATCTTCCTAGCCCCCTTCACCACTCACAGACCTTCTGTGGCAAAAACAAAAGCCAACACTAGCAAAGCTATCAAAATTACTTAGGAATGGTTATTCATTGATATGGACTTGAGTCTTCCCAGGGACAGCAGGTTAAATGGCCTGGTCAATGCCAAGAGGAAAACCTTGAGCTTTCCAGGCAATTTAAACGAGGATCAGAGGCCTTATGGAAGTGCTTAGGGCTTTTGCCCTTGGATGCTACATAGGAATAGAAATTCAGATTCTATAATTACAAAGTTAATATAACTTGCCAGAGTTTGTGTTCCATTGGCATACTTTCAAGAACCCAGAGTTATCACCACATTACCATAAGGCACCAGAGGAGGAATTTAGTACAAGAATATTAATCTAAGTGAATTGATGTGATTTCTCTGTACCATAATTTCAGCATTGTGAAATATTCTCTCCACCAATACAGATCCTAACCTGCCTATGATTTAGTATATAAGTCCCAGAGGGTTGCTTGAGGCATTTGTAAGTGACAGAGATGAAATGTGAACCTAGGTCTTTCTGATTCCAAGTTCATCACTACATCTACTCTACCATGCTGTTTCTATACTCTGCATTTATTTGTGGAATATAAAAATGAGTCTCCTCTCTTTGAAATGTTGAGTCATTAACCTAGTTCTGTCTTAAACAGATAAATTAGAATTGGAATTACAATCATATCTATCCTTTCAGAAAAAAAAAATCTTTGTGGTAAATATCTGCTAGTAATCTGATATTCATAATTTATAAATTGCTAATAAAATTATAAGACTAATACCCATTCTAATGAGTAAGTCAAAGGATTTGAAAATGCAATTCATGAAGAAAGAAAAACAAAAAATTAATAATCACTGGAAATTGTATGAATGCTTTAAAAATATGAAATTTAAGACAATCAAATGGGGAAAAATTAAATGATAAAATTCAGTGTTGACGGGGGTGTAAGAAGATAGAAAGTCTAGTATTTTTGGTAGAGCTGAACATTTTTTGGAGAGTAATCTGGCAATACACTAAAAATTTCAAAATTTATCATGCACTTTAACTCAGCTATCCATTACAAGGACTGCATACTAAAGACATCATTAAAAAAGAAGATGCCAGTTGGCTGGACAAAAATATGGATAGTCACCCCATATTATTTTTAAATGGATATAACCTATATATGCCATGAATGGGGGATAGCTAAATAAATTTGTGATACATTAATATAATAAAGTATTATTGCCCTATGAAATAGGACAAGAATGAATTATATGGAAATATTAGAAGATACATGAATAGAAGTAGAGAAAACGAATTAGACAAATTTCATATATATTGAATCTACTAGAGGTTTAAAAAAACACACAAAAAATTATGCCATACTTAAAGCATGAATCGCTCCTACAGTATCTTCTATAGGAACTCACAAAGCTGCTGGAATAGTGGAATTCACTAGGTCAATTCTACACTGACCTCTACTTTCAAATCCCCTTGCCCTCGTCTTCTAATCATTTTTCTCTTGCTGAGCCTTAGCCCTGAATGATTCACTTCCTCTGCTCCTACACACAAGATGCTGAACACAGCTGATAGAAAGTTCACACTCATGCTGACTAATACATTGATAAATTCATGTTATCCATCTTCAACTAGGCTCTCACTGTAGGCAAGGCAGTCCTTTTACTCTTAATTTATTCTTCATCCCAGAGAAACTGTTTCAAACCTTTTCTCCTCTCCTCAAAGCTCCCACACCTCTTCCCTCTCAAGCTCAGCTGAGAATCTTGACTCTTTTCTGAGAAAATTAAATTACTTCTCCTCTCTTTCTCTTCATTTCAAAACCTCCTGATATTGCTTTTCTATTTTCTCCTTTTCTTGTCTCTGACAGAGGTGACATCTCTCCTTGTCAAGGCCAGTCCCTCTACATATGCACCTGATCCCAACCCTCCTATTTTCTGTAGCAGGCTACATTCTGAATCATTTTCTCTGACTCTCTCTGTCTCTCTCTCTCTTCTATTTCTGTCTCTCTGTCTCTCCCTCCCTCACCCACTTCTCTCCCCCTTCCTTCCCTCCTTCTCTTTCTCCTTCATATTTGTGATACAAGTATTTCTAAATGTGGCTATCTGTTACCTTTAACAATGAATGAATAATAACAAAGGAGGTGGATAGTGGGAGTAATCCAAGAATAATTCTAAGTATAGAGTCCTGTGACCCAATACTATAGACTAACATTGATCAAAATCACCACTCTTTGATTCAAAGGTAGCTTATGTCTTTCTACCTTTTTCCAGTGGTATACCATAAAAGACTATTAAAAATGCCTTTTTGAAATGCAATTATTCTATGACTATCCATTCTTAACTCTGATTACTTTCTTTACAGTGCTTAGAGGCGCATCTTGGTTTTTTCCATAGCTTTCATTTCTTAAGTAAGAAAACTGTCTATTCACCAAGGCCCCAGAGGAACATGGGAAGGGAAAACAGCTGTTTTCCAAATGCTTTAACTGACTATTTGACCTCCCCTTGAATGAACAGCAGAGGGAGCCCCTGATTTCCAACCACCTCTCCCTACTATGACCATCGCACAGTATAAAACCATACCTAGAATGTTAAGAGATGAAAGAGTCCTCGGGGATCATCCACTGGCCTCCTCGTTGTACAGATGAGGACACTGAGATCTAAACAGGGGAAGTGACTAGGTGACATTGCTAAGTAAGACTCAAGCCAAAGTCTGCCAACTTACAGAAATGCTTAAGTAATATTGGTGGAAAAATTGTAAAACAAATCAACCTTGAGAGACTTAAGAACCGTGATCAATGCATAAACAATTGCAACTCTAGAAGACTGATGACAGATCCTAAGCCCCTCCAAGTGCTCAGTGTTCGGTCACTTTGGCAATGCTGAAACCCCTGGCTTCTGCCAGTGAGAGGAAATAGGCCTAAAGAGGTGACAGCTAGGTAGTTTTCCCAAGATCACACAGCTGCAATTTGAACCCAGGTCTGATTCCTTTCTATATTCTGGAAGCTTCATTACCTACTATGGGAGATACCATAGAGGGATTCATTATTCAGGAATAGTACAAAATTTTGTTTTTAATATAGTAGAACTACTGTGCATAAAATGGAAATTCTGGTTTCTTTTTTCCCCTCTGCATCACTTCATATATCTTTGTATAAATAAATTAATCCAAATTGATGTTTGTCAATTTCTTGACAATAAAAAAAGAAAAATTAAGAAAACATTTGTTGCATTTAATAGAATTAAATCAAATTGAATTTCTACTTTACTATTTTGTCCCTGTGCTACCCAGGGCTTCCTAATCTTTCCTTTTCCAAGGGGATTTACCTTAAGGAAATTTTTTAACTTGTTTCTGTTTACCTGCCCTCAATAATTCCTCCTTTTTCCTTTCCCTGTCCTACAAATGGGGAAAATTAAAGGGAGGAGTATGTTAGCACAGATAGAAATTGTGGGGTGGAATCAATATTTAAGAGAGATGCCATGTAGGAGAGAGCGGAGCAGCAGCAGTCAGTCTCATTTGAGGCAGAGATGGGGTATGGGAATGGAGGGAGAATGATGATAGCTGCCAAAGATAGGAGATCAAAGATTTATAATGGAAGGAACCTTGAATCATTTACTCCAAATGCCTCATTTTATAGATAAGAAAGTTAAGACCCCAAAAAGTTATGTGATTTGCCTAGGTTATGTGATTATTACTTTGGTAATAAGTGGCAAGGCTGAGAACAGAACCCACCTGCTCTGACATCAGATCCAAACACCATGGTGCCTCCTTGGTTGTTTATAAAGGGGACCTGCTAGATGAGAATTTGGAGAAAGGTATGGATCACACAGAAAAGCATAGGATCGTAGAATTTAAAACTAAACCTTTAAAATCATCCAGGCTAAAGGTAGCAAACATGTGGTCAACCTTTGGCCTTAATAGCTTGCAAGTTTAACCAGCAATTGGGAAACATTTAATAAAATAAATAAAAATGCAATAGAACAGAGATAATGTCAGTATGAACCCCTCCATTCCTGTTTGAGTCTGACACCATTGTAGCCCCATTCATTATACTACATGGTGAAACCAAATGCCAGAGAAGTTAAATGATTTGCTCAAGGTCACATAGGGAGGAGTAAAACAGATCCTAATGCAAAGGTAGAAAGAGAAAGTTGCCATAGTGAGGAGACCCAGAAAAGCTGCCAGCTTGCCCTTCCCCCTCCACTGTTTTTAATCCTTTCTGGAGGATTATTGAAGTTTCGGGCCAGTTTTACTGGAGGGACATGTTAAAAGCCAAAGACAAACAAAAAGAAGCTGGTAGTGTTTATCCCAGCCTCACAAAGACTCAGTGGGAGGTGTATCCATAATATGTGGAGTTGAGGGTTTGGAGGTACTGCCTGTACCCTGAGGTCTGAAAAAGCTGAAAGGAATACAACCTAATTCAACTAAAACTAAGAGACATGAACGTTGAAGTCTTAGCCTGACCTGGGTGTTGTTTTCATGCGTCCATAAAGGCTATTGGACTGTTTTAATAACAGAGCTGAAGATACAGTGACAGTTCAGAAAGAATGGAAACTTTCTTGACTTAGTTACAATAGCTATATGAATAAGGATAGAGTGTAGACTCCATGATGGCAACTAAAAAGTGCTGAGTGGTGAAGAAAGGTGACATGTAGCAAGGGATTAAAGAGTTTCAGCCAAAGACAGCAAGGACTTTGGAGCACATCAGCAGAGCAGGGAACCTCATGACCTCATCAAAGAAACATGAAGGTGTGGAATCCCCTGCACCACACCAAGGGATTTCAGGAGTCTAAGTTCCATGTCAAAGCTCACCTTAGAGAAGACTTTTCTCAAGTTAATGGGAGATTATACTCATTTGTTAACTATCCCATGGTTTGATTTTTCCTTCTTTTTTTACCTAGCCATCCAATCCCCAGTTAAATAGTCTGCTATTTGATTTCTATTTTTGGCTGGTCTAATGGTAGAGAATGCATTAGATGGGGGCACAATCCAAATATTATCTTCACAATAAATCCAAGCACTAGCAGGATTTCAGAGGTGATTAGAATATCTGTTACATCAGCAAAAGTCGAATCAATTGAGAAACAGTTAATAAAATTAATTATTTAATAAATTAATTTAATTTAAATTTAATATTCAATAAATTTAATGAATAAACATTTAATAAATGTCTTCTATGTGCCAAGCACTGTGCTAAGAACTGAGGATACAAAAAGAGACAAAAGACAATTCCTTCCCTCAAGAAGCTTACAATCTAATGGGAGAGGCAACATGCAAAGAAATACATGCAAAGCAAATTATATATAGGATCTCTAAATAATAATTTACAGAGAGAAAGAACTAGGATGAAGAGGGGTTGAGGAAGTTTTCTTGTTGCAGGTGGGATTTTAGTTAGAATTAAAAGGAAACCAGGGAGGTTAGTAGACAGAATAAGAAGAGGAATAGTATTTCAGGCATGGAGGACAGCCAGAGTAAATGCTCAGAGCCGAGAGATGGAGTGTCTTGTTCCCAGAAGAAGGAAGCCGTTGCTAGTGGATAAAAGCATACGCAGGAACTAAAGCAGAATAGAAAAATCAATGTTTCAAAGAGTTAGCCATTAGAAGCTGATGCTCTAACAGAGGGACTGACTACCTTAGAAAAAAAAGCAAACTATAATAAATAGATATATCAGGCAGGAACATTTTATAAGTTCTAGCATAAATATTAATGTAATTATAATAGTATGCTGTGGAAATGCCTGTATCAGTGTAACACTGGGCTAGATGTATGGAAGACCTGGATTTGAATCCTGACTCAAATACTTGCTATGTGACCTTGAGCAAGTTGATTAACTTTTCTGAGCCTGAATTTCCTTATCTGTAAAATGGGAATAATAAAAGCACCTACCTCACAGGATCAAGTGAAGTATTATATATAAAGTGTTGTGTGAACCATAAAGTATTATATAAACAGGGGTGTGGTAGTAAATGTTTAACAATCAGCTCTCCCCTCAAAAAGTGCACTTCTAAGTTTAATCTGCACTATTAACATTTTTCCATCACTTTCTTAAGTTTAAATAATCAACAAAACAATAAATTAAACGCTTACGTGTAACATTTGCCAATTTCTGAGGTATAAATACTCACCCTGAAAATTTAACATTTGACCATCTGGAGCTAGAACCAGCTGTCCCCAGCACATGCTTGTAAGGGTTCCTTTCTCCAACCCCAATGCTGGGAAATGGTTTTTCACAAGGAGAAAACAAGATCATGTGGGTGAATTTTAGAAACAGAAAAACCCTATTATAACCAGGCTTATGATTATAGACGTGACTCTGGTGAAGGTCATATCCCCCAGATGGTTGCACTACATACAGTCAAAGCCTGCTGCTAGAGGCTTAGTCTATAAGGTGGGCGTTACATCCTGTCTCCAAACACAAACTAAATAAAAGGTTTCTTCTGCACATGACAGTGCTACTGACAATGATTGCTGATAATGACAATTATCTAACTTCTCTAATGACTTCAATTTTTTTGGATGAGACCACCATCCTCCCAAAAGCCTAGTCTCCACTCCTCAGAAATCATCTTTCCAGATGCTGTAGGAAGTGTTGGAGGAATCGGAGGAACTGAGTTCATCTCCTAGTTCTCCACCTTATTATCTATTTGGCCTCAGTCAAATCACTTCCCAATTCTGTTCTCAGTTTCCTAGTATTTAAATGACATAATTGAATGAGATGGCCTCTGAAATCTCCTCCATCTTTAAGTTTTTGCTCCTATAATCCTTCTCTCAACTTCACCCTTCACTTCTAAACAGTTACCAAAACCTGTTGTTGCCATATTCATGTCTTTATTCCAAGTCCACTGGTCATGTAGACTGTTTTAACAGCCTCTATACTGTCCTCCTTTCCTTTCATCATTCTGTCACACTGCTAATTCATTGTAATAGGCAAGACAACATATATAGATCTATTTATGTTCACATGCATATTTATATATGTGTATGTATGTATATGTGTATGCATGTGTATGCTTTTATATATGTACATATACATATATATGTATGTAAACATATAAATGATATGTTGATATGAAACAGGTTTGGGGGAGGGACAGATCAGGGAAGACTTCATGGAGAAGGTGGTGCTTGAGCTGTATGAAGGAAACCCAAGAAGCAGAGAAGTGGTGAGTTGAGGATGTAGTAGAGAGATGCTGTGAAGGCAGCAATGACAAGATTTGGAAATAAATAGCATATGTGAAATGAGTAATAATGAGGAATTGAAGTATACACTGTGATTGGAAGGATGGTCAGTCAATAAACATTTATTAAGCACCTACTATATGCCAATCCCCACACTCAGGAAGCTCACAATTTAATGGGAGAGAAAAGATGTAAACAAATATGTAGCAATAGGCTATATACAGGATAAATAAGAAATAACCAACAGAGGGAAGGTACTAAATTCGGAGGGATTGGGAAATACTTTTTGTAGAAGATGGAATTTTGGTTGGGTTTTAATGGAACCTAGGGGACAGAGATGAGAAGATACAGCTTTCCAGACATAGGGAATATTCAGAGAAAATGAGATTATAAGTATGTGTTTATATGTACATACACATACACACTTGGGAATCATCTGCATAGATAGGGATAATAATTAAAATACTGAGAGCTGATATTACCAAATGAGATACATATGGGAAAAAGAAGAGGGCTCAGGACAGAGCCCTGGGAGACAACCACAGTTATTAGATATGATATGGACGAAGAACCAGTGAAGGAAACTAAGGAGTATTCAGACAGATGGGAAGAGAACTAGTAGAGAAACTTAGAGTATCCAGGAGAAAGTGATCAACCATGTTGAATAATGAAGAAAGTATTTGGAGGTGTAGGACATTCTAACAGTTTTAAAACCCCTTCAATAAACTATCATCCAATCCATTTCTGCAGGGGTATTATGACATATTTTACTAAATGCTCTGCTGAAATTCAAGTATATTGTTTAGGCAGTATTTCCTTGATCTACCAGTTTAATAATCCTGTTGGGGGAAAAAAATATGTGGTTAGCCTGGCAAGACTCCATGACTCCACCTTGGCTTACAGAAAATACAGTATTCTAAACCACCCCAATAATAATCTGATTTTTCCAGAAATACCCATCACACTGGTCAGGTAAAGAATTCACCTTCTCTTCCTCCACTCCCTTTAAAAAATGAGGTCACTTGCTCTGTTTCAATTCCATAGTACATCTCACATTGTCTGATTTCACGAAGAACACGATGGCTCAAACATTTTATTGTCCTGGTTGTAACATGTTATAATTTGTCTGGGTCAGGTGACCTGAGCTCATTTAGAGCAGCTAGGCTCTCCCTTACAATCTTCTCAGGCAGCTAGTGGCATAGTGTATAGAGTGCTGGTCCTAAAGTTAATAAGATCCCAGTTCAAATCCAGTCTCAGACATTTACTAGCTGTGTGACCTTGGGCACATAATTTCATTTCTCTTTGCCTAAATTTCTTCAACTGTAAAATGGGGGTAATAACAGTAACTATTTCACAGGGCTGTTGTGTCAGTCAAATAAGATATTTGGGGGGGGTGTGGGGAACACTTAGTACAAGGACTGGGGCACATAGTGATAAATACTTATTCTTTTCTCTTGTCACATCTTGGGTTTTCCCTATTAATCGTTTTGGTCTATGCTTTGCAACCTGAAAACTATCTTCCCGGGCAGAAAAAAAAAGATTGAAAATAATAAATAGTTCTCCCCCTCTCCCCTTGTCCACTATCACTGTTTCACCCTTCCCTCAAGCACCTGACTACCCTTACTGGTTCCTTCTCTGGTCCCCTACTTGACTTCAAAAGACCCTCTTTGTGGTAGTTGGCATCTACCAGAAGCTAATGCTGGATGTTAGCTCTCCCCGTATTTTTCTCCTCCAAAGTTGGTATTTTTTGTGTGTGTATCTTCAATTGCAGCTCTCCCTCCCACCCTTTGTCTACTGCCTTTTAACATCTGAGCTAGTAGATAAGCTTCCTTAAGCCAGAGGGGTCTCTTTCAACACTTCCTCTTCCTTATCGGAATTTTGTTGAGTGTGTACAAGTCCCTTCTCGACATCCTCAGTTCTTTGGATTCCACTTCCGAGAGTAACTCCAGTTCATACTATATTTCCTTTGCGCAGAACTTCAATAGTGCTCCAGGGTTAAGGATGCTACCTTAGAATTCTCTAGTTTCTGAAAGGTCTTAGTCATCTGAGAGCTGGAACTGTATGCTACCGAGCTGAATTGACAGTAAGAACTCAATAAAAAGTTGTTGAATTAAAGAATGAATGACTCGTTTAAAACATAGTTTACTATTTCTTCTACTTACCAGTTGGTCAGTCTGTCAACTAGCATCAGCCCCTGCCAAGTACCATGCACTGTGCTACGCTGGGGAAACAAAGAAAGGAGAAAGACAGTCCCTGCTTTCAAGGGGCTCTCAGTTTAAGAGAGCAGAAAGCATGCAAACAACCATGAACAAACAAGATTTATGTAAACAGGATAAACTGAGGGAGTCTCAGAGGAAAAATGTTAAGATTAAGGAAGGTTCTTTGCAGCAGATGGGACTTTAGCTGAGCCTTGAAGAAAGCCAGGGAAGCCAGGAGGCAGAGAGGTGGGAGATCATTTCAGGCGGAGGGGATAAACAAAGAAACCTTCGACTCAGATTCTGGAGATAAGAGGTCAGGCTGCAGGAATAGCAAGGAGGTAGAGTGAAGGGAGGGGAGTATTGGGATGTTGAAAAAGACGTGGTTCCTGAAGCAAGCTGAAGACCTGGGTGTGAATCCTGCTTCAGATACATACTTACTGTGTGATATTGGACAAATTAATTAACCTTGCTAAGTCTGTTTTTTAAATAATCAAAATAGGAAGATGACCATAAAGTACACAAACCCTCCTCGAGGGGTTAAATAACATATACCAAAATTTACACTTGGTGAAACCATGAAGTCCTAAATTCTCATTTCTTAGATCCATGAAAAAATGTTTATACATATATATTCTTGGAGCGGGGACAAAATTTATATATGAACAACAGGAATGCGCTCTCATTGAATAAGAAATATCTGAGGATGAAGCCGACTAAGTACTTCTCACCTTCGGACAGCTCAGCCACCTTGGCAAGCTATCTAACCAAACCCCAAGTAGCATCCACATTTGGGGAGGGATTCTTTTTGTTTTTCTTTCTCCCAGTTTCAGTTGCTTGGGACAACGCGGGCATGATTTTCAGATTCAAAACCTTCCCCTTCCACAGCCCTGGAGAGTTTCAACGGGAAAGACCTTTCTGTGCTTCACTTAGTCAACGGATCAAGTGTCCTGAATTCTTCTTAATGCATTAATAATAAGGATCGTGATGATAATGCATTAATAATAAGCATCGTGATGATAACGCAGGAAGGTCTTTCTGTACACTGTGTACTAAAGTCTGGCCTGAACCTGTGGGCCTGCGGCTGCCTCAGCTTTCAGGGTTATGGGGTTTTTGTTACTGTAACTAACTTCTGAAAGCTAGGTATGCGCGATCTCGCCAGCAACACAAACACATACTTCTGCATTGAACATGATTGTGTTTTAAGGATCCTGGCTCCTTCAGCAGCTGTCCTGCCCTTTCAAGCCCCGCTCCAAGCTCACAGCAGAATCCGAGGGGAGCTGGGGGAGGAGAGGTGCCGACAGAGCGGGGGGCGGGATTTACGTCTCGGCCGTTCCCAGTTTAGGGATCAAGTGCTCCTGGCGCAGGTGGGAGGGGGAGCAGGATGCAGCCGGGCGGAAGCCGGGGAGCGGGAGGAGGGTCTGGGCCAGAAGGAGCCCCGGGCCGTCCATAGGCGCCGCAGCCAGGCGGCTGACATCAGCGCGCTCCTCCCCTCCGCCTCCCAGTACCCTCAGCTCCCGGCCGGACCCTCCCTCCTTTCCACCACGTGTCCCGCCCTCCCTCTCTCCCGGAGGGGACGTGAGGACGGCCAAGAGGGAGAGGATCGGAAGGGCTGACGGAAGGAGAGGAGGATGGTGCCCTGACCCCCCGACTTCGCCCCCACCCTGCAGGCACCCACTCCCTCGGCCCGCCCCCGCCCCGCGCCGGCCCGGCCCGCAGCCCCGCGCCCTGGTCCTGCGGTGAGTGTGAGCGGGCGGCGCGCGGCCGCGGGCGGCGCGGACAGCTCCGGGCAGGGAGGGGCGTGCACCGAGGGCTCCTCCTCCTCCCCCACCTGGGGCTGGCTCCGGCCCCCTCCCCACCCTGGCCACCCGGAGGGGCGGGCGGGAAGGGGCGGGGCCCGGCGGGGCTGGGCTGGGGGAGACGAGGGGGGCCGCCGATGCTGCAGCTGCTCAGGGCCGCAGCCGGAGCCGCCGCCTTTGTTGCGGCCCTGGGCCCGCAGCCGCCGCCGCCCCTGGGTCGCAGGTGCATTGAAGGCGTAGGTCGGGGCATGAGCGCGGGGAGGAGGCCGGCGGGGAAGCGGGACCATGGGGGAGCCCGACCCGGGGCCTCGGCCGGAGGAGTGGGGAGGAAGGGGACAAGATGGCTGGAGAGCCCCGAGCGGGCAGCCGCGGCGGCCGAGGCGCGGTAAGAGCGGTCGGGGTGGGCCCCGGGAGCCAGGAGAGGCGCCTGTGCCGTTCCGGCCACTCCCACCATCATCCGTCCATCCATCCGTGCGTCCATCCGTCCATCCATCCGCCCCCTGCCCGTGCTTCACTGTATTGGGTTTTCTTCCATTTCTTTTAAAGTCTCAAGAATAAGTTGCTTCTTCTCACCCCTACCTGAACACCCCCATTCCCCACGTAGTAATTATAGCAGCTAATATTTAGATGGCGCTTTAAGGTTCGAAAACACCATACTTGGGTTAATCTCGTTTGATCCTTGCCACTGCCCTGGTGCTGTTATCCTCATTTTATAGATGGGGAAACTGAGGCAGAGATAAGTCAAGGGCTTGGCCAGAATGTCTGAGGTAGGATTTGAACTCGGGCCTTCTCCACATTGAGTCTAGTGCTAATTATGGGGCATCTTCCCTAAAGGAATCCAGGAATCCAACCATTTAAGCTTGGAATTCAACCACTTAATGGCCTTCACCTTTTAAGAGTATATGCCCTTTCCTCATAAGGCATAGATACGGGGTGTCTCCACAATCTGTACACCGCTGATTTGAGACTTTTGCTCCCCCCCCCCCTCCCGCAGCTGGCCAGTTAAAGTGGAAGGACATAGAGGATATCCCCACAAAACTGCACTGAGACTTTTGGGATATGTCCATCCACTTTCCCTGCACAGTTGTGAAGTCTAGGTCAGAGAGAGCAGATTCCCCAGTCTCCTCTAAATAAACCGAGTTAACTGTGGGAAAATTTTATGATATGGTAGAAAGAGGGCAAGATTTGATGGCAGATGACCTGAATTGGAATCCCTTGTTCTACCACTTACTAACTTGTGTGACCTTGGGCAAGATATTTGAGTCTCAATGCCCTCATTTGTAAAGTGAGGGTTGGACTAAATGAGATCTAAGGTGATTCCCACTCGGGTCATGATTCTTGAGCTACATCCCCTCTCCATCCTCCCTCCTCCCCCACCCAGTTTTGTAAAACCTGGTATTCTGAATACCAACTTCCTGGTATTTAAGCTCCTCCCCCTTCAGAACATGGTTCCTCTTAAAAGCAGGTGATTTGGAGTCTGAAGACATAGGTTTGTATCTCAGACTTAATAATTGTTTAACCAGTGATAAGCCATTGAATTTATCCGAACCTCAATTTCCTCATCGGTAAAATAGTGGGGTTTGGACTAGGATGATCTCTTAGGGGCCCTTTCCACTCTGAGTCCTTTGATCCTGTCCCCCTCTTGCTTGAAGCCACAGTAGCTGGAACAGAGGAGTTAGTCTACATTGGAATTATCCCTCCTATCCAGGCCACAGAGTAGAACTCCCTTTGGTGAACAGCTCATGCTGAAATTGAGCACAGCCCTGGATCTTTCTGAAATGAATCTTTTTCTTAGACATGGAATCCACCACCTTCCCCCTCCCTTTTCCCCTGAAAGAAGAGGAAGAAGAGGAAGAAATTCAGACCAAGGAAATAGAGGATGGACCCATGGACATGCAGAGAGTGAGGATCTGTGCAGAAGGTGGTTGGGTGAGTAATAAGGTCATGGGGGCCATTCACTACCGGATTAGATTTGGATTAAAAATCAGGCTGATTTTGACTGTTAACCATATTTAGTGAGTAAACAATAGTCTGGTATACATATATCTCTCAACATCCCCCACAAAAAACTAGAATTATTGAGCTTTTCCCATCATATTTGCTTCCCATGTCATTCTGAAAGCAACATTGTTACAGTTTTTATAGCTCTGTAGATGTGGAGGATTTCTCCTCCAACAGAATGTTTGCTTTGCTTGTGACTGGGACTCAGGAGTTCTTCGGGATTTCAGTGTATAGTGCAGTATATATTCTATTTATATGACCTACCAGCCTACATTGGGAGAGTCTTCTGGCTCTATCTCCATGGCAGTTATTTTCTTTATATTAAGCAGAGAGACAAACATACATCTGTGACAAGCTGCTTCCCACAGTACTCTTGACCATTGTCTGTCTTCCAGTGTTAAAACTGTCACATCACCAGCACATTTGTTGAGTGGTAATTTTTGTGATCAAGTCTTTGTGACTTGACATGAGGTGGCCATTCGTTTAACAAGAACCTGCTAAGCTCTTCCCATGCCCTAAGCCCTCCCAGTGCTATGGAGGCAATACCTAAGGAATTTACAACTAGAAGAGCTGATCATCCAGGAAGAAACATCAGTGTATCTTAGGCCTTGGCTGGTAGTGAACAGTTCATTATAAGGTATGTAAATAGATAGCTAGGTTACCGGGTTATTGTTTTAAATTAGGATACCCTCTTCCGAAAGTTCATTCCTTCATTCCTCATTACCCTCTAAGTGGGCCAAAAGGGGACCAAGTATGCAAATACTATAAATAGATTAGACAGGCCTGATGAGTAATAGGCATGAGATGATTTAAAGGGTACAAGATGGTATCCCCCTACACCTGCCTAAAGCAATAATTCCTAATGAGTGACTGAAATTATCATTCATTAGTTGGGCAAAAGCACCAAAGGTTTCTGTCAAAATGCAAATAGATGATTTGGAAGGCCTGACATGTTTAAATCATATGACTCCATTAACAGCTTGGTATGGGTTCACTTGCTTGTTCTTACCTGTCAGAGAGAACAAGGCGGAGGATAGAGGAAGAGGGAAGGGACAACGATCAAAGATGATGGAGGAGAAGGACAGGGAAGATGTATAAGATGTTTGAGTGGTATGGAGATACTTGAGCAGTGGAGCAGAGAAACTGACCATCCTCAGTTTCCTCATGTGTAAAATGAGAAGGTTGGATTAGATGACTTTTGAGCTCCCATCCTGCACTCAATCTATGATTCTATATGACTCTGGGCAGCCAGAGAACAACATGGATAGAGGGCACAATGGTGGTTGGGAGGGGTAAAAAACCTGAGAGGGGAGAGGAGAAAGGCACCTAGGAGAAAGCTAGAGGGATTTTGAAATCTTCATTTCATCTAGAGCAGCAGGTTCCTGCTATTCCCACCCTTCATGATTCTGTGTTTAATTAAATTTCCCTTTAGTAGACATATGTGGTTTTTTTCTCCAAAGCCCAGTGTTTTGGATGGATACCAAGGTTAGAGAGGCATCTCTTCCAGTTTTCATTGTTATTGGCTCTTTGGAACACCTGTTTTGATTGAGAAAAGAGCTATACCTCAGATTGACCCAGTGGAGGAGGGGCGTAGTGGGGCAGCTCTGGTATGCACCAAACCATTTCTCTGCCATATACCATGAGGCACTGTTCAATTCTCACTAAATTTTAAAAATTGTGAATAGATAACCATCCCATCTGAGCAAGAGACTATGAAGACTGAGCCTAGGGTATTGGAGTCCAATAAAATTTAGAACAGCATTTATGTCATGAGATTATATGCTTTGAAAATCTAGGCATAAATGGTGACAAGTTGGTGTAAGTGATTGTAATTGATATTATTGTTTACATAGTTAAAGATTTTACAGGTTTCTCATATTCCTTAGTATCTAGAATCAGCAACAATGTCATTTTTTTCCCTTGGCTCCATGTGCATTTCATTTAACACACCCACCCACATACACACACAGGTGGGGTGTATATGCTCACACACTCATGGTCTTTCTGACCCTCTGAAACTTAGATTTAAAAGCAAAGATCAATATTCATCTCCTCAGAAGCTCTAAATATTTGTTCTTTCTCTTCCTCCCTGTACCCACCAATACTGGTCTGGAGTGTCCTTTACCTGCCTTGATCTTTTTGCCCTGACCTCTCTATCCGTCCTTCTAGCATAGCGATCCCTGAGCAGGAAATCTATCTGTTCCTGTCTCAAGATCTCTTCTGGGAAAGGACTGATCCCAAAGGGCCTGAAAACAGATCTGGTTGGTCCTGTGCTGTTTGACATTTTTTTAAATCAGTGATTTGAATACGGGGGTAGCTTTTATGCTTAATAGTTTTCCAGGTGACACAAAGCTGGGATACAGCTAACATGTTGGATAACAGAGTTGGGGTACAAAAAGAGAGCTTCACAATGTAGAGTGAATATTGATCCAAATCTAAGAGGAAGAACTTTAATAGAGTCAAATTTAAAGTCTTACATGTGAGTTCCAAAAAATCAGCCGCAGAAATACAAAGTGTTCCCAAAGTCTTAGTGTGGTTTTATGCTATTAAAACTTAAATTATTATTCATTAGTTAGGTAAAAGCACTTAAAGGCCCTTGTCAGACTACAAGTAGATGCTTTGGAAGGCCTGACACATTTAAATAATAAAACCCTATTAAAGTTTAAATTTGCACTAAGATTTTTGGGATGTCCTGTAAAAGAGAAGACATGACTGCAGGTAGTAGGTCATCTGAAAAAAGATATAGGCATTTTGGGGAACTAAAAGGTTAGTGAGTCAAGTGTGAGTTAGTATGAGCACCCAAAAAGCTAAGGTGTAAGGAGTTGGTGATCCAACTGTGTGAATCATATATGCCCTGGTCCAGTCACAAGGGTAATATTGTGTTAAGTTCTGGGCATCCTGTTTATTTATATATTAATCTCAGTAATCCTTTGAGCATCAGTAAGGTTGAGAGTGTCCAAAGGAGGAAATCCAAGATGGTGCCTCAAGTGCATTCATGCCATAGGACAACAGCCAAAGATCATGGGGAAGTTGAATCTGGAAAAAAGAAGGCTAAAGGCAGGGAGGGACAGGGTCACTGTGTTCAAGTATCTAAAGGGCTATCATGTAGAAAATTGGTTCAGTTTGACTCCAGAGGACAGAATGGTGGAAGGTGAAGACTGACATTAGCTATCAGGCAGAACCACCTAGTGATAAGAATTTACCTTAAATTGACCAACACTAGAGATCTTTAGATACAAAGGGTAGATGACCAATTTCAGATATAAACTGGTTTAAATGGATGCTGAGTGACTTTCTAACTAAAGTCTGTGGTTCTGTGAACTTGGGTTAAAAAGGGAAGAGAGAAGAGGTACAAGTGAACAGTGAGAATATACTTTAGGTTTCCAGTATCTGGAAGTTTTGGAGTGATGGAGAAGAGGATAGAGGGATAGGACCCAGAAAGAAAAGGAGGGGAGGGGGGTCAGTGGAAGGGAACTAACCAGACAGGCCAATGGCACACCATTAGGATGGCCCCAAAGAAGAGATGAAAAGGTACCTGCCTTGCCGTTCTTAGCAGAGGTGGACCGTAGGTGTGTAAAAGTGCATGTAAGATTTTTCCATTTGTACATCAGTTTGGCTGATTTTCTTTTCTCATTCTTTGTTATAAGGATTAGCCCTCTATGTGAGAGAGTAAGGAGAGGTAGGTTGTCAGGGATATAAAAAGAAAGGATTAATTATTTTTGAAAATTAAAAAAAGGTTATACAGATTTCAGTATTATTGTTATTATTAAAGAAAAGACTTCAAATGTCAGAAGAAAATTCATTGATTCAAAATCAGACAGTTAATT
This sequence comes from Bettongia penicillata ogilbyi, assembly GCA_023548195.1. Taxonomy (NCBI): domain Eukaryota; kingdom Metazoa; phylum Chordata; class Mammalia; order Diprotodontia; family Potoroidae; genus Bettongia; species Bettongia penicillata. Next base: position 184,192 of record JAJHZJ010000993.1, read on the forward strand.
TATAAATGATTAGATAAGTTTTTTGGGAGAGGAGGCCAGGGAGAATGATTGAGACCATCTATATATACTGTATATCTGAAATGAGGCAAAATGGGGGGGTGGGGGTGCTAGGAGCTAAAGAAACTTTTGTGATATCAAAATTGTTGTGACACTGGCCCTTTTTTGGCCCTTTGGCTACACAGATAAAAGCCATTGGAGGTCATGTCTAGCTCAAAGGAAATGTTGCTTTGGAATTAGTTTGTGAGCTGCTGAACTATCTTCTTTTTGAACATCATGTGAATTGTTTTAAGATCCTTAGATCTGTTGACAAAAGAAAGGGAACAGATGACAGCTGTACCAGCCTCCAGCCTTTATCTCATCTTCAGTACATTCAGTTTCATTCAATCCAACAATTATTAAGCGCCTGCTCTTTGTATAAGATACTGTGCTCTTTCACTTACTATTTGTACGATCTTGGACAAATCAGTTAATTTCTTTGGGTCATAGTTTCTGAATCTCCTTTGGATTGTAAACTCCTTGAGGGTGGGTACTGTCTTTTTGCCTCTTTTTGTATAAAAATGTTTATTGATGGATTGATTGATTGATTGGGGTGAGGGTGGTAGGGTTGGACTGGATGGCCCCTGAGGTCCCTTGAAGCTCTGGAACTGTGATCCCCTGACCCTACACTAGTTCCAGGTTTAACTCTTTCCATTACTAGGGGTGTGCTGTACCTGTTCTAGGTATTAACAGGGACTTTTAAGAATATCTGCAGACGCCCATTTACTTAAGGCCCTGACTTCAGGACCACGGATGGGCCAGGCAACAAATAATTCGAACTACCTATGTGAGGGAGGAAACAATAGGATGATTCAGGAAGGAAAAAGAGAAAGCACCAAATGATACTATATAAAGGGAGCTGGAAAGGAAGAGGAGGGAAGTCTTATCAATAGAGCCAAATGCCTACCCAGATAGCAATTTTTTTTTCCACCTAGAATTCCATTTATTCTTACTACTGGCCAGTTGCTAAGAGCATATGTATATCTCTCTCTTAGCTCCCAAGCCACATAGGTTCAGTTTCACCACAGGCAGAAATGTCTATTAGAACTAAATTACAGAAGAGAAAGGAGCTACAGTAAAGAAGACTGTTACTAGGTATTGATAGGAGAATCAGAGAAGAGAATTAAAGAGAGGTAAAGGAAGCAGAAGAGTTCATTTTGGGGGCGGTGGGTAGTGCTGGTCGGTTTTCACTGGCTGTCTCATAAGTCATTGAGAGAGCTTAGTTCAGTCTTTGGGAATATACGTGTGTGTGTCTATACATTTATATGTATATTTTTTATATATTTAAGATAATGCAAAAATATTTCTTTAAATAGAAATGTGATTTAAAAGTAAAATATTTTTAAATATTTAGAAATTTAGAGCATTTACATTAAAAAATCATATCTCTTTGTTTTCAAAGTATAATTTTAATCAAGTTTATAATTTAAAGGCAGTGTGAGTATTTAATAGAGAGCCAGCCTCTAAATTAGGGATCTCAGGGTTCAAGTCCTACCTGTAACACATTCAGTGTGCTTCTCAGTGCCTCAGGCAACACTGTAAGATTATATAAATTGCCAAGAAAGGTGTAAAGCTGAAGTTCTCTAGACCATTAAATTTACAAGTTAAGAAAAATAAAATAATAAACATTCAAACAGTGACACAGTAAAAGGGTCACCTTATCTAATCTTTAAGCTTGTACTTGAATTTTTTTGTGGGGAGGCAGTCACAGTTAAGTGACTTGCCCAGGGTCACACAGATCCTTAGTAAAGGGTCTGAGTCCAGATTTGAACTCAGGTCTTCCTGATTCTATGACTAGTGTTGTATCCACTGAACTACCTGATATACTTTAATATTTTAAGAATCTGTGATTTCATTATCATCAGAGATACACTTTCCATAGGATAATATATTGAGAGGGAGAGAGAGAAGGGATCCATGTTAAAGCAAAATAGAAGTGCCTTCCTTCATAACAAGGACTGTTTTTCATTTTGTTTTTGTTTCTCCCCCCACAGACCTAGCATAATGCCATCGGGAAACATAGTAGGCTCTTTGTAGGCTCTTAATAAGTGCTTTACTTTTTTTTTCAATTAACAGACATTTATTTTCTTTCTCTCCCACTCCTCCTGCAAAAAAGGAGTGGGTAAACATTATAACACATGTGCGTAGCCAAGCAAAACAAATTCCCATATTGGCCATATCCAAAAATGTGTGTCCAATTCTTCTTCCAGGAGGTGGGTAGGATTCTTCATAGGCCATCCTCTGAAATCACAGTGGTTCATTACACTGATCAGAGTTCTTGAGTTCTTCAAGGTTGACTATTGTTTCTACCATGTTAGTATAGTACGAATTATTCTCTTGGTTTGACTCACTTCTGCATTAGTTCATGTATGTCTTCCCGGGTTCTCTGAAACTGTGGTCTTCTTTGTTTCTTACATTAACGGACAGCCAGGTAGTATAGGTGGGCCTTGGGTCAGGAAGAGCCAAGTTCAGATTTCACCTCGGACACCTCTAGATATGCGATATTGGGCAAATCACTTAACTTCTGTTTGCTTTAGTTTCCTCATCTGTAAAATAGGGATAATAATAGCACTTGTGTCCCAGGGTTGCTGTGAGAATCAATTGAGATAATATTTGTAAAGTGCTTAGCAGAATGCCTGGCACATAGCTGGTGCTATAAAAATGTCAACTCTTGTTATTGTCATTATTATTACAGCACAATAATATTCCTTTAAATGCATAGAATGCATATAAATTGTTCAGCCATTCCACAATTGATGGGCACCTCAGCCACCCAAAAAATTAACATTTTTGTATGTATTGGGCCTTTTTCTTTGATCTCTTTAAAGTTCAGACCTACTAGTGATATCTTTGGGTTAAAGAGATCTCCCCATTTTGTTCCCATTTTCATACCAGTTTAATAACTTTTGAAGCATAGTTCCAAATACCAGTTTAATAACTTTTGAAGCATAGTTCCAAATTGCTTTCCAGAATGGATAGGCGAATTTACAGCTCCCCTGACAGCACATAAACATGCCTGTTTTCCCACAGCTCCTCCAGTGTTTGTCATTTTGGTGGGTGTGAAGTAGAACGACATAGTTCGTCTAATCTACATTTCTCTGATTATTTGTGCTTTGGAGCATTTTTTTTCCACATGACTATAAGTAACTTGAGTTTATTCCCTAGAAGATTGCTTGTTCATGTCCTTCAAATATTTATCAATTGGGGAATAAAATGCTTTATTAAGTACCTGCTTGCTAGATAGGATTGGATTGAACTGGATGAGCTACTGTGGAAGGAAAAAATAATATCCTCAAGTGGTCAGTCACCTGGTAATGAATGTCAGCTCCTAGCTGGGCTGTTTGTCTTAACAGCAGACACAATGCTGTTCAGGCCTGTACTTGAATTCTTTCAAGTTTAGTTTCATGCCAGAGCTTTGTACTTCACTTGAATAACCCAAGGTCACCTCCATACCATGATGAGGCAGCAAAGGAGGACTTGACTGCACCAGTATAACATTTTAAATCACTCTGGTTGGTGTATACATATCATTTGGAGTTTTGTTTTTCATTGTGCATTAATTTATATAGGCCTTTCCATATTTCTGCCTGGGCCTCACATTTGTCATTCATAGTAGCCATACAATATTTCACCACCTTAACTTATGCCCAGGCGTGTGATGATCTTTTCAACATGGTATAGTTAGTACGCATTTATTAAGCATATAGAGTGTATGTGCCAAGTGCTGTGCTAAGCATTGGGTATACAAAGAAAGTCAGAAGACAGCCCCTGCTCTCAAGGGAACTCAGTCTAATGGGAGAGCAACTTTTAAATGACTGTGTATAAATACAATATATACAGGATAAATGGGAGATAATCAACAGAGGGAAGGCAGTAGATTTAAAATCTTCTTGTAGAAGGTGGGATTTTTGATGAGACTTAAAGCCAGGAGGTAGAGATGATGCTGAGGGAGATCATTCCATGCATGGGGAGAGGAGAAAGAGACAGTCAGTGAAAAAGCCTAGAGTCAAGATATGAAGTGTCTTGTGTAAGAAACTGCCTAGAAGAAAATGTTACTGGATCAATGAATGTGAGGGAGTGTTAGAAGACTGGGCAGGTGGATTTGAAAGTCAAACAGGATTTTATATTTGATCCTAGAGGTGATAGAGAACCACTGGAGTTTATTGGGGAGTGGGGTGGGGTAGACATGATCAGACTTGTGCTTTAGGAAAATCACTTTAGTAGACTAACGGATTGGAGTGGGACTGAGTCCTTGAGGTAGGCAACCCACCAGTAAGTAGGCTGTTGCCATAGTCCAGGTGTGAGGTGATGAAAGCCCAAAGCAGAGAGGTGGCAGTGTCAGAGAGAGAGAAGGGGAAATATTCAAGAGATGTTGCGAAGTTGGAATTGAAAAGAAATGGGGAAAGAATGTGAAACTGACGAGATGATGAGGATATGCCATTGACAAAAGATGATGGAGAGGTGAAATTGAACAACAGATGGTGAAGATGTGAAATTGACAGAGATGGTACAAGAGGTGAAATGAAAAAGTTTTGGCAACAGTTTGAATATGAGGGGGGAGTGGCAGTTAGAGTTACTGAGCTGTCCAGGATAACTCCTAGTTTATGAGCCTGAGGGTCTTGGAGGATGGTGGTGTCCTCAACAGTAGTAGGGAAGTTAGGAAGAGGGCTAAGTTTTGGAAGCAAAAATGAGTATGGTAGAAAGAGTAATGGTGTTGAAAGCAGAAGATGTAGAATTCAAAGTCTGAATCCGCTCTTAGCAAATCGTTTTCATGTTAAGGTCCTCTGTTTTGTCAGCTATAAAATGAAGCAAATGGACGAGATAATCAGTCAACAAGTGCCTCCTCTGTACTGAGTGGTGTGTTAATTGCTGGGAATATAAATATAAAACGTAATTAGTCTCAGTCCTCTAGGAGTTTACTTAGTGCTTCTGGGTGGGGATGAGGGGAATGTTCATCGGTAACAAAAGAATTACAGATACATACTCTAAAAACATAGTGATGGGTGAGGGGCATCAGGAAAAAGCTCCTGAAAGAGGTGATATCTGAGCTAAGCATTGAAGGATGCTAGGGATTCCAAGAGGCTGAAGTGAGGAGGAAGAGCATTCCAGGCATGGAGAGACAGCCTGTACAAAGACCCACAGTCAGCAGATGGAATGTCACGTATAAGAAGCAGGAAACAGACTGTCAGTTTGGCTGGGATGTAGTAAGGGAGAACAGTCTGATGAGTCTGGAGGCCAGATCCATGCTTTAAATGCCTAAGGGGAAGAATTTTGTACTTTATTGGGGGGGGGCAGTGAGGAGTCATTGAAGCTTCTTGGGCTGGAATTATGCTTTAGGACATTCAGTTTGGCAGCTATATGGATATAGGATTGGGAGGAGGGATTTTGATGTTAGTTCAGAGACAGGATGTGTAGGAAGTTCAATTAAGCTTTCAGTAGGTCAGGCTATAGGTGAAGGCTGTTACTAAGGTGACTGTGATGTTAGAAAAGAGAAGAGGATAAGTCATCTCCTGAGTTCTTTAATTGTTCCAACATTCTGTGATCCAGTAGGAGCCCAGGAGGAAAAAAAAAAATCAGTAGAAGAAAGTACATATTTTAGTTATGAGATGATTCGTAACCAAGAATGGGGTGGAGTTATAAGCCAGAACATTGGCTGCTTTGGACTGCTCTTTTAAAAATGACTTTCCATTCTAGTACCCTGAGAAGGTAGACAAGTTAGAAAGTGTAGAGAGAAGCCGAAAAGCTGCCACCTTTGTCTTTGTTAAAGAGAATTTCCTTGGGGCTTTCTCCCATGCAAATAGAAGGAAGCTCGTTTGCCTCTTATACAAATCCACAAATTTGACTCTCGTGTTAAATACGTGTACCTTTCATATGCAAAAACTTTTTCCTCTTTCCCCTCCTCTGATTTTTTTCCCCCTCTTGAAAGCAGAAAAAAACTATTTAAAGCTTGGGGGAGGGGAGATTTCAGGCTTCTCACTTATACTTTTCTGGGTTAGCTTTATGGCTTCTGTGTTAAAAGCAAGAGTGCTCTTGAAAACAAAAGAGAAACTTCGCTGAAAAGTACCAGGTTCTCCAATTCTGAAATGGAGCCAGCCTGTCCTATTTGCAAACCAATTCTGCCCTCAGGGAGAGTAGCACCCTTCCTCTGGAGTCTGTGAGAAGAAGGCCAATGATGAATTGGGTAACCTTGTAAGAAGTTTTCTAATAAAACCTATCTTCAGATGCATTTTATGACTTTCCATTTCTGGAAGGGGGATGGCAAAGGGGACCTGCTGAGGGATTGGCTCCCTATGAAAGAGCCAGCTCAAGGCATCTGTGGGCCCTAGGCAGGGTTTAAAAATCGAACCCTGAGTGCAATTTGAGCCTTCCCTGGAACACATGACTTGGCTTATCACTAAATAAATACCTAGGAGCCATGGAGAAGGAATTTTTCTGCCATTCATGAATAGCATTAAGGAGTACTCCTTTGCTGTGCCCCATATACAGCTGACTGCTTTGTTTACATCCTAAACTCTTAGTCTCAGCCCCCTGCCCCAGGCCCAGTGTTATCCTTTGTGTTCCAATGATCAGTAAATTTCTTTCCTGAGGTGGGGGGGTTATTGTCTCCACCTCCTCACTCCCCACTTACCCTTTGACCCCTCAGATAAGATTTTTCCACCTCTCCCTCCATTGAAATGTCTTTCCCAGGTCACCAGTCAAACTTTACCAAATTGCTTAATCTCACTGGGCCTCAGTTTCTCCATCTATAAAAATGTGGGGTTGAATTTAATTCCTCTGGGATCCCTTCCAGGTATAGACCTTATGATCCAAAGACCCTAAAAAAAGTTTTGTTTTTAACAGTTCATCTCCTAGGTCCAAGTGTCTCCCACAGGTGTACCTGAGGTCCTTTGCAATCAAGAAGTATTTATTAGGTACCTACTATGTGCCAGGGACTGTTCGTAAGTGCTGGAGGTACAAAGAGTCAAAAGAGTTCCTGCCCTCATGGAACTTGTGTGTGTGTGTATGTATGTGTGTGTCTCAGAGAGAGAGACAGAGAGAGACAGAGGAGGAACAATAACACATAAACAAATATATACAGAGCAAGCTACATACAGGATAAATAGGAAATAACCTAGAGAAAGCACAGAAATTATGAGGGGTAGGAGAAGTCTTCCTGTAAAAGGTGGGATTTAAAAGCAGATAAGAAAGGCACTCAATATTCTTTTCCTTGGTGATATACATTTTTGTAGGTTCAATTATCACCTCTATGTAGAAGACTGACTCATCATAGGTGTTTACTACATGTGGGACCTTAGTCAAGTCATATAACCCCCCAGGCCTTCTTTTTCTCCTCTGTAAATGAGGAGATTAGACTAGATGTTTTGTAAGTCCTTTCCAGTTTTAAGCCTGTGATCCTTTGATCACTTGTGTATCTCTCCAGGTCCCATTTCTCTCTTTTTCAAAAAATTTATTTTCAGTTTTCAGCATTCACTTTCACATAATTTTCTCCCCATCTGCCTCTTTCCCCCACCCCTGGACAGCATGTATTCTGATTACCCTTTCATCTAATCTGTCCTCCTGTCTTTCACTTCCCCCTCCCGTCCCTTTCCCTTCTATTTTCCTGTAGGCCAAGATAGATTTCTATATTCCATTGCCTATATATCTTATTTCCTAGTTGGATGTAAAAACAGTTTTTAACATTCATTTTTAAAGCTTTGAGTTCCACATTCTCTTCATTCCCCTCTCCCCATTCACCCTCATTGGGAAGGCAAGCAGTTAGATATAGGTTATCCATATGTAGTCATGCAAGCACTTCCATAACAGTCATGTTGTGAAAGACTAACTATATTTCCCTCTATCCTCTCCCACCCCCTATTTATTCTGTTCTCTCCTTTGACCTGTCTGTCTACCAAAGGATGTGCTCCCAGTTACCCCTTCCCCCAGTCTGCCATTCTTTCTGTTAACCTCCCTATCTTCTCCCCTTCCCTTCTGCTTTCCTGTAGGGTAAGATAAACTTCTGTACCCAATTGAATGTGTATGTTATTCCCTCCTGAAGTCAAATCTAATGAAAGGAAGACTCACTTATTCCCTCTCCCCTTCCCCTTCTTCCCCTCTATTGTGAAAGCTCTTTCTTGCCTTTTTTATATGAGATTATTTACTACATTCTACCTCTCCCTTTCGCTTTCTCCCAGTACATTCCTCTCAACACTTAATTTTCTTTTTAGATAGCATCCCTTCATATTTAGGTCATCCTGTGTGTTCTCTCTTTCTTTCCCTCCCCTCTCTCTCTTTCTCTCTCTCTCTCACACACACACACACATATTCCCTCCAAGTATCCTAATACTGAGAAAGGTCTCATGAGCTACAAATATCATTTTTCCATGTAGGAATGCAAACAGTTCAACTTTAATAAGTCCCTTGTGGTTTTCTTTCCTATTTACCTTTTATACTTCTCTTGATTTTTGTATTTGAAAGTTAAATTTTCTATTCAGCTCTGGTCTTTTCAGCAAGAATGCTTGGAAGTCCTCTATTTCACTGAAGTTCCATTTTTCCCCCAAAGCATTATACTCAGTTTTGCTGGGTAGGTGATTCGTGGTTTTAATTCTTTCTCCTTTGACCTCTGGAATAACATATTCCAAGTCAATCTGATCCCTTAGAGTAGAAGCTGTTAAATCTTATGTTATACTAATTGTTTTTACAATACTTAAATTGTTTCTTTCTGGCTATTTGTAATATTTTCTCCTTGACCTGGGAACTCTGGAATTTGGCTGCAATATTCCTAGGAGTTTTTCTTTTGGGATTCCTTTCAGGAGGTGATTGGTGGATTCTTTAAGTATTTATTTTACCCTCTTTCTAGAATATCAGGGCAGTTTCCTTGATAATTTCTTGAAAGATGATGTCTAGGCTCTTTTTTTTTTTTAAATCATGGCTTACAGGTAGTACAATAATTTTTAAATTATCTCTCCTGGATCCATTTTCCAAGTCAGTTGTTTTTCCAGTGAGATGCTTCACATTATCTTCTGTTTTTTCATTTTTTTGGGTTTGTTGTATAATTTTTTCATTTCTTGTAAAATCATTAGTTTCCATTTGCTCCATTCTAATTTTTAAGGAATTATTTTTTTTCAGTGAACTTTTGGACCTCTTTTTCCATTTGGCCCATTATGCTTTTTTAAGGCATTCTTTTCCTCATTGGGTTTTTGGACTTCCTTTGCCTTTTGGGTTAGTCTAATATTAAAAGTGTTATTTTCTTCAGCATTTTGAGGAGTTTCCTTTAATTAGTGTTGATTCTATTTTCATGATTTTCTTGCATCACTTTCATTTCTCTTCCCAATTTTTCCTCTACTTCTCTTACTTGTTTAAAAATTGGTCTGAGACCAATTTATATTTTTCTTGGAGGCCTTGGATGCAGGAGCTTTGACTTTGTTGTCTTCTTCTGGTTTTATGTTTTGATCTGCCCTGTCATCAGTGATGTAAGAAAATACCTCTTCATGGAGAAAGTAAGAATCTATAGTCTGTTTCTTTTTCCCTGTTGCTCATTTTCTCAATTACTTGACTTTTGAGTTCTTTGTTAAGTGTGGGGCTACAGCAGTGGCTGCTGCTTCCCTGAGGCTGAGGCCAGGGCTGGGGCTGGATCATGCTCCCCTCTCAGCAAGTAAAAGACCCTTCCCACTGACATTTGAAGCTGTCTGGTGTTTGTGGGTTGAGAAGTCTGGAAATTGCAGCTGCCATCAGCAGTTCAGTCCCCTAAGGCCTAAGGCCTGTGCCAGGGCCCATGCCAGACTGCACTCTGTTCTCAGCCCAGAGTGATAGACCCTTCCTGTTGACTTTCCAGATTGCCTTGGGCTGGAAATTTGCTTCAATCTGTCATTTCAGAGCTTATCTCCAGTTTATTCTGTATGTGTTCTTTGTACACAGTTTTTTTTCATGGTGTTTCCCCCATTGGATTTTGGTGAACTCTTTGAGAGCAGAGACTGGCTTTCATTTTGTTTTGCCTTTCTGTGTGTCTCCAGCAATTAGTACAGTGCCTGACACATAGTAGGCACTTAATAAATGTTTGTGGACCTCTGAGTCAGCCAGGTTTGAAACCTTGGACTTTAGCTGCTTTTCTTTCCTCAGCATCTGTGACATCTAATTCCCAACCAAGTAAGTCTTGTTGGTTCTATCTCCACAGCATCTCTCTTTTGGCTCCTTCTGCTAACACATCACCCAGGTGACTGAGGGTTCTTGACTAGTCTCTTTCCCTCCATCTGGTCTCTTCTCTCTCTAGTCTGTCCTTCACAAACTTCCCTCATGCACGAGGTTGATAATATATATATATATATATATATATATATATATATATATATATATATATATATATATATATATACGTATATATATATATATATATATATATATATATATATATATATATATATATATATATATACACACACACACACACACACATGTAGTCTCCCCTAATAAATGGAAGCACCTTGAAGGCAGGGTATTTTTGCTTTTGTATCTACCGTGCCTAACACAGTTCTTGACTCAGAGTTGATGCAAAATAAATGACTTAACTGATTGATCAAATCACTCCCTTGCCCCCAGTAGCTCCCTCTTGCCTTAGAATAAAATAAAAACACCTTAGCTTGGAATTTCAGGTTCCCCACAATCAGATTTCAACCAAACAGGACTACTGCTTATTCTGCAATTCCATCATCTTGTCTCCTGCCTCCAGAAGCCATTTTCCATGCCTGTCTCCTCATTGCAACCTCTTTGTTTCTCTCCCAGTACCTAACACAGTGCTCTTCACACAGTAGATGCTAAATACATGTTTCAATTATGTTGTCCAGTTGGAAAGTGGGGGGAGTGAGAGGGAGGGGTTGGACAATAAGATGTGGTTAATAACAGAACTGGGATGGAGGAGACCTGGGTTTTTGTCCTGGCCCTGCCCCATCACTAGCTCTGTGATTTTGGATAATTTATCTTGTAAAATCAGGGTTTTGGACCAGATAATTCACAGAGCTGCTTTCAACTCCAGCATTTCATGATTCAGTGATGTCAAAGATCCATTTCAGTTCAGTGAACCTACTTCATTGTCTTTTAGGTGTTGAATGAGGGAATATTTGTTTGGTTTTTTTTCAGGTACCAGCCCTGTTTGATGAAGTGGCCATATATTTCTCTGATGAGGAATGGGAAGTTTTAACTGAGCAACAAAAGGCTCTCTACCGGGAAGTCATGAGAATGAATTATGAAACCGTACTGTCTCTGGGTAAAGATTTGCTTTCTTTTGTCTACTACAATCTCTTTGTCTTGACAGTTGTATCTATGTCTCTTATTTCTAGTCTGTCAAGATAACTGTAGCCAAAACTTGGAATCTCTCCAACGCTTCATATTAATAAATTTCTTGTTTAAAATATTGATACTTAGAGAATAAATACCATGTAACTCTTAGTCTCACCTCAGAACCTTGGTGTTTGAACTCTGGGCCTCTTCTTTGCAAAGATAATAAAAAGTGTGACATTGGATCAGACCCATGGTGCTTCTGGTTCCATAGTCTGTCTTTCACTGACATCAGCAGTTTGCAGTGCATAATCTGTGATGTCTACTTGAAGGCTTGGGTTGTACCCCAGAGTATCCTTGGCTTCCATTTTTAATGTTGTTTGAATCTACCATCTATGAATTTTATCTGGATTGATTTATAATTTGCCCATTAAACATGTCAAATTAAAATTTTACTGTTTACTAAAAGCAACATCTCCCTCCTCCTACACTTAATGGGATTGTTGTGAGGAGCAAATGAAACAAAGAGGCACTTTAAAGATGGTAGCTGATGTGACTAATAGAGGTAAGATGTCGGTGCACCATGGAGTCTGAACCAAACTACCTCCTGGACCACTCAATGCCTCCAGGCAATTCTTGCAGACCTTAAGTTGAAGAACAGATACTGAGCTACATTATTGGTAAAGGGAGTTTTCTCACTGGAATTTTACTATACCAATAAAACTCCATATTCAGACCAAAAAAGAAATAGACAATAAAAAAAGTATCTCTTTAAAGAGCCACTTTACTGTATTTGGATCTGGGTTAAGTTCTGATACTCAGTAGTCATGTGACCTTAGGCAAATTATTTAAGTCCTGAGGCTCAGTTTCCTCATCTGTAAAAGCTGAATAATATTCACTCTGCTTACCTGACAGGATTACCATGAAGAAAGTTTTTTTTAAGTAAACCATAAAGTATTTGGTAAACATGAACTATTATCAATGGTATTATTCATCTGTTTGCTAAACCTAGTTGCTGTCTTGCCCTTTCCTGTAATCTCATCAACTCTTGCCCTTGCTGGCAGAGATCCCTCATTTCCTGACTAGAAAGTGCATACATTTCCCAGTGAACATTTCTTTCAAGGAAACCCTGAACTTTCCTCCTCTTTATATGGTTAAGCTGTGTGTTCCCTGTATTGCTGGGATGGTAGACTTTAATTAAATCATAAAAGTTACGTTGACAGTGTTCCATATTTGTAACCCTTTCTTTCCTGTTTTATTCTCTATGAACAGAATTCCCATTTCCTAAACCAGATGTGATCTCTCAGTTGGAAGTAGAGGAAAGCCCTTGGGTTCCTTACCCTCAGAACTCTGAGGATTGGAAACTCCAGGGAAGCTCCTTCACAGGTGAGAAAGTAAATCAGTTCAGAATGACCGTGGAGTAATGCATGCAGCTGCAATCACTGTAGTTCAGACACAGGGATTGGATAGGTGATGGTAATACGATATTCATCAGCATGTGGTACCAGAGAGCAGGGAAAGGTTTGTTTGCTGTTTTGTTTTGTTTGGGGCAAACCAAGAAGCATGCAAATCAAGCCCCCAAGGACTCTGGAACACCAATTTCCTTTTCAGTTACATTCAGGGGAGTAGACTCAGCAGACAGATATGATCCACATCAGTGTATACATATCCAAAAAACGTAGGTTTATGCACTAAAATTGTCAGGGCAATGCTGTTTGAATAAAATATCATGGTTACTGCCATCAAGACAGACAGAATCATTTTATTGCCTCTTTATGGAGAGGAAACAGGGCTGAAAAGATCCCCTAATCATACTAAGCTGTTGTAGTCTGAATTTACATACAGCCAGGTCCTGATTAGTTCAGGATGTTCAGTCCCCTGAAGTAGTCACATGTCTTTAGTTCATACTATTCAAAGCGATAATTATATTAAATGTGGTCATTGGTTCCAGCCCAGTGGAAATTTGTAGTGTGAATTTGATTCAGGTACTTCAGGGGAATTCCAGAGACTTATCAGTGCCATGGAACTGATAGTACAAGAAATAGAGTGCTAGACTAATAGAGTTAGGAAGACTGGGGTTCAAATCCCACTTTAGTCACCTGTTAGCTATGTGACCTGAGGCAAGTCACTTCCCATCCCCTGCCTCAGTTTCCTCATCTGTAAAATGGGGACAGTAATAGCATCAATTTCCCAGGATTGTTATGAGGATCAAATGTGTTTTGTAAATGTTAGCTGTTATTATTGGGATGTTCTACCTGGCATTTTGGGTTTTTTAGTGAATTACTATGCTTTAGAGGGATGCTTGAACTTAAAACCTGGGTCACTTTCCTGGGGTTTTGCAGCATGTTCATTATATAACTGAAATAATAACTGGGAGGAAAAAGGAAATAAGCATTTTTACAATACCTCCTGTGTGCCAGGTACTGTGCTAAGCACTTACAAATACTATTTCATTTTTGAGACTGGAGCCTAAATTTCCTGAATTCCTCTCCTAAAGTATTTCTGTTAGGTCACACTGGTTAATGTCCCGCATAATAGAGCTTCTGCATGAGAATACAAAATTGATAATTCACAGTCTTGACATTGCCATGAGATGCTGAACCAAATGAACTGCTTTTTGGAGTACTGGAGATCTGAAAGAGGAGAGGAAGAAAGGGAAAGTCTTGAACAGATTTTTGTGGTCACTTTCGATGCATAATTTTTCCTCTATAGCTAATGTTTCATGAAATGTAGAAATTTTAGAATACTCAGGTATGGTTGAGAAACTGTGCCTTAAGAGTCAGAGGATTTGGTAGGGAGAATGTGGTCTCATGGAATATCTGAGCTCTGTCTAGGGGGACAATAAGGGAAAAGTTGATATAAAATACTGTTTTAACAAGTGTTATTTCCACCTTCCTCCTTGTATTTAATAAAGAAAATCTTCATTTTAGAACAAAAGGCATCTAGTTATTTAGGCAGCTTCTTCTTACTTCCTGAGTTTGAGAGTGATAAATTCATAGTAAGAGACTTAATTCCTAGGACAGAATAGTGATGAGAAGAGATGCCTGTTTATTGTCCCTAGAGGACCAGATGGGTTGGGATTGCTAGTGATTTTAGCCCAGTAGAAGTTTCTTGCTGATGGACCTAAGCAAAAGGGACAAAACCTCATGGCAAAATATGTTTAAATTATTTTTTTTTTGAAGAGGGGAGAGAGTTGGGAGTGAATGGTTGGCAAATCCTTCAAAATAAAAGTGACCTAATAGCTTAGTTACCAGATAAAAACACTGAATTGGGGAATTCTGTTGCCCATGGGCTTAACTATTTCACCTTTCTGAGCCTGTTTCCTCATCTGCCTATGAGTTTAGACTAAAGGCTCTCTAAAGTTTTATGACTGATTCTTTGATGTGATCTAAGTAATTAATGGCAATACCCTAATATATGTAATAGTCTATTTTATAAGGAGATTCTATTGTTTGTGGAAATGTAACTGTCAGATTTCATGCATTTCAGAACTATGGGGGATTGATGAGATGAATCTCAATTCAGGTTTGCCCTATGGGTTATGCTCACAAGAATTCCACAGTACTAGTCATTTTTCAGTGAGCTTAAGGGAATATCAAGAAATCATGAGAAAAAAGAAGATGTAACATTCAGGCTATTTTCTCTTTCATCCAAAGATAAATTAGTAACAGCTTGCCCCTTTTGGCACAAAAATTAGCATTCCTGACTGAACTTATGATCCTGGCACTTTTAGAAAATGGGTATAAAACAGAAATTTACATGTAGACTGATAGTTTTTAATTCCCCTATTATCTCCCAGGGAATGAAGAATCTGATCTCAAGCATCCAGAGTGGACCCCCCCATTGAGCATCACTCCTCATTTTCCCCAGTCTCAGCATCTTGAAAACTTTGCTTTCCATCTGCCCCAGGATATCCCAGAAATGTCTGAATGGACTGAAGGGTACCCATTCTTTATGGCCATGGGTTTCCCAGGGTACGATCTGGGAATAGATGACATAGCAAGTAAGTTTCAGCTGAGTAGGGGAATCCGCCGGAGCTATGATGCAGGCTTCAAGTTAATGGTTGTGGATTATGCAGAAAGTACTAACAACTGCCAGGCTGCCAAGCAGTTTGGTGTGTTGGAGAAAAATGTCCGTGACTGGCGGAAAGTGAAGATGCAACTCCAGAATGCTCACGCAATGCGACGTGCTTTTCGAGGCCCCAAGAATGGAAGGTTTGCTCTGGTGGACCAGCGGGTGGCCGAGTATGTGAGGCAGAGGCAGGCCAAAGGAGACCCAATCACGAGAGAGGCAATGCAGCTCAAAGCCTTAGAAATTGCCCAGGAAATGAATATTCCTGAAAAGGGATTCAAAGCAAGCTTGGGATGGTGTCGGAGGATGATGAGGAGGTATGACCTCTCTTTAAGACATAAGGTGCCTGTGCCCCAGCATTTGCCCGAGGACCTGACAGAGAAACTCATCACTTACCAGCGTAGCATCCTGGCCCTACGAAAGACTCATGATTATATGGTGGGGCAGATGGGCAATGCTGATGAGACTCCAATCTGTTTAGAGGTACCATCTCGAGTGACTGTTGACAACCAAGGGGAAAAACCTGTTTTGGTGAAGACCCCAGGCAGGGAAAAACTAAAAATCACAGCAATGCTTGGTGTCTTGGCTGATGGAAGAAAATTGCCTCCATATATCATTTTAAGGGGAACGTATATCCCACCTGGAAAGTTCCCCAGTGGAATGGAAATTCGCTGCCATCGATATGGATGGATGACGGAGGACTTGATGCAGGACTGGTTGGAGGTGGTGTGGAAACGTAGGACTGGAGCAGTGCCGAGGCAGCGAGGGATGCTGATCCTGAATGGTTATCGAGGCCATGCTACTGATTCTGTTAAAAACTCCATGGAAACCATGGATACAGACATGGTCATCATCCCAGGAGGCTTGACTTCTCAGCTACAAGTGCTAGATGTGGTAGTCTATAAACCTCTGAATGATAGTGTGCGTTCCCAGTACTCAGAATGGCTCCTTGCTGGCAATCTTGCACTCAGCCCAACTGGGAATGCCAAGAAGCCTCCCCTTGGCCTGTTTCTAGAGTGGGTCATGGTTGCGTGGAACAGCATCTCCAGTGATTCCATTGTCCAGGGATTCAAAAAGTGCCATGTCTCCAGCAGCATGGATGATGCAGATGTCCTGTGGGAACTAGAGGGTGACTTGTCGGGAGGAGGTGATCCCCCAAGAGAAGGTGAAGCTAACAGCATGACAGAGAGCAACTGAAGCAGAAGTTAAGGTGATACATCAATGAACAGTGCCTTTCTTAGCTGATGTGTTCATATTTTGCAATTGTGATCTTCAGTGGGTACATGGTAGGATAAGGACATTTTCTGCTTTATGGGGGATTGATTGCTTGGTATATATTTTATTTCATAACCTAGGAGGAATTTTATAACCAAAATGAACAGTGCGTAAGCCACCAAAACAGAAGTTATATTGAAACAAAGTATACTGGCTAAAAACAATAGAGAATGTTGTTGAGTTAAAACCAAAAGTCTTAATAGTGAAATCTTATGTCTGAAAGCCATTTTTTTTCCTCCCTCTTATAATAGAACCTGAGAAGCTATGATAAGTTTTATGTTCTTTGATGTATTTGTTAAAAGTACCACAGACTTTCGTTGGCTTGGGCAATGCATTGGCAGATAGCCAAAATTCAGTCTGACCTCAATGAAAATGGAATCTATACTTCAATGACTGAATTAAATTGTTTTATTTTCACCAGTACTAGGGGTCTTTTACTTTTGAACTACTGAAGCCCCACTTGGGAATCCAGTTTAGTAATCTAGCATTATGGATTTCCTGTGTACATGGCACTATGCAAGTCCCTGGGGGATACAAAAAATTTAAATAAAACAGGGTCCTCGCTTCTTGAGCATATTGAATAACTGTAATACACTAGCTGTCATCTAAGGTGTTTTTAAAAATCATTTTGTTACTCACAATGATGTACTCAAGGAGCAGTGTGAGACAGAGATTTCCTATAGTTCATAGATATATCTGAACATCAAAAACAAAACAAGTTATAGCCAAGGGCTATGTGAAAGAACTTTTTAAGCTCCAAAGTTGTTTTTCTAAATGCATTTTTCTTAAGTAGGGCAATGGTGGGTACAGGTTGAGAATACAAGATTACAGGTCTTGAAGGATTATTTGAATGAGGAAAAGCACGAACTTTAAAAGAAATGGGGAGCAGGATGCAGTGGAAGGCTGTCCCCTAGAAGGAAGGGTGATTCTTTTTACCTCCTGAAGTAGGAGCAGAGAAGAATTATACCAACAGAAATATAATCTCATATATTATTGTGTACTTGTCACACCTTCAAAACCATTTGAATAGTTCTCTCTCCTAAAAGCATTTTTTGAAGTCAGGGACAATCCCACTTTTGAGTGGGGTGAAACAATATTGATACTTGGAATAATACTGATCCTTGTTAAACCTCTTGAAACATTGGTAGGAGTACCTATCCTTGGTATCTCCAGATTAAATACACACCCTCACTTTAAACTGTGTGGAACAGTAACCCATTTACCCAAATTAGCTCAGATTTTATGTCAGTGAACCAATAAAAAGCTGATTGATAGAGTTTAGGTTAGGGTAAGTGATCCCTACGACCTTAATGGTTCCAGGGAAGAAAAGTATCTGGTGCATCTTAAACTATTCAAAACTCCTTTCTTATAGCGTGTGTCTGAGTATATATCACACCATTGGTCCTCCAACTTCAGTCTGTCTTGCCATCATCCTTGCTCCCGCTTTGTAGAAGAACACATTCTTAAGATCGTCAGACTCTGAACCTAGCAAGCAGGTCTTGTTCTTCCTTCCTTTTCTTTTTTGCCTTTTTTTGCGCTGGTCCTAATTAATTTTCCAAGATAGGTACAGAACATTGCTGTGACTGTCTTTGCCTACTAGACTTGGTCTCTGTCTGCCAGATGGATAGGATCCATCCTTTTCCAAGGGTGATATGTGGTTAAACATAGAGAATCAGGGTGCATAGCATCTTTGTCAGGTGTGATAAGTTTTCATCTGTCTAGACTTATGTCATTTCTCATCACATCTTACATTCTTTTCTTTTGAGTTTAAGAAAACAGTGGAGGGAGAAGGGGGCAAAAAGAGAGAAGATGTTAAGATGTCAAAGAATCCCACAGCACCATTTTTAAAGTCTGAGCATGATTTTTAAAAAAAAAAAATCATGAAGAACTTTGATCAAGTTTCTTTTCTTCTAAAACCAAGGACTGACTTATGCTTGGATTCTGTCTTTATTCCAGCAAGTGGAACTGTGAATGGAAACTGAGGAAGAAAATCCTCAGAAGGTTCCAGGGATGCAGATGCACAGGAAACATCAGGAAAATGCCAAGTTGGTCAGAGAAGCCTGGGTAAGATGAGCCACGGGTGCATCCCCTCCCAAGAACGCAGAGCCCTTCCCCTCAGGAGAGACATTTTCATTGAGAGATTGGATGTGGAAAAGAAAAACTGAGCTTCTGTTCTGTCTGTGGCACTGTCCTGAAGATTATTCTGTGTGCCCACCAGAAGCAGTTTGTAAATATCATGGGTGACAGAGGCATTTCATGGAGAAAAGCCCATTTGTGCATCACCAGAAACATCACATAGGAGACAAGCCCTACCACTGTCCTTGCTGTGGGGAAAACGTCAATATTATTTGTTTCATTCCGCCTTTGAGAATGTTCCCCAAATGCCATCCCACATAAATCACAAGTGGGGAGGCAGTTCTGTAGCTGCATGTAGTTATCACTTAGGATTTCTTCTTTATATGTTTTCTTCTCTTACTGGAAAAACCAGATACTGTTAATGGCAAGATAAGGAAAGACATCCTGAACTGGTGCCGACAAATAAAATGCTCCTATAGGCGGTAAACTAGGTTAGGATGGAAGATATAGAGTATTCTGTACTTATTTATCCTCTCAAATTAGCAGGCAGCTAGACTTTTTCTAGTCTCAAACATTTGACTCCGGGGTATTTTCCCCATTATATTTAAAGCTAAGGCAGCAATCAATACAAAGGCTATTCAGGCTGCCAACAGTAGTTCCCATAAATTATCTACTGTATATGGTACAAAGTCCATGTACTTCTCTGTTACTCATTTTTGCTAGTTTCTTTAATAAGTTTTATTTTCACGAGTGCAGTGAGGGGACTTGGACCTTTGGCCACTGCCATTTGGGAACTTCAGTGTAATAACTCCACCTCTGCAAAAAGAGGTAGGATCATTTTATCTTTACAATTTTTAGAGATTTTCATTCCCACTTAAGTCAAAGGAGGTAGGAAAGCTTTAGTTTAAAGCTGCCTACATCTCACCAAGTGTAACAGAAGCTCATGGACAAAGCTAAAATTAGAAATGCTAATTTAATACCAAATCGTATATCTAAATACCAGTTACCTTTTTCTTGCTGTTTTCTCAGCTCACTTTTCCACTGCTAGTAAACCGCTCTTGCCTTCCTAAAAATCCCTATTTCTGACCAGGGACTCAGGTTCTCTACAGGGACATAACCTTTCGAATGCCTTTTTCACTTATTTTTCCACCAGGAAAAACGGTGGATCCAATTCAGTCTAACTTCTTTCTTCAGGATAAATGACATTTGACTAAATTTCATTAATCTTCCTTTGAACTGCAATTTTGCAGAAGGCTTTTCTCCCCTACGATATTTCTACATTCCCTCTCTTAACTCTGTTACTGGAACTGGCTTCCAATTCCAATCTCTTCCACATGTCCCCTCCAATCTTAGCTAGTCTTGTCCCTTACCCACTTTATGTTACCCTAAATCATCTGTAACTGAGAGGTTATCTTGTACTGGGAGGTTCAAGAATTCTGTGACCTAAACTTCAGGATCATGGGTTAGAGGTTAGGTAATTTTTTTTTTCCACTGGGAAAGCTGGGCAGTGAATTAATCAGCACTTGTTTCATTCTATGAACAATCCCTCCCATTTCTTCATTAGCATTTTTGGTAGTAGTTGTTCCAAACCCGTGATTTCCCTGGTGAAGGGAATTGCCCCCAGGGCAGCTCCCTCTGCCAGGGCAGATCTCAGAGAGCTGTCTAAGAGCACTGAGAAGTGACTTGCCCAGGGTCGCACAGCCAGCAGTGGCCAGTTCTCTATACCACACTGCCTCTCATCAGCATCTGACAGGGTGCATCATACCATAGAATTCTCCTAGAGTAACAGTTCTAATGTCAGGGTTTTCTGGGGCTCACATGTTCTTCCACTGATTTAATTATGATCTATGCCTCAAAGCCCCAACACTTTTACAGAACTATTACTTGTAATGACTGTAGCATACATTTGTTTTCCTGGACTCAGAATCAGAGATAGCTGAAATAGAAGGTAGGTAGAAATTAACCCCAACAATAAAATTTGATAATAAAAATAAAGACTGGTGATTTTATTTCACTTAAGTTTTGTTGTCCTGCCTTCAGGATACTACACATCCTATTTCACTTTACATTTTATTCAGTCCTCAGGTTGGTGGTTCTGGCACAGCCATCAATAAAACAATTTAGTTATTTTCTATGCAAGGAGTGACACTATTATCACGTGGCTTGAATGAGGTTTTTGGATGTAAGGGGAAGAAATAAAATACTTGTGTCAAAATTTAATTTGGAAATCAAAGGGCTTTATGAATGTTAACAGCTATATACCTCAAAGTCAAATATGAAATAGCCGCTAAAAAAGAACAGAATCTCTCAGGATGACAACTGGCTCCTTTACTAGCAGAAGCATATTTTACCATCATAATCAGTGAACCAGTTTAATGACGTAAACCTATCTGTGTAAGGTCCTGCCATTGAAAGAGCATAGAAACTTAGAATTAGGCTTCTTCCCATTATCCATCAAGTGTCCAGCCCTAATACAAGCCATACACCATCCTCAGAATGAATTAGAAGTCACCTAGACAAGGTTTTTAAGTCTGCTAACCATCAACAGTAGTACTAAAACACTGAAAAAAGTTGTTAAACTCTAGTTCTGTCTTTATAGCTATTAAACTATAGTTATTCAAGGAGAAATAAGATTTAGATATGTAGATCAGTAAGAAAAAAAACTCTAAAACCTCAGAAATGTTTTCCTATCCCAATTGAAAAGGACTTTTCACACTTAAACTAAAAAGTTCATTTTGAATATGGATTGTCCTGAAACAGCATTTGCTCTGAACATCACAAAGCAAGTTTGTATATGTGACTTAAAGTTCTGCCGAGAACACATAAAGCAATGTAATATTCAGCCCTATGGAATCCAGGCAGTATTTGCCATGTTTGCCTTAAAGAATTTTTCTTCAAGTCCCAGTTTGTAATATCAAAGGTTAAAACTACATAAGAACATTTATGGGTAAATCTATGTACATGTATACGTACACACAGGTGTGTGTACGTATGCATACAGCTGTATTTTAATTGGTCTGCCTACATCAATTCAGTTGTTAACAATATCAGTTTCCAGGTGGTATCAAACACAACCAGATGTTATTCCAACTAAAGCCACCTAACTTTAAATCAAGAAGATCGTGTGTGTGTGTGTGTGTTTATGTGTGTGTTACTAAGGACTTGGCAAGAAGACTAGCTCTATCGAGAAATGTTAATTATGGAAGTAATTTTGTTTATTATTGCATTCCCAAATAGTAGAATTTTTTGATGCAAAGAAAAGGCATGTAGCTATCTGCAGCAATACTAACTTAGGGTTCTAGGGAGCTGAAATAACTAGGTTATTAAGAGACCATTTACATGATTAAATATAACATTGAAGTGGTTTTTTTGATTTCTAAAAGTGCCTACATTGTCTTCGCTGGAATGTGGATCAACAGTCCTTCACTCCACACCTGGATCTTCCTTCTGATCATAGGAAAGAGGGTATATAAAAGCTCTTCAAAGACAATTACTCACACAAACCAGGCAAAATAGCTGCAGGGCCCAAAGCTACATTCCAGCTAATCCTTGGTACTAAATTTCTTACAAGTGAATCAGCTCTGAATCCCAACAGCAGAGACAGCATCTGCTTTGGGCAAGGGGGTTAATAGTGGGGGGTGGTATCAGGATCAGGTTTACACTATGGCTTCATAGCAGCACATAAATACATGAACACAAGTCATTTCCATAGGAAATGGTTACACGTTGCACATTTCAGTCTTGAAATGTAGACACAAAAAATCCAGTTCTAAGAATCGATTTGCTAAGAGTTCAACACCCTCATATCTCAACTGCTGTTATCAGCAGAGCAGCAGCCCCTCCCTAGTTGCCAAACGCTGCCGATGAATTTTGTCCTGCTGAAGTTCCTCGTGATTTGGATGCCAGAGTTTCATGATGATTCTTTCGATGTTCAGGGCATATACCGTATGTGTAGGAATCACTTCTCTGTGCACCTATAATTGAAATTTAAAATATTCCTAAATATTTGTTGGCACAGTTATTTTCTCTACATTAAAGATAAAACAAAGGACTCATAAATGCTATGCAAATTAATACAGACTCAAACCAGAACCAGGAATAAATAAACCATTAGTGTTAAGAGTAATTTCTAAATCTGAAAACTTGATAAATATAACTGATCAAAGAATCTTGGCACTGGCAAAAGCTTCTGAGCAGGACTTCTTCCACAATACACCTGATACTTGGTCAATGTGGAAGAGGTTACTAAAAAGGCTTTTTTCAAGTGTACAGTGTAAATCTATAAATGCAGCTTCGTATTAAGCAGGGACTGATTTACCTGTAAAGCTTCAAAAAGGTCATACATGTTTACAGGAGGCAACGACGCTGGCAAAGTATCCCCCGAGCAGGCTAAGAGGAGAGCTGCCTGCTGCTCAGCATCATCGGGAGGTGGGTGGGAAGCTGGATTCTGACCAGCAGAAGGAACTGAATATGCTGGAGGGCTGAAAGCAAAAACAAAGCATTCCTCAACAAAGATGCAGTCACTTGAGCAAACAGGATACAGGTTTGCTTTTTAAACATTCTTCATTTTACAAGCAGAACCAACCTCCTTTCTATTTAATTTGTGTGAACTTGAATAGGCTCAATTGAAAGATGTTTTCAAGCAACTGCCCATTAGGTTAGGAAAGCTCTTCAGTGCAGTTGTTTTTAGGTCAGTGCAAGAGTGCCTTTTTCTGATCCAAGTTAGTTTTCTTTGTTTCTATCTGTTAACTTTGTCAGTAACAACACAAAAATATTTTGTGCAGCTCTATTAAATTACTGACGCCTGACATGTTAAGAGCCCTACCTGTCACAAAGACTCCATTCAGGACAGTCACTTAAGCAAATGCGATCTGCGTGTGCTTGTTATACATTATTCTTCATTTTAAAAGCATCTTTAACATACTCTGGAGAACCAACCCCCCCCCCCATTTAATTTGTGTGCACTTGAACATGTCACAGAAAGACAGACCTAGATATTTATATTTTGAAGCAGCTGCCTGCCAGAATCAGAAGGCTCTCCTGAGTACTGTTTTTAGGCCACTGCAGTAGTTCTTATGCTCCCTCAAATAAGATTTTTCTACCAGGCTCTATGTTCTTTAATGTTAACACTAACATGTTTTATGCAGCTCTCTATTAGATAATAGATGCTTGAAAAGTATGAACCCTACCTATTCTAGTTAGTCCCATTCGGTACAGTACTCTGAATATAATTATACCTTTAACTTGTACTTTAAATCAGTATTCACTGGGTTTCTAGTAAGGACATGTAAAGCAATATAAAATTTGGTCTTCACCCTAGATTCTAGTAGCATGGGATCCAGATTAAAGAAATGGAATAAAGAGGAATTGAAAATAAAATGTCCTGAAGATATCAAAGATGGTTAGCTCTACAACTACAGAAAACAATTCAGGACTTTCTGTGATGAGAAATAAAGGCCAAGAAAAACAGATTTATCACAGTCCTTTGGTACTGTAAAAAAGACTAAGGGACTCTTAAGTACTCGTTATACATAACACTGGCACAATTTTGCATCCTGCGTATAGGAGAGATCATCCTAATTATATTCTGAAGGGCAAGTAAGAAATATACTTGAGACTGAGAAGTTTGAGTCCCCCTTCAGATGAGTTAAGTTAAACTAACACAGAGGTCAGTTCAACAATTCATCAAATCATCCTGTCATCCTGACCAGCAGCTCAAAGTAAAGCCACAGGAGGGACTCACTGGGGTAAAGGAGGGAGACACTGCCCTCTCCAGGGCCATTGGTCTCAGGATACAAGTTGGTGAGTGATGGCTTTCCTATAGTGGAAAAAGAAGAGCTTAGAAATTAACTAGAAATTTTTTAAAAGGCTAAACCAAGTTAATACACCATTTGGTTCCAGAAGAGGATCAAAACAGCAATTTAAGGATAGAGATTCAGAAGAAACAACAATATTTAAAGGAATCTAAATATTTTGCTGTCTCTAAGATGGTGCCTCTAAATGGGTATTGGCTGGACACATTTTTTTAACTCTATCATCTCTATCTATCTATTAACTCTCCTACACTCATCCCTTTCGTTACCTTATTCCCCTGCTTTATCTTATTATTTCATTTCCACCACTAGCATCTCCTGACAAACCTCCCTATTAGTATCTTGTTCTTTTCATCCACCCCTTCTCTCAACTCCCCTCAATTTGAATACTACAGAGAAAAAGATCAGTGCTCAGGTAAAAACCTAGCTTCTTCTAAAACTGATTAAAAAAAAAAGAAAATATTACAATTTCTTTTTTCCAACATCTGAGAAAATGTATCATTTGGGGGATAGGGTGCAGAGACAGTAGATGGATTGAGATATAAGAAACTCTCAATGGGTTCCAGAAAAAAAAATGTATCTAAAGGAAAAGATACATAAGTACAATTAATCTGATAAAGTAGTTTGATAGCAGTAGACCCAAGCCAGTAAAAAATGCAAAGGACAAGAAATAAGAGGTGAAAACAGGTTAAGATCCTGATATTTCTACCAGCTTGGAGGTAACTGCTGTGGACCATCCAACAGAGTATGAATTCTAGGAAAGACCCTCCATTCCACTCCAGATACTTTGGAGAGGAAGGGGATAAAGGGGATGCACAGCATAGGTACCATATTACTACAGCAGTCAAACTTTAGAACATCACACATAAGATTTCTGAATTATGCTACTGAATGCAACATAAGGATGAAAAGAAAGGGAGATAAAGTGAGAGCTGTCCAAAGCATTCTGGCTAGACATGATAATTAAAATAATCATCTATCTTTCAAGAGCTAGTCATTTATCTCTTAGTCATTGAATAATGAGAGACCTTAAAAATGGGCAATCATCATTCAAAATTCCACTTACCATTCAATTAAGTTATTGTACGCTACTACGCTGTTCTTTAGGTAAGGTTGTGGATTCACATTGCTTCCAAATGCATATTTAAAATGACCATCTCGTAAACGGTAAGCTTTCCTTCTTGATACCACTGATGTCAGAATATCTTTAAGGTGATTCTATAAAGAAAAAAATAAACACATTTAACTTCTACTTCTCTCAAGAGGAAATCATAAAACTTTCACTGATCTCTTAACTACTATTAGAATTTATTAGGTGGGAAATATAGGACAGACTAATTCATATTGGGAGTGATGTGAAAATTTATGGGACTGGTCACAGGGGCGACAATGAAAGTAGCTAGAGAGTGTAAGGGGAAAGGAAAGAATGAAAATATTTTTCTTTAGCTTTATTCTAAGGGTTGGTCTGCTCTACACAAAATCGGATTTTCAAAGAGCTACAAAAAATAAGAGCAACAACCTTAAAAACTCAATTTTATCCTTTCTCCCAAATCTAAGTCCACATAGGGTGAGCCAACCTTATTACACTAAAAACCGAGAAATGAATGTGGCCTAAAACTTTTCTTTTTATAAATTTTTTTTCTTTCCATGTTAGTTCACACAAACAAGACTTCTAAATCTTCTAAGTAGCCAATTTCACAAAATGGAAAGAAAACCTTTAGCAAAATACTACTGAACTTTATCTACATTTTAACACAAATGAGAGGCAACAGGAAATGAGCAAAGGACAATAAGTCCCAATGAAAATTAAGTCCCATTTCCCCACTAGCAATAAGGAAAGATTTTCAAAGCAAAGCTTCATTCTAGAACCTAACTAGTCATAACCCTCAAATGGCGAATCAGTCATACTATGACACTTATGAAGCCAAACACTATTTAAAACCTTAAATATATTTTTTACAATTCTTTTTACATTTTTTTTTTTACGAGGGTGACCTATTATTGCTGGGAGATGGCAACTGAAAGGTTAAAAATTATAGTCATATCTACTGTGTAATTTTTATTAAAGAATGAAAGGTCTACCAAAAAGATCTAGAGATAAACGTAGAGAAAAACTGACTAATGAAATTAAGACATTCAATAAATGTGCAGCACATCTACTATGTTCAAGTCACTTAACAATGGGACAGGACAAAAAAGATGGGCTAACCACCTCTGTACTCCTCTGGATCACCACCTAAAGAACAGTAAAGCCCTTTTAAGCACTTGCATTTTCACATAATTCTCACAATTTGATCTCACAACAACCCTGCAAGCAAGTCTTCTTACCTCCATATCAAAGATGAGAAAATGGAGGTTCAGGAAGATTAAGAGATTCTGCCCAAGGGCAAAGAGCTCAAAAAGCAGAGGAGCTGAGACCAGAACAGGAATCTTCTAATTCCTAATTCTGTATTTTTCCACTGATTGTCATTCTCAAAGAAACTAAACGTTAAGATTCCTGATTCAAAAATGCAAATTAATCAAGAATAAATATGCTTCTCTTGAAAGCTGCCCTTCTAAAAATTTACAGAAATCTTTTAAACATTATCATAAGGAATAAAGATAATATGTTCCTTGACCATAAGGTAATAACAAGGATCTTAATCCTTAGAAATCACAAATTAGGGAGGCAGTTTTAAGTCTTATTCTGTAATGTCACCTTATGCTACACTCTTCATATTAAAATGAGATATATTATCTTATGACAACCACCTAACCTCCACTGCATATACAACAGCAGTCACAGCCTCTTCAGTGACATTGTCCAGCCCGTGCTCATATGCAGTTACTATCATTCTCCCTTCCAGCTGGCCCCGAGTAGGAAGCATCATAGTATGAGAACAAAGTTTCAAATCATCATCGTCTTGTGGATCCTTTGCCACAAACTGCTGGGCTCCTGACAAAGGATTCTGAGGCTGAAATCTATGCTGTGGGGTAAGAATAGATGTTATTACTCGTAACAGTGATAATGTTGATTATCGCAACAGTTGTAGACACTGATTAGAATAAAGCACAAGCAGAAATGACCAACATAAATTCCATCTGTATTTTAAATAGACTCAAGTGTCCCAGTATACCAACTATAGCTACATATGTTCAAAGGAAAACTAAAATAATAATATGTGCAGAATGCATCATTTCATAGCAATATTTAAGGCATTAGAAATAAACATAGCACTTTATGAAACATAAATGACATTTAAGAAAACTAATGGACATGCATTACAGGAGGCTCTATCTTAATCAGATGGCAATCAACTCAATTCAATTATTATTTGGTGCCTAGAGCAGGCAAGGCCCTCCACTAGAAAACAGTTTTAGATGTCAAGAAGATAAGTACATAAAAGGGTTCTGAACTAAAATGACAAGAATATTTTTCCTAGGTCAGGCCTATATGTCTGTAACTAAGTAACTAAGTTTCAAGAATACATTTTATCAATGCTTTCATTAAATACGAAAAATGCCTGGATAACCAATGAAACAGACCTGGTGACAAATGTTAAAGAAATAAGAAGCCACTATTAAAAATTGAGGTTCTTAATCTTTTGTCTGTCACAACCCCTTTCGAAATATGAAGCTTTCTCAAAATAATGTTTTTAAATGCATAAAAAAATGCACAAATGCATAGGAATACAAAGGAAACCAATTCTGTTTAATATAATTTCAATAAGTATTTCAATATAAGCCAATATATTCAAATAAAGTTCAGAGACCCCAGGATAAAACCCCCTGATTTAAAAAGACAGATTTAAAAAGACAGATAAG
Organism: Bettongia penicillata ogilbyi; assembly: GCA_023548195.1. Taxonomy (NCBI): domain Eukaryota; kingdom Metazoa; phylum Chordata; class Mammalia; order Diprotodontia; family Potoroidae; genus Bettongia; species Bettongia penicillata. The sequence goes on from JAJHZJ010000993.1 coordinate 212,514, forward strand.
TATATAAATATTTGTTGATCATGACAATCTATGAGGCTATCAAGAAACAGTCAAATCAATTCAATTCTACTGGAGGGGTACAACATAACATGCATGTAAATAAAGTACAAAGAAAACTGATGAAGAAAGGAATGCCAACAAGTAGGTGGAGGGCAGACGGGGACACCAAGGAAGGTTTCATGAAGCAGGACACTTCAGTCCTGATGAGGTTTCTGAAATGTGGACCTAAGGGATATATTCGAGGCACAAGAAATGGCTTGTGTGAAAGCATGAAAACGGAAAGTCAAATTCAGGGAACAAGATTAGTCCGCTGTGGTGGAAATGTAGAAAACATGAAGAGGGGTAGTATTTCAGTCTGGACAGCTAGCATGAAGCCAGATTAGAGAACACTTCAAATGGTAGACTAGGGAGTTTGTGTTTATGCTACGGACACGAAAAGATGAGTTAAGATTAAGTCTATAAAACAAACAATTAAATAGTTACAGAACACTCTGTACCCTAACCAAATTAATTACGAGTGCATATTACTCCTAAGATATTCACAATGATATCTAGAATAAAAGACACCCTTGAAACATATGTTAAATAGACAACAGAAAGTACTGAAGGACTAAAACAAAGTACACACATGAAAGATCACATGAGTGTTAAGACTGAATCTAAAACACTGCAGCAAAGTGCAGGGGAAAGAGCAAAAGTGTAGGCATCTAGAAATTTGGGTCTCATCTTATGTTACTCACTAACCAGCCACGCAACACTAGACAAAGTCAAGGTTCGTTTCCTCACTGAAAAGTAAGGGGACTGTCAGACTAGGTCTTTATGGTCCCTTTGCCTTTGAACGATGTATGACTTGGCATGTTCAGAAGTTAATATTTAAGAGGAATCAGAGAAAACAGGTTTTGCTTTTGGTTGACTAAATATTAATAAACAATCATAATAAATTGGGGTGCAAATAATAAGGAAAAAGAATTATAAACATACATGATGTAGGGCAAACAAGGATATGTAAAACCAATAACCACTTTGAAGCAAAGCAATGTTTTATATATCTCATTTCTTTGGAAAGACACTCCACTATTTTTAAAAAATGAAATGAAATTAGTTAAATCACGGTGTTAGCGATTTTAACCAAGCTCACTCAGAAAATATCTTACATCAAATTTCTGTCGAACTGAAGAAAGCTTTTTCTTTCCTTTGGGTTTTCCAGGTTTAGCTGCAGACCCTCCCGTCCAGGGTAAAGATCCAGCACCCTCTAAAAGGCAAGAAAACAACATGGATTCATAAGCAACAATAAAGATACTAAGAGCAATCAAATACACTTTTCTTAGAAAACATTAGGCATGTAAGAGAAGGGATTCTGTACACTTGGACTCTAATTCTCTAAATCGCTTAATTTCCAGGACCTCAGTTTCTGGACCTATAATTTCAGGGGTGTAGGTACTAATTCCCAGATGAGAAAACTTCCTCCCTCAATTCAGATTGGTACACACTCTGCAATCTGTAGTCTTAGAAATCTACCTAAAGCCAGGGCTGGCAAACTCAAGCCAAGTCTGGTCCACAAAACTGTCTGCCACATGTTTTTGTACAACTGAGGGGAAAAAAAGATCTTTTATTTTTTTAAAAAGGTGTTTACCTTTTTAAATTTTTATTTTAAAATGTAAAAATCAGTCTTAGTTTGAGCTGTACAAAAAACAAACAAAAGACTTGGCCTAAAGCCCTAAGGGTTAAATGACTTGCCAAAAGTCACACAGCCAGGAAGCATTAGAGGTAGAATCTGAACTCGTCTTCCTGGCTTTCAGGACAGCTCTCTATCCAGTAAGTCAGCTTGCTCTACATAAGATGGGTTTTAACAGAAATTTGCCATTTGACAAAAAGTGTAAAAAAAAAAACAAACAGATAAACAAACACAAAGCTCTACATAACTCTGGAAGGGCTAATGCCTCAGAGCCTTATGGGCTACAAAGAAAGAGTTCCAGACAGCTAACCCTATCCTCTTTTTGAGAGGAGGTAAATAGTTAAAAACTGAAGATGCCAATGGAGAAAGTCCCCAGAGGATGGAGAATTGGGCTTTTGATGTTCCAATTCTCACATATCTGATTTACTGATAAAAAGACAAAAGGACACAAACAACCTAACAATGTGGACAATAGAAGAATATGCCACCTTAACCTAAAGTAAACTGGAACCACTGCTCACCATTTCTCCACAGATTTCTTTAGGTTCAAAGGGGAAAATTAAGGTGCCCTATCTCGCTTTACTTTGTGGTTTGTCTCCCATATGATCCTTCTATCTCCACCAGCATCCTTTTAACAGCTGTAGACCGTAAGCAGCTTGAGAGGCAGAGGACTACTATTTTGTCTTTGCATCCTCAGTACTGAACAAGGTGTGTAACACACAGCTGTCATTCACTGGACCAATTGAATGTAGTCTGTACCAAAGCTGAAAGCTCTGCTTTCCACTCCAGATGAGGATACTTTTATTAAAGGAAGATAACCAAGTAAAAATCTAACCTCCTTTAAGGTCTTGGGTTCTCCTAGACCACTACCACTTTACTTTCCACTTGACCTGTGCCTTACATCCATTTCCTTCACTCATTCTCTACCTTTTTAAACCCCTGCACCTGAGTTTGATGTTACCCCTGGTGAACTCTCCTTATACTACCTTCTACACTAACTGCTTCACTTTTGAACCATCTACCTAAACAAAATAATGTCCAGGAAATAAATGAGAAAGAAATGGCTAAGTCTATGAAAAGTTGAAAAAGGAGCAATTTTCCTAGACTTTATGTGCTAAGTGACCACCACTCACCATTCCCCACCCCTCTCCAAAAAAAAAGTAAGTCCAGCTTACCTGGTGCAGAAACCAAAATCTGACAACGAGTGAGAATAGCCAAGAGGAAATCATTGTGGGAATGTACTGGAAAAGTAAAATTTGCCACAAATTAAATACACTACTACAAACACAAAAGCATTTACAATAACATAAGGCAACTACTAGGAAAATCTCAACTGTAAGAATTTTGGATTCTTTATGTATTACAATTCTAGTTTTTTTCTCAACGCACATTTTTGAGAGGATAGCCTTACATACACTTAAACTAAAATATTACGCAGTGACATTAAATAGACTTTGGCTTACTGTACTTCTTTTGTCCAGGGACAAGAAGGGAAACAGAAACAACTTCCCAATAACTGAGTTGTTTTTGTTTTTTACCATTTTCCTGTGTGAGGAGCCGATGAGCTTCCAAGTCAAATTCTTCTTTGCTGATCTTCTGCTTGAACCACAATTTCAGGTTGGCCCAATATCTGCATGGAGGGGATGGAAACAAGAACCACAGGTTCTGATTCTTGGCAAGATTTAACTTTCTGCCTGCTCTAGGAAGTATTATCTTATGAACACCAGGAAAAGAACTTAAGAATACTTAACTCAAAACAGAAAGAACACTTTTATCAAATATTAGGCCTTGACATATTATGAAATTGAGTAAAAAACAAAAGTGAAGACAGAATTTAGTTCTCAAAAAGCCAGAGCCACCGTATTACTCCCTTACATCTTTCTAATGCTTTATATTCCACATTTAATATGTGTATCGGAATGGGATGATTAAACCAAACGAAATCAGCCAGGCATTTAGCTAAATAGCTCAAATCCTGGATTTCAAAACACCCCAAAGCAATCACTTTTGAATTTCTGAGGAGCTGCAGGTAAAAGTTATTTTAAACACTGAAAAAAGTCAGCTCCACTCCTAGAAGTGAAAAGCAGAAGCAAATTTATACAGACTGTTATTTCCTAAGTCATTATTAGAAATAATGAAACTGTTCAAGTTAAATGACAGGAGAGAATTTTTATATTAATGCCCATCCAGCTGTAAACTTAAGTAGTTGTTATTCCTTACGTTCAGGCTAAGATTCCTCCAGAAGGCAATTTATGACCAAGCTTAAATGGATCTTTACCCAACTTTGTAATATCTATATGGACTCCTGAAAGTTCTGCATTGAAGACTTGTAAGAAGATGATTTCGTGGACTCAGACTGTCATGTAGCCTAAAGAAATTATCCCTCAAACTTGGTTCCCAGTCAGAATGGACTGCCCCCTGCTGTGACCCCAATTTGAATATCTCTCTTTCTCTAAGAAGTTGCTATTCTTCAAGGATCAGCTCCATGAGGCCTTCTCTGATTCCTTTAGTTGTTATTCTTTTCCTGATCTCAACTTACATTGTATTTACTTATTAAGAGTCATATTCCAGTAGAAAAAACACTACATTTGGAAAGAGCAGAACCTGGGTTCAAGTCCTAGCCTTGCTAACACCTTGGGCAAATCACTCTCTGCACTCAAGTGTCCTAATCTGTAAAATGAAAGGGTTAGTTAGAGTAGATCTACAATCTGAACTTCTAATCTATAGATTTTTGGGGGCCCATGAGTCTGGATGGAGAAAAATATATCTTTATTCTAATACAATTGGCTTCCTTCACCAGAATGCCAAAGGCATCGGTGACACACAAAAAAAGTGAAGAACCCCTGGGCTAGAGGGTCTACCTATAAAAGTATGATTTCTCTACATTAACGACATCAAATTCAAAAAGCAGAGTCATACATAAGGATCTCTGTAGACACATACTGACTTAGAAAACTATATGTTAACATTTTTTATGTTTTATTATATTTTTATTTTGTCATATGTTTCCCAATTACTTTTTAATCTGGGTCACTAAAGGTCTTTTTGACACCTCTTATCTACATGTCCAACCTTAAATCTATCATCTTACTCTCAAGACATACTATGTAAGCTCCTTAAAGGCAAAAATAGTTATTTTTTTTTTTTATCTTTTTCTTGCCAGTACCTTGAATACTGAGGTACTTTTGATAAAGGTTTGAAGAATTGAACTTTGTATTTTGAGGACATTTACCACTTTTTACTTGCTATTCATTAACTGATGGAAATATGAACATCAACAATAGAAGCTTATACACATTTTTTAAAAGATGGGAAAATTATGAAATAACTGCAGTTTCATAAAAAAAAAAACCAAAGCTATAATATGACAATTATCCCCACTCCTATTCTCACTCCTATTCTCAAAGGTCTGAAAGGATAACGTCAATTTTATACGATGGGGTCATATAGCACAGTCATACAGCTCTGACAACAGACTACCTATTCATTTCTTCGTGCTCCAAAATGGCACTATTTGTGCCTAAAAATGTAGAACCGACTAGTTGTTTGATTGGTTTATTCTGTTTTTGGTCTTCAGCTATGCGGGGTTACAAACTATCCACAATGGATACATAACAACATTTTTAGACCCTAATATAAAGAATCACACAATTTTAGAGTGGAAAAAGAACTTAGAGATGGTCTAGTCCCCACACCCTCTTTTATAGATGAGAAAACGAAGGCTCAGACAAAGTCAGTTGAGTTGCTTAAAAGTTGCAGGGATAGTGAGTATATTGAGACTAGTCTCAACTCCCAGTCTAGTGTTCCTTCTGATACAAAAACCCTGCCTCATTTGAAATGAAAAGGTGAAAGAAAAGCAAAGCAACAAGGATGTAGATAATAAGGTTAACATAAAGTGGGCAGGGCAGATTACACCTCTAATGAGGAGCCAGTTAAATCTGAGGAAAACAATCAGGAGAACTTTAAAAGCAGCCTGCCTCAAAAGTTTAGATTAGAGGTCAGAAAAAGGCCTAAGCAAGAGAGAAAGCGCTCGAGCAAGAGAAACGGGTTCTACCATAAAGGGTTCGGTTATTTTTTCATTTTTCTCTAAGAGCAGAGATAACATTCAGAGTCTTAAATATTCTGTGATCTCAGATGTTCAAAAGTTTTTAAACCAGGAAGAACATCTGGAGAAATCAGGTATCATCTTTCATCAATCCCAACATGGAATGTTCCAAGTTTGCGGGGGAAGAGAAGGAAGAAGGAAACACCAGGAATATTTAACTATATTATTCCACTGAAATTAATCTCTCATACTAAAGACAGGGTTAGGTAAGATTTTTAGGTGTATATGCATGGAAAACTCTAGAATTTATTTCTTTTAATATGGAGGTACAAGGATCAGAAAAGTCTCAAAACACCTTATTTGTCATTTCAGTCTGCTGAAAGGCAAATTAAGAGAAGGAAGGGCTTCTGAATTTAAAACCACTAATAAAGTTATGGGCTTTTTGGGAAACCAAGCCCTCTAAGGGATAAGGAAGTCTCAGTTCTTTGACATATGACAATTGCCAAATATTTAATGCTGAAGTTTATGCTTTGGCATTGAGTCTTTTAAAATCTTTACTCTAATGGCTGTATTCTACTAGTCTGCATTACAGGTAAAGGCTCCCCCCAACTTTTATCATGCGCATTACTACAGTTATACCTGTGATCACATTAATACACGTATTTTGAAAATAGGAGGAAGGGAGAAACTTTCACATATCTATTGTTGTTATGTCCAAATCTCCATGACCTCATGGACTATACTTGACAAAGACACTGGAGTGGTTTGCCATTTCCTTCCCCAGTGGATTAAGGCAAACAGGCTAAGTGACTTGCTCAGGCTCAAATAGTTAGTCAAGTGTCTGAGGCTGGATCTGAACTCAGGTCTTCCTGACTCCAGGCTCAAAGCTCTACCACTGAGCCATCTAGCTGCTCCCTGACAGGTATATAGATGAGCATGATATAAGGAGAATAGGTGCAAAGAAGGTATTCAAAGAACTTTGGAAAAATCTGAAGGGGAAAGAGGTGTATAAGGGAAGAAAAGAGATGGCAGATGACTTGAGAAGGGAGAGAATGATTTTAAACAGACCAAGATGAGGAAGAAACATATTCCCTCATGACATGAAGAAATGTTTATGCAAATGCACTATACAAAAGGTCAAGGAGATTTTACCAGCATTCTCCCTCTTGGAGATCCCACTCACAGAGTTTCAAGTAATAACTTTATGTAGATGACTCCTACATTTATATCATTGAATCACAGACTAAGAGCTGGAAACTGCTTCAGGAGTCACCTCTTTAAACCCCCTCATTTCACAGAGGCCCATATTAAGCATTATGCCCAAGATCAAACTGGTAATTAAATGGCAGAGCTTGCAGAGTGGCAGGACTTGAAGTCAGGTCTCTGACATTTAAAATCCTTCCACTGCACTCTACTGCCTACAGTCTTGGACTCATAAGTTACAAATGAATTTCTTATTGTATTTCCGTGTCTCCCTGGATCACTCACTGGCTCCTCAAACTCCACGTGTCCACAACCAAATCCATCATCTTTGCTGCTCCTGAATCCCCTTTCTTTTTATTTACCACCATTTCCCATATTCACTCTTCTTTCTCTGTCTCTCCATCCCCATCTAATCCTGCATGTTCTCCTTGTGAGCTCTCCCAAACATGCATGCTCCTTTCCATTCCCAGTGCCACAGTCCTTGTTTCAGGCCTCATTACCTATTGAATGAGCTACTTACTGCAATTGCTTCCTAACCAGTCTTTCCCCACCGAAATCCATCCTACTCCCAGCTGCCAGAATTCTAATGTACAATTATAATCATATCAATCTGCACAATCCTGCCCTCTCCTCACAGAATACAAACTACTGAGAGCTCAGCATTCAAGACTATCTTACGTGACTCTCTTTCATTTAAGTTACACTCTGCTCCAGCTAGATTTCACGAGAGATGACCCTGAGCTAGGGAAACACAGGCCTTCTTACATTAGTGAGTTTGTTCACCTCGTTTCCTACTCCTAAATTCCCCTCTCCCAATCTATGCTTGTGGAAATCCCACATTTTTCAAGGCACAACCCAAATGCCACCTTCTTCATGAAGCTCTCTCCTTGTTACATCCAACCCTCAAAGAATGCTCAGCTAGAAGTGATCCTTCCTTTTACTCTCAATGGGAAGGATTTAAAGAGGGAACAACATATACATCTAGAAGGGCATAAAAGTCTTCTAAATTAAGAAAGAAATAAGAGGGCAAGGGAACGGGGTGGGGGAGAGAAAATAAGGAAGGGGCATCTTACAGATGGGTATGTTAAGGAATAAGACTAGGTAGTCGGTAGAAGTAAAGCAGAGCAGTGAGGAGGGACAGGGTAAACAGGATGAGAAGGATAGTAAAGAAAAGCAGGAAGAAGAAAAATACACAAAACAGCTTAGAATGAGAATGGGATGAATTTACCTAAAAAACAGAAATAGCAGATTAAAAATTTGAATTCAATAATATGTTGTTTTCAGGAAACTATGACAAATACACACAAAGATAAAATAAAGGGCAGGGGTAGAATTTATTATGTAAAGAAAAGAATAGTAATCTCAAAGTGAAAGTTAAAATAGATTTAATCAAAAGTGAAAGAGAAACTATAACTATGTGTCAGTAATATTATTCAATATTGTTTTAGACCATTTAAAATACCTAGACAGCATAAAATACTTGGGCATATACCTGCCAAAATAAACACAGGAACTATAACAGAGACATAAAATACTTTTTATAAAATTAACTCAGATCTAAATAATTAAAGTAATATTTATTGCTCATGGATAGGTAAAGTCAAAATAATGTTTAAAAAGACAATTTTACCTAACCAATTTGTTCAATGCCATCTCAATTAAATTACTAAAAAATTTACTGAGTTAGAAAAAATAACAACAAAGTTTATTTGGAATAACAAAAGGTAAGGAACTTCAAAGAAACCAGGGAAAAAAGATATAAAGGAAGTAGATTCAGCAGTATCAGACCTTAAACTATATCATAAGGCTAGAGCATTATTGAAGTGTAAAAAGAATGATTTCAATTATTTTAAATTAAAATTTTCTTGTACAAATAAAACCAATGTAGCCAAGATTAGAAGGAATGCAGTAAATTGGGGGGAAAATTTTTCATAGGCAATCTCTCAGATGTGATGTGACTGGGCTGGGATATCGCTAGGCAATGATGAGCTTATTGATACAGAAAAACATGGAAAGACTTGGACTTATGAAGGAAGATGCTATCCACCTTCAGAGAAACAGATAAGAGGAAATAAGCATAGTATGGTCTTACATATATATGTAGGACTAGATATGTGTATAAATGTGTATGTTGATAGATATCTATGTGCATGTGTGTATATGTATACACATATGTATGTGTGTATCTCCATGCTTAATTGTAGCCACCTTTAGGGTGGTTGGGGAGTGGGGGAGGGAGGAGGAAAAACAAAGTAGAAAATACACAGCGGAGAACAAGAGAAAACCAACAAAGAAACAAAGAAAACAAATGAAGCATTTATTACACAGGTTTTCTTGAAATGGAAATTTATTGTTTTGTATTGTCTTCTCTTATGATCTGCTATGTACATGACAAATTTTTTCTTCGCTCATTTTACATTTAAGTTTAAAACAAAAGAAATTTACGGGGGGAAAAGGTGATCTTTCCTTACTCTGATTCCAGTCTACCTTTCCAGGATAATTACATATTACTTCCCCTCTATGCTCAAACTAAACTATTCTACATGCCCCATAAACAACATTTCATCTTCCAAGTTCATGCCTTTGCACAGGTGATTCTCCTCCTCACCTACAGTCATAAAACCCCTAACTCCACTCAAGGTTCAAGTCAAACACCGCCTCCTTCAAGAAGATTCCCACAACACACTCCCAAATCAATGAATGCTGATCCTGCAGATGTTTTCTATTTATTTACCTGTGTATACCTCTGCAAAGAGCTAGGTGACACAGTGGACAGAGGGCCAAGCCTGGAATCTGGAAGACTAATCTTCCTGATTTCAAATCTTGTCTCAGACACTACTTGAGTGACCCTTGAAAAGCCACTTAACTCTATTTGCCTCAGTTTCCTCATCTGTAAAATGAGCTGGAAAAGGAAATGGCAAACCACTCCTGTATCTGTGCCAGGAAAACCAAATGAGGTCACAAACAACAAAAATGCACCCATCTTGTTCTACTGTATTTGTCTATGCCTTAAACTGATATTCCCTACTTGAATATTATCTCCAAGAGGACAGAAATCCATATTACTCCTATCTGCACCATTGTCAGCAACTGCACAGGGCTTTGCCAACAATTACTCACAATTATATGGAACTAAATTTTATAAGGCACTTTTCTCACCAAAAACAACAACCCCCCCCCCCCCCCACCATGAAGCAGGTACTTTAGTTATCACCCCCAATTTACATATGAAGAAACTTTGGCTCAAAGTCTGAATAAAGAGACCTGCCCATGAATAAAAGTCATTCCGTGTTAAAACACCTAAACTATACTAGACCTAAACTATACTAGGCCCTAGGATACAAAGACAAAAATCAGAAAGTCCCTGTCCCCAAGGAGTTTCTTAAACATGGTTTCCTCCTCCCACAACGCCACTGCTGCTCATCCTCCAAGTCAAACTCCCCTAGAAGCCCTGCCAGAAGTTAAAACACTCAGCTCCCAACCGCTTGCTTCCTGCTTCCAATTTCTGCTCAGAGAACTGTAATAAAATAACACTACCACTGCCATTGAAAGGCCCAGTCAATTGATTACCCTATTGTCTCATTTACCATCTTTGGGACTTCTTAGACCAAAACATTCTAACTTGATCTGCACCTATTTGAATGTAAGCTCCTTGAAGGCAGGCACTCTCTCACTTTCATATTTGTGTCCCCAAGACAAGGAGCCCACTTTGACCTGGATTCTGCTGCAGCGCATCTTGTCCACCTGTTGTATGTAGTTTTATCAAGTATACAACTCCCTGCTCCCTTAATATTTATTATCAGTTACTTAATATGTTCATTTCCATTATTACATCTTCCAAGGAATTGTGAATGATTCTGATGTAAGGATGAGAGATATATGTTTATACATGCATTCACACACATATACGCACTGTGTTAGGCTCGGGGGCCCAGAGTTAAAGAGGAGAATGAAAGCAGGCCAGATTGCTTTAAATAAAAAAAAGGTTCAAGCTCTTCAAAGTTTCTGATGAAAACAAAAGCCCACCTTGTCACTACTGTTTTGCCCAGCAGCAGGGCAATCAGATACGAAACATTATGGTTGGCACAGTGAAGAGAATGACTAGCCTGGAGTCAGGAAGATTCATCATGGGTTCAATTTTCACCTCAAACACTCACTAGCTGTATGATTCTGAAAAAGTCACTTACCCTGTTTACTTCAGTTTCTTTGTCCGTAAAACAAACTAGAGAAGGAAAAGGCAAATCACCCTTGTGTCTTTGCCAAGAAAACCCCAAATGGGGTCATGAAAGAGTCAGACACAATGAATGAATGAACAACAAAAATCCCATCAGACTAAAGAAGTGCCCAAGTGCATGGACTGATTTTTAAAATGCCTCTGTCTCCTCAGCACATCACTGGGGCATACAGTAGGCACTTAATAAATGCATTTTACTACAGAGAGCAATGGAGAAAGGTACATGGTGAGTGTCAGCAGACTGCAACACCTTACACCACTGGAATGCCTTAGAAGAAGAGAGGACAGGGTGGTCCCAGAGGTGTGTTCATCCTTTGTTGCCGAAGAAGACCATGCCATCAGAGGGCTGTGCAGGTCACCAGCCTCGCTTCTCCTCCAGAGCCATCTGAATCCAGCGATATTCATCAGGATGACTGGAGATGACCCAGGATGAGGCAACTGGGGTTAAGGTCACACAGCTAGCGAGTGTCAAGTGTCTGAGGTGACATTTGAACTCAGGTCCTCCTGACTCCTGCACTGGTGCTTTATCCACTGCACCACCTAGCTGCCCTCAGGTAGACTGAAGTGAAGGACGACAGATGAACCCCCAGTGTTCCACTTGCACCCTACTCACTATGTCTGGAGAATGGAGGAAAGCCTTCAGAAAACAGTACAAGAATTGCAGATTATGTCTTCCAAATCTGCATCACTAGAGGGATTTACTGAATCAATTACATGACAACTCTACCTGAATATCCTCAGCACGGTGCTTATCTTGCTTTTTAAAAAAATTCATTCATTTACTCATTCAAATGAACAAAAGAGCAATACTTTCAACAGAACAAGACTTCCGGACTCCTGGGCCACCATTTAAAAAGTTTTATTTTAAGTCTTCATAGGCAGACTGTCTGAAAAGTCTTAGTGCAATTACAAGCTTAAACATGATTCCACCACACTAAGACTTTTGGACATGCTCTACAGTCAAGGATGGGGATGCTGCGTTTGGAAAGGAAAAGAACGGCTGGATTCTAAGCTCCCTAGGGGCAGGGAATGACAGCTCAGGGGGAGGAAGGGGCAATGAAGGAGAAGGGAATAAACCTTCAGACCATGCCTACTAAGGGCCAGGCGTTTACAAATATCTCATCTGAAAATGTATAAGAAAGTGTATTTATAATATATCTAGCTATTATTAAAGCACTCTGTAAACCTTAAAGAGCTATATAAAGGGGAATGAAAAAAGCATTTCTTACGATGTGCCAAGCTCTTTACTAAACGTTTTATACAAATATTATTTCATTCAAAATATATGTAAAAGTGTGTTTATGTTACCTATTTATCAAAGCACTCTGCAAACCTTAAGGCGCTATACATGGGTGAAGGTAATAAGCATTTATGTAACACCTACTATATACCAAGTACTGTAAACATTTTTTTAAAAAAATCTCCTTTCACTTTTCCGTAAAAGTGTATTTATAATATATACGAATGCTAGCTACCATGAAATCACACATCACACCCTGAAGCGCCACACACACGCCAGGCGCCGGTATTGTATTTACACTACGCTACGTTAACAGTAACTATTATCCTCTGGTCCCATAACGGTTTCCTCATCTCCGGCCTCGCCGCTGCCTAAGTCTGGGGGTCCGGCCCCGCCTTCTCTAGGGGAGGATCCTAGGGGAGGGGACGCCGCCCGACGTTGCCATGGAGACGCTGCCGGCCCCACCCCCACCCCGCGGGGCACAGGCGGCGAGCAGCCAGGCCTGGGCGCGGAGCGGAGATGCCGTGCTCCCCCCGAGAAGGGCCGGCAGCGGCCGCGGAGGGCGTGGGGGGAAGGGGTCCCCGGCCAGGCCTGGGCGGTCCCAGAGCTGCAGGAAGGGCCGTACTCACTGCTTCACGTTGTCGCCCAGCGCCTCGCTCAGGTTCTTCTTGGCCGCCTCCAGCTCGCTCACAAAGGTCGCCATCGCCGCCCTGCCTCCCACGGCGCGTGTGCAGCCGCAGAAACCAATCCGAGCAGACTCGGGCCCGGGAGGCCCAAGCTGCTTCCGTCTCCCGCCTCCCGCCCAGCAAGGAGGCCCTGGTTTATTTAGTTCTCGTAGCTCGCTCCCTTTCTCGCGAGAATTACGAAGGCAGACGCGTACGTGCGCGCGTGTACGTGCGTGCGTGCGTTCCCCAATCCTCCCCACTCTCCCCGCCCCTCCGCGTCACGTGACCGGTTTCACTCGGCTGGTCGGTTCCTCGGCGTTGGCCGCCTCCCCCTCCACCTGCAAGCCTCTCTCTCGTCCTGCAGCGCCACCTGCCGGGCTGGAGCTGCCGATCGCTGCCATTGCGCTCCGCGTCCCCCGCTTAGAGCATCTGCCTGCCCTGTTCTGTCTGAATGGCTTCCAGTAGCTCATTCAAGCCTACACCCCGAACTGAGGATAAGCTCTTAGAGCTCCCAAATGACACTTTTCTCTGCAAGCCCTTCCAGCCTCAGGGCTACACAAAACACGCACAAAAGAGATACAAAGTAACCTCGCGGAGCTGTAGCTGCCGAGGAGCAGGGCGAGTCTGCACGAGGCAGCGGCGGCGGCCCCCAAGGCCATGCCAGGTGGGAGGGAGGACCAGCCGGGGAGCAGCGGGGACCACAGGCTGGCACAGAGGGGATGAAATCCTGACTGGTGAAGAGAAGGGGGTGATGACTGGGGTAGGGAGTGCCTAGCGCTCACTTAGCACGGTACCAGGCCGGTAGGATGGAGAAGGAAGGAAATGGGCATTTGTTAAGCAAGTACCTACTGTGTGCCAGGCACTGTGCCAAGAGCTTTGCACCTACTTGTTGAGCCTCACAACCCTGCGTAGTAGATGCTGTTATCCCCATTTTACAATTAAGGAAACTGAGACAACGTAGGGAGCCCCCACAGCTAGGAAGTGTCTGAGGCTGGATTGCACTGCGCCTTCTCTCATGCCAGATAGGTGCATCACAGCATCCAGATCTTGGGGGGCATTTATCCGGCAGGCTCTGGGTCATGAGAGCGGTTACCTAGTTCATAGTGAAGAGTTTAGGGGTGTTTGGACCCGGAGAATGCCAAGGCAGAGTCGCCTGGAATAAATTCACACACTCAAGCGATCTTTCTGTCAAGAGACGCTTCATTGCGAAGCTAGTAGAAGCCTGCAAAGTCCGTTTTGGGAACTTGCACCTTAATTGGGGGAGTGGGGTGTGAATCTAGAGCTTATATAGAAAAGGGGCATGGGAAAGGGATGCCAGGGACTAATTAGATAATCTAAGGGTCCAGGTGTCTTTGGCAACTATGGATGGGAAAGTGTAGGGAGTATACCTGACCTTGAGGGAGGCGTCAGAGGCACGGACCTTGGGGAATCCGGTAGGTGGAAAAGTCCTTGGGTCAGCCAGGGACAAAAATCCTTGGGCTAGGCACTCCTCTGTCTGTTCTGATAAGGGAATTACAGAGTCAAGCCTGCAACAACGGAAAATGTTCTCACAAGGAGATGGGGGGCTGGGTTACTTTCAGAAACATGGTCTTAGGGCTTTTTGGAGTCCAGCTCCCACCATCTCATAGTATTCCTCTATTCCAACTCATTTCCCTATAATAAGGGACTTCAACATGCAAGGTGTATGCTTTTAAATACTCTGGTCCCCTAAGCTCCTCAGTATTCTTGCCCCCTGTGACTATTCCTATCAATAAAATTAAGCACCAAATATGTGCCTGGCACTGGGGATTGTAAAGACAAAAATGTATCAAGAAACTTACATTCTGCTAAGGGTAAACAACATGACTGGGAAAACCACAACTTCCTTGATTGCTTTGGTGCCAAGTTTAGCTGAATCTCCTTCCACAAAAACTATTATATCCATTCCCTTCTCTGTCCTCAGTTCAGTTTTCCCAAATTGATTTCATGACATGGGAGATGCTGCCAAAGGACCGCCTAGCATAGTGTGCCAGCATCAAAGAAGGCACTGTGTTCTGTGAGCAAAGCAGAATTGAAATAGCTCAAGAGAAACACAAGATGCGCAATGTTAGGGAATCCACCCCAAATGTTCATGTGGACAGTTTGTACCTAATCTGTGAAAAAGCGTTCCGGGTTTGTGTTAGTCTGATCATCCGCAGTTGGACACACTATATCTTGACCCTGACATAATGATGTCATTTTGGTCCTCTTTGAGAGTAACAGAAAATAACCAACCATCATCCCAGTTCAGGCCTTCATCCCCTTTTACCGGAACTGGCTATTGTCCACTTGAGGGCAAGGATTGTGTTATATGCTACTAGCTGATTAGTTAATTTTAAAAACAACTATAATAATGACATGAGAGGAGGGATACATTGCTTCAGATTAGTCATATCTCATGTGGATAATTGACAGAGGAGTATTTGTAATATATTTACTGTCAGAGCTTCCATTTGTCAAAATCCTCCAAACCAAGTTAATGCATACGACTGAAACAACTGAACAGCAATACACACACACACACACATATATTTGTCTGTGTACATATAAACATATAGATATACACATGAAAATGCAAGTTGCCAGGAAATAATGAGGCAAAGACTTGTGAACTACTCAAAAATCTCATATCTATAGGTCATATTTTTTCTGCAAAGAATGTCAGAAAGCATTGAATAGACTTAGTAAGCAAGCAAAGAAGGAAGGGTAGGAGGAAAGAAATGCAGAGAAAGGAGGGGGGGGAGGAAGGAATGAAAGGAAGGAAGAAGAGAAGAAAGTATTATTTTAACAGTTAATGAATGATTGCTTATTAATATGGCTACCATAGAATTAGCAGTATGTTTAAAGCCAGACCATCAACTAGTTAGAGCAAAGATCAAAGCCAATATCAAATTAGAAAAAAAAAAAACAAGCTAAAGTTGAGAAGAAATTGTAAACAATTATAACTGCTTTAAAGTGACCGGTCTGCATGAGACATTGATGACCTAAAAACAGAAATTGAAAAAAAGGCAAAGATACTTATTATCATGATTTCCTACAAAAGTTTGACCAAGGTAAAGACAAGGTAAAGACCACAAGAAAGTCTAACCACCTCCCTCAACTCCCTCTCCCCCCCTCCCCAATAAAAAGCCTCTTATATTGCTCCTAGAGAACAGGGACTATTTGTAATTTTTTCTTTTCCTCCCTAACATCTAGCACAGTACCCATGCGCCTAGTAGGTACTTAATAAATGCTTATGGAATTGAATTATCAAGTAACATTTGCCCTCCTTGCAAACAGAGAGAGGAAATAGCCAAGGCAACTCACACTCAGAATACAAACTCATTTAAAACACTACAGAGGGAAAAGGCAGCAGATCATGAGCAGAATCACCTTATAAAGCAAGAAAATACAGTGGGAGAGAAAACAAGCCTACAGAACGCTTGGCGTGAGATCCAAGTAAACTGTATCATCATCCCTGGAACATTTATAGATCAAAACTGGCAAAAGTACAATAAATAGACGTAAAATGGAACAGATTTGTCCACGTTTCTATAACAATCTACTTTCATCATAAGGGACAGAAAAACTTCCTCATTTGGAACCTAACACCTCGGTCTTCAAACTTCTATTTAAAGACATAGACTGCCATTTGGGAAGATAAAATTTGTAAGAGAAACAGAACCAGGAAATCCACACAGAAGAAATCCCTGTTGGATGTGAGAGTCTTGAAAGAATTAAGGGATTATGTCACATAATAGTTCAAAGCAAAAATAATGGAGAAAAACTCATATACAGTATTAATGGCCTCAAAAGCCAGTTAGGGCATAGTGAACATCGAGAAAGGAAAACCATGAATATATGTGGTATAAGCAATGATGAGCAAGTGGACTTCAGAAAAACCTGGAAAGAAATATATGAACTGATGCCGAGTGAAGTGAGCAGAACCTGGAGAACATTGTATACTGTAACAGCCACATTGTTCCATGACTGACTTTGATAAACTTATCTCTTCTCGGTAGTACAAGGATCTAAGACAACTCCAAAATACTCATGATGAAAAATGCTGTCCACATATGGAACAATAACTATGAAGTCTAAATGCAGATGGAAGCATACTATTTGTTCTTTTTTTGTGGCTGTTTTGTTTTTTTCGTGGTTCCTCCCGTTGGTTCTAATTCTTTACAACATGACTAATATGAAAATATGTTTAATATGAATGTATATGTACAGCCTGTATCAGATTGCATGCCATCTTGGAGAGGTGAAAAGAGGGAAATTTTAAACCCAAAATCCTATGGAAAATGAATGTTGAAAACTAAAAAGAAATAATTTAATTTAAAAAACGAAAGAAAACCATGATCCCCAAGACTGAACATGACTTGGTTAGAAAACATCACACCTGACTAACTTTATTTCTTTTTTAGTTATGGTTACAAAATCAGCAACCAACAAAGTCCCATTCTAGTCCTTCATCATGGCATTGAGATTACCCTGAGTTCTTGAAGCTTATACCCAAACCCCTAATTCTACAAATGAGAAAACTGAAGCCAAGAGAGACTAAGTGAATTGCCAAAGATCACAAAGGTATTAATTGGATGACTAGCATTTGAAACCAGGTCCTCTGGGTTCAAATTTAAATAAAAAGTTGGAAACCCAAAGGAAGTTGCAGTTAAATGACATTGATAAGTATATAGAAAATATATGGAGGATGGGGAAGGGAACAACCTTTTAATAAGTGTCCACTGTGTACCAGGCATTGTGTTTAGCACTTTATAAGTATTATCTCACTTGATCCTCAAAACAACCTTGGGAGCTAAGTGTTATTATGATCACCATTTTACAGATGAGGAAACTGAGGCAGAGTGATTTGCCTATAGTCAACCAGCTATTAAATGTCTAAGGCCAGATCTGAACTCAGGTCTTCCTGACTTTAGGTCCAGTGCTCTGTCCAGCAGAATAGATATACAGATATAGATATTTTGAAAAAGAGGACACTAGGAGATGATTTATTTCTGATGTAGGAGTCATTCCTGAATCATCAGCTAATTAAAGCAAAAGTGAAAATTAATACAAGACTAAGAGAAAGAGCAAAGAAGAAAGAGACATGATGTACGTAAAAATTAATACAAGACTAAGAGAAAGAGCAAAGAAAAAAGAGACATGTACAATTTAAAATGTCAACCTGACATTTAAATGAATTAGTTGTACTGAAAATGGCAAATGGATGGAGGGAAGGATGTTGTCTCTATTTAAAAAGATTTCTTATGGAAGTTTAATCCATATCAATTGAATGCCACAATAAAGAGACCATTGAGGAGACTTTCCCCCTTCTCCCAGAAGGAAGAATGTGTTGATGGGAGGCACCAGATAAACTGATGAATCTCTGAGTATGAGCACTGATTCCAAAGGAATTTTCCTAATCCCTGTGGTTTCCTAGTCTGCTCATGACTGATGCTTCCATGAGTGCATATGATCCTCACACCCTAAGGCTACTATTTCCTTTGTTTATCTCAGTTTACAAAAACATAGACCCTTCCTTGCTCAGACCATTTCAATAAATCTTCAGGTTTGAGCAGGGCTGATTTTCTGGATTGTGATTGTGTATTTAGATGGTGTCATTGACCAGAGTCAGAATAAGACTAGGAACCAAGACTGGAAATGAGACAAAAACATTACATCTTCTAGTATCCTTTTCTTAAGCATTTCATCAGTTGTTTTTAATGCTGTCCATAAAATTTGTCATTAGATCAAAAGTGGTGAGCTGATGTCTCTGTACCCTGAAATGCCAACCTGGCACATCTGGTGATAAGGATGTGATCTCAGAATACAAACTCACTGATGTCATTTATAATATGAACTTGGTACATCAAGCGGTGGTACAGATCCAAGGTTGAAAAAACCCAAAATTATTGTTTCTGTGCTCTATTATTATCAAGAAGCTTTTTAAACTGCTGCCTATAATTGGATTAAACAAAGGAAATGGGTAGAAATAAATTTGAAAGGGCTAAGGAGATATTCTGAGTGTAGAACTGGCATTAGCAACATTAAGTACACTGAAGAGGAATTCTCTATTGAAGATGAAGTCTTCCACAGTCTGGTAAATTTGGAGAAGGTTGCATCAGGGTTCTGGGCTGCATTCAGCTCAAAAGTCCTAGAGTTTCCTCAGTGAAATCAGTAATTGCTCAAAAGAACCTAGCCTAATTATCTACACAGGAAAAAACAAATCAATAAAAAAATCAATGAACCAACCAACCAACAAATGAGTTAACATTTGTAAAGCACTTTGCAGACATTAAAATGCTGTATAAATGCTTATTGTTATTATATACCTACTATCCGCCAGGTACCACTGTGCTGGGCTCTAGGAATACAAGTACAAAGAATGAAATAACCCCTACTCCGAAGGATCCTCAGTCTAATAGAGGAGGCAGGAAGTATATGTAAAAATCTGTATAGCATGGATATAAAGTTAATAAATACAGATGTATACAAAGTAATTAAATACAAGAGTTTTCCTCTGTACCATGAAATGACTCAATATACCACCAGTTTCCTACTACCTTGACCTAAGAAAAGGAAAACAGCTTGTCCCGAGTCTGGTAATGATGATCACCCTGTGTGTTAAACCAGATTCTTGACCCTCCCCAGATGCCATTAGGGGAAGGAAATACACCAAAATCATTCCTATATTGAAGGCAGGAATAGCGATGGGAAGCTATACTTGTTCAAAATTCAGAGAGATACAATGACAAAATGGCAGGATGGGATGCAGCTCCCAATATTCATGATGCCATGATACCCAGAGTGAGTACATTCCCCTCCCCGCCAACAGGGCTTATAACTAGAAATAAACAGTAGCCCCTGGTGCAAAGAGAGATGAAGATATAATTGAAGTCTCTTGACCAGGGAGATACCCACCTTTGGCCTGATTCTGACTCATTTTTGCAATCCAGAGAGCAAGAAGCAGGGGAAGGCTGAGGTAATTCTCCAATGCAGTGGACTTTGGATTAATGTATTTTCTCCCTGGGTCACATCTAATCTGGTCAGCTGCTGGGACTTGAAGGGGCTTCACTGAACCCAGATCCTCAGATCCCAATAACAATATCATGCTGCTTCTCCATTTATATACAAATGTCCCATGGATGGGTGGCTTGCCTGTGTTCATCCTTCATTTTAGAAGACCATGACATCAAAGAAATTATGATATGACTTGCACTTGACTTTGTTTTGAGTGAAGGAGGGCTGTGCAAGGTCACCAACCTCACTTTCTCCTCCTGAGTCATCTGGGTCCAGTGACCAGATATTCATTTGGATGACTGGAGATGGCCCCGGATGATTTGTATGCTACTGAGGAACCTTGTAGCTAAATTTGAGATGAGTGTGACTGACTGAGACACAGTCACCTGTAATCTATCTGCATATTTTTTCAATTAACTAAGCATTTACTAAGTACCTACTAAGTTCAAGGTAAGGCTGCAGTGGTTAGAGTGTTGGAGCTGGAATCAGGAAAACCTGTGTTCAAATACAGCTTCTGATGCTTCCCTGCTAAATGATCATGGGAAAGCCTCTGAGTTTCAGGAAACTCTGTAAGACTTCTGCATAAGTCATATATTTAGAGTTTGCATGACAACAAAATTATAGGTCCTTGACAAATTGATGTACATTCAAGGCACTTTGCTACTATGGTAGCATTCTTCCTATTTCAATACTTAACACCAGGCAGCCATCTGGTCATAATTCCAAGTATAGTGTATGTGTCTCCATAGTTACTCTTCAAGCTCCTGTTGCCATGGTGATAGTTCTGTGTCTTTCATGGGATTTAGCATTAAAAGCTTTCCATCGAGTCTCAAATAAATAGTGACAAGATATTTCAAACCCAGTTATCGAAAAATCTGAGTTTGAGTCCCTGCATTTATCCACTCTGAATGAACAGGATATGGAAGAAAGGTGCTAAAAGTGTTATATTCAATGAGAATCCCTGTATGTCCCATTTTCTTTCTTTTTTTCTCCCCTGAAGAAAAAATATAAATGTTTTCAGAGTGGTTCTAGGGCTTCAGGTAAAAGAGAACTCAACCAACATGGAGCAATAGGGTATAGTGGGAAAAAAAAAAGTCTGCTTTCAAGCTAAGGATTGGAGCTCAAATCTAGACTCTGCCTTTCACCAGTGACCCTGGACAAGTTATTTAACTTCTTTGGCCCTTAGCTTCTCCATCATAAGATAATGAGATTGGACTAGATGATACATAGATGAATTCCAAGGCTAAATCTATAATCCTATAATACTCCTCTCAACAAAGGGCTCATCAACATTCCCTAGGGTCTTTCTTAAATTGATCCTGTCTCTTTGCTGTTTCTACCTCTCCTTCCTACTCTAAATAGCAGGAGAAATTCAGAGGAAGTGAAGGAGGAAGAGGAAAGAGGAGGAAGAGGAGAGGGAGGAGGAGGAGTTGTGCTAGACAAAGGTCTAGAGAAATAAGAGAAAGTGACAGTGGTTGGAACTGGAGTATTCTGACTACATATACATACACACACACTCACACACTCTCTCATACACACACACACACACACACACACACACACATATCCTTGAGGTGGGACTCATCCTGAAAGAGCAGCAGAATTCAGACACAGTATCAGACACTATGAAAACAAGGTAGACCAGAGTAAGATAGGACTTAAGTTCTCAGGACATATGTTTGGCTCAAAGTTCAGAGACTCCCTAATATTAACAAGAAATGTGATCTTAGATGATCCATTAATTTGTTTCTATATCTGTAAGATACAGAAAATACTTACCTTGCATTATCCTTTATGGGTCTTTTGATGCTGAGCTAAAGCCAATTTATATTTTAGGTCTACTTGCAACTTTTCTTAATAGTTATAATGGCTAGCTTTTATATAGTGATTTAAAATTTACAAGAGCACTTTACAAATATTGTATTTTATTCTCACAACAACCCTGGGAGGTAGGTGCTATTATGATCCCCATTTTATAGTTGAGGAAACCAAGGCAGAGAGGAGATGACTTTTCCCAGGGTCATAAAGCTAGTAAGTATCTGAGGCTGAATTGGAACTCAGGACTTCCTTACTTCAGAATCAGTGCTTTATGCACTCTGCTGTCACCTTGAGGCATCACTTTTCAAAGGTGGACTGTTATTCTCCTTGTCCCACTGGCCTTCCCTTACACGCAAGTCTCCTTCTCCTGCCACTCCCTCCCACTTCCTTCAAAGCACAGTGCAGGTGACACCTTTTCCACTAAGCCTTTCCTGATTCTCTTAGTTATTCTCTCTGAAATTATCATCATACCCTGAGTCTAGAGCTGGAGGGAACCTTAGGAAGTCATCTTGCTCAACCTTGTCATTTTACAAATGAGGAAAAAGACCTGCTCATGGTTATCCAGGTAGAAAGTGTCAGGCTGACATTCAAACCAATATCCTCTGATTCCCAATCCATTACTCTTTCCCCTCTATGGCAATTTCATTCTTTTGATAGGTATTGAGAGACTTATGAAGATAATTAATATTTGGGCCCTAGCTTCATGGAATTAAATGGGGGAAATATGGTACATTTATTCATAACTCATAATTATATAAGTATTATAATTATATTAGAATGTACTAAATTCAATAAACATTTACTGTGACAGGTACTATGCTAATTTCAGGGCATCCAAATAAGAATTCTGCCCTCAAGGGGCTTACAATCTGCTGGGGGAAGACAACATACAAAGTGGGGTGAGGATGGAGAATACACCAGGGGTCATCTTGTTCTGTAGAGCTGAAGCCATGCAATTTAATCCTCCACTCTCTAGTCAGAGAGGAGAGGAGACTGAGGAGGTGGTATTCAAGGCAGTTAGGAGCATGCTAATGAGATTAGAAGTGATGAGATCAGAAGCATTCTAATATAGACAGAATTATCATTCTCCCAAAGCATCAAAGCATGAGTTTTGAAGGGACTTTTTTTGTTTTAAAACAAGACAAAAAATTAATTTGAACAATTTAAAGTTTAATTTAATTTTTATATAATAAATCCAGTCTATAAATTCCAAAGATAATCAAATTCTTTCTAAAAGACTCATTGTGAAATTCTCATTGCATATATGCATACTAAGTAACAGAATATTTCTTTAAAAATCTTAACATATAAAATAATGTTAACATAACTTATCTACTTATTTTACAGCACATACTGGGAATCCAGAATGAATGACCTTAACTAATAATTCTGAGTTCATTTGCTTCAGTTGGAGCAATAGAGATTTCTCCAGTCATTGAGCCAGATTGGTCAGATGTTCTGTAGGAATGGGATGTTTCTTTAAATTGCTTTATCAGGCAGTCAAATATTGCCTCTTCACTCCCTACAAGACCCTTCGGTATTTTCATGAATACTGTCATCGGTACCCCTACAAAAGGCCTAGTTTGTATCAATTAACAAAAAGCATAAAAGCATCTAGATTTCTCCACACAACCCACCAAGCCTCGGAGCAAACTGACAGAGAAGTCCTAATTGTATCTAGCAACATAAACCCTTGAGGGGGGACACAAGAGAAATCATGATCTCCACTGCGAAGTGACCCTTGCCCTGTACAGGAACAACTTGATCAAAGCAATGTCCACCCTTGTTACTATCGGCAGGTACAGAATTGAGAAACATTTCAATTCTTTCATGCAGTTCACTATCTTCTTCACAAAAGGACAGCGTTAGGGGACATCTCAAGGCCAGCTTGGTCCAAAGAATAGCAAAAAACTACCCATAAAGTTGATGCCTCTTGGTTAGGAAAGTAAAATGGAACATTATTTCCTCTAAGAAATGATGAAAACAAAGAACCCGGGGAAATCTGGTAAAAACTTACATCAATTGATGCAAAGTGAAGCAAGCAGAACCGAGAAAACAGTATAAACAATGAAAGCAACAATGTAAATTGTGGGCGGGGGTGGAGGCGGGGTTAGATTAAAAGATCAAATGCTGTGTAATTAAGACCAAGTTTGCTATAGGGGATAAGAGAATGTATCTCCCTTGTTAACAGAGTTGTGGAACTATGGATGTGGAACTTTGAACACATTGTCAACTCATTTGACACATTGTATAGCTTTTTTTGCAGAAATGTTTTTTTTCCTTTTTTTAAGTGCTTTGTTATAAGGAATGGTGCTCTAGTGGGTAGAAATAGAGGGATATGTTTAATACATAGTCTAATTCGCATAGTCTATCTTATACTATCCGCATTTTCCCAGGAATCAAGTAGCATTAAAATGTCAGCTAAATTAGGGGTATTTGGACCCAGTTTCAAATAGCCTTGATGAATTTGAATCATGTAGAGAATTAGCAAGTGGACGGTCTCTGAAAGTATACCAAACCATGTTTTTCATAAAATAGAAGTGGGGACATTAAACTATACATAAAGATCCCTGCAGTCCATACATTAGTTTAGTTTTAAAACATAATATTATCTAAAAAGTCATAATCACATATCATAAAATATATTATATTATATCATAATATAAAATATGATAATATTATTATATTTTTTCATTTTGTTAAATATTTCCCAATTATATTTTAATCTGGTTTTGGAGTGTTATGGGCCACATGCTGCCCATTTGACACCTCAGTCTTAGAGAAAGAAGGGAGCAAGGGGACAGACACCACACCTTTGGTTTCCAGCCCTTCAGCTG
Source organism: Bettongia penicillata ogilbyi (assembly GCA_023548195.1). NCBI lineage: Eukaryota > Metazoa > Chordata > Mammalia > Diprotodontia > Potoroidae > Bettongia > Bettongia penicillata. The sequence goes on from JAJHZJ010000993.1 coordinate 237,248, forward strand.
GCATAGAGAATGGAACAGCTCTTAGGACCTTCTGTCCACAGCTGGTCACCCTCCAGGAAACAGGAGGGGAAAATCCTTTGTCAAACTAAAATACATTATATATATATATATACACACACACACATGTATGCATATATGTATGTGACAATTTCAGGCTGCTCGCTGCTTTTATAGATACCTTTTCATAATAAAAGCAAGACAATTCTGATAGGTACATATTTCTAAAAGGGGCTGCTCGTGTAGTCTTGGAGGGATCAAAGTACCTTCCACTGCTCTTTCCTATCTATGCTTTCTCAGTTTGGCACACATTATGACCGGATCCAGTTTCTGCATTCAGATTGCCACATACTGCAGCTCCCTCTTACAAGAGGGCTGGCATGTATAATTAGGAAAGGGGTTCACTACTTGGCAGCAGTGGCTAAATTCTGTACAGTGGTGGTGGCTAGATAATGTACAATAATCCCCCTATTTGGTGCTAAGCATACTTACGGTGCAATACCACAATTGTACTTATATTACCCCTCTATTCTCAATTTCATTATCCTAATTTCTGCTACTTGTAATTTGGGAATTAGCTTGGGAATCAATTCTTTCCACCAAAGGAGGCACCATAAACGCAAACAGCAACAAACCCTATGAAGATACAGTAGAAACGCCACAAACGGATACTTCAGCTGTGAAAGACTTGGGAACCAAGTACTTAGCCATTCCCATAGGGACCAGGACTCCACCACTTTCTGGACCTTGTTCCAGGCATTTAGAACTGATTCCATATGGTTATACATGTGGTTGAAGCTATCAGGAACCCACATGTAACACTCCTGACCTACAAGAGTGCAGGAAGAAGTCCAGAGTTAACCTGTTTTGTAAGGTTACAGTCCTAAGGGCATGGACTTCAGTATTTAGGTCTTCCACAGTGCCTATGGTTTCATTAAAAAATTCTTATAAAAATTGTTCATTTTATTCAGGAGCACCAGATGGTGTCAGGTCCCATATATGGGCAGTATGATGGAAAAGGCATGTTTAACAAACTTACTTTGCAAGTGTATACTAGAGACAGAGGTGGGCTGAGGGCAACAGGCACCTGCCCCAACCTGTACTCACCTGTCCACTTTAAGGGGAGCCAATAATATGCTTTCTTGTTACACAGGAAATAAAACGCCTGTGGGGCTACCCTGAAAAACCCGTTCTTGTGTGCTTGGCCCCCTGGCTTAAGCACAATTCTCAGAAGGGCCTTTTTCTTCTTGAATAGACATATTCTGTTTCAGGGATAGGGTGTGATTATATCCCATTGGCCACTCCACTGTTTGATCTAGTGTAACATTTTGCTCATAACATAGATCTGGTGGCCTGACAACACATTGGAAGATTAAGGGAGGCAAGACTTATGAAAAGTTGGTACTCTTATCCCAATTAAAAGTGAATGAGTAGATAACAGGTCCACAACACTACACAGGAGTAATATAACAAGCAAACTCACAAGTGAATAAAGAAACTCAATACAGCAGTAGCTTTAGTGGTGTCAAGTCTTTCCACAGTGTCTGTGATCTTCAGGGCTCTGGCAAGTACTTCCTGTGCATCTCTCAGACGTTACATATGGATTAGGGAAGACCTGTGGAGGCATTCCCTTAACTATAGCAAAGAACCAGGTCACTTGCAGAGATTCTCTAGATAATGCTACCAAGTCCTGCTGATGATAAGATTTTGCATAATTTAGTAAAACATAACAAAATCTAATCATATTGGTCTTTTAATAATTAGTTCATGTACTATCTGTTCAGACCTTATGGATCTAACCCTATTCTTGAAAGGGATTCACAAGATCTTGACTTGGAAAACGAAACATTTTTGTCTCAATATTATCACACAGGTACTTCAAAATAGGGGAGAAGAGACATGAATTTAAGAGTTCTTCACAATTATTAATGCAATTGTACATGTAAAATCTTTGATTCAAATATTTTGAGAGTTTATGTCTAAAGATACTCAAAACTAGTATGTTCCATTTTGAAAGTTGTTGATACATCTTAGTCCTTAGAATTCTAATGGCTTAATCTTGTTGCTTTATCTCAAAGTTTACCATTCCAGTGAATTTTTAAATCTTTTACATCTTTAGTCTATTTCTCTTTTGAAGACGTATGTGCATGGTGCATATGTGTGTATGTGTGTGTTTGTGTATGCTCCTCATATCATCCTGAATGAATATGTCCAGGGCTTAATCATATACATGAATAATACAACTCTCAGCAAGATGATAGAAAACCTAAGAGTTCATTTACTTAGTTGCTCAGGATATGAAGTTGACCACAAGTGCAGATTGAAGTAGCTAAGATCTTTCATAATTGTATCTCATTATAGTAACGCAGACGAAAGTGGAGAGAGAGTTGGTGCATGGCTTTTTGATTGCTCATAACTGTGTACCCAATATAGCCTCTGAAGCTAAGATGATACAAAATATGGATCAATTGATTTTCTGTCACTTGGGCTAATTTTGGCCTAAAGATTAAAACCAAGAGAATAGAGGTTGTCCACCAATCAGCACCACACCATCCGTATATGGGACCATTGGTTATAGCAAATGCACAAATTTTGAATGCTGTAGATTAGATGATGAAGTTGACACACACATTGCCAGGACTAGCTCAGGGATTGAGAGGCACCAAAGAAAAGTGTGGGAGAGAAGAGGTATTCAACTGCCTACCAAACTGAAGATCTACAGAGCTGTTGTGTTGACCTTATTGTTGTATGTCTATGAAACCTGACTATATCAGAGCCATGCTAGGAAACTGAATCACTTCCATTTGAATTGTCTTTGGAAGATTCTCAAGATCACCTAATAACATAAGGTACAAGGTACTGAGATTCTTTCTCAAGTTGAACTACCAAGCAGTCAAACTCTACTACAGAGAATGCAACTTCAATGGGATGGCCATGTTGTTTGAATGTCAAAAGGATGTTTGCCTAAAAGACTATTTTACAGAGAATTCCCACAAGGCAAGTGCTCACTTAGTGGTCAGAAGTGGTACAAGGACACTCTTAAGATCTCTCTGAAAAACTTTGGCATCAGTTGTGAGACATGGGAGACACAGGCACAGGACCACCCAGCATGGTGTGCCCATATCAAAGAAGGTGCTGTGCACTAAGATGTTAAAGCAGAATTGTGGTAGCTCAAAAAGACGTGAGATGCACACATTTAGATACATCTCCTTCCCATATGGTAGTACAGATTATTTGTGCCCAGCCTGTGGTAGAGTCTTTTAAGCTCATGTTGGTCTGATCAGCCACAGCAGGACACACTGTACATTGACTCTGACATTGTGATGTTATTTGGGCCCTTCAAGCACAAAGGACAAACAAGTAGCTCAGTATTTTAGTATTAATCTGTTAGTAGACTTAGTATTGCAACAACAAAACTTCCATTGTTCATCTGCCCTGGTTACAGAAATTTACTATGCAAGGAAAATGGAGGGATGTGGTTATAATATCAAGACTATCCTTTCAAGAGCCCAGACTGATCTGATAATAAGCCATAACAAGGGAAAACTCTATTTGAGTCCAGGTACAAGTCATGTTTAATAGCGAATCATGTAGCAAAGTCCGACATTTATTCACAAAGTATCAAAAGCCAGGCTTGGAACTAACTAGATGGGAAAATTTCTTATTCAGAAAGGAAATAGCACAATGGGAAACTGAGTCAAAAGAGTCTTACCTTTGCCCCACAAAGTCGTCCCCTCAACATTTCCCAACACACATCCTGTAACAGTTCTCAGGTTACACTCTCTTTGGACAGCATGTGGCTTTTCTCATGAATGACAAGAGCAATTCAGACAATTAATTATATATGAAATCGACTTCAGGACAATGTCAAACTACAGTCCCTCAAGAGGTTGCCTCAAATGGCAGTGTAGGGTGGGCATATTATCATTTTTTCATGTTGTAAGAATGGTTAACAGTGAGCACTTATAAGGATATCGCATTTACCTTTCATTTATAATATAAAAATAACTACATTTTGGAGTTTCACACATACAGTGAATACACTATTGTTGTTTTCAGTTATATCAGACTCTTCATGACACCATCTTGGGTTTTCTTGGCAAAGATACTGGAGTGATTTGCTATTTCCTTCTCCAGCTCATTTTACAGGGTTAAGTGACTTGCCCAGGGTCACATAGTCAGTAAGTGTCTGAAGCTGATTTTGAACTCAAGTCTTCCAGAATCCAGGCCTGGAATTCAACCTTCTGTGCCACCTAGCTGCCACAATATGACTCCAAACTCCAGAAAAATACTGATTACAGCAAGTCTTCAATTTTGTATTGCCAGTTAACCCCAGAGGCAAAATGAAGTATTTGAATCTAAGCTCTATTGTTAGAAAAGTTAGCTCAAAGATGTAGTAACTTCAGTACTTAGAATTTCATAACAGGGGTTAACAAGGTTGGTAAGATCTTATGACCTTGCACAAGTAGAAATTCCCAAGAAACTTCACAGATAATGAAAACTTAAGAGGCCTTTGCTACTTTTTCCTCCCAACAGTAAGTTATCAGTATTATCCATTTTTAAAACAAAATATTTCTAATAAAATATTTAATAGTTTTCAACAATTTGACCACTTTTTTTAACTTCAATACAATTTAACAGTATCTAGGAGAAATATATTTTTCTAACAGCATTTCTGATGCAATGTTTCCTAAATTTCAGAATAGAGGAAAAATTTTAGAAGCACAATGATAATGTACACAAAATTATGTATTTAAAACATGAAACAAAACTTACTACAAGACAGATGACATCAATTCCAATTTCCAAATTATCTTACATAGAAAATCACTCATTATTTCTATCTAAAACCTAGTATAGAGTAATCCATAATGGAGTTACCAATTACAAAAAAAAATATAGAATAATGGTTAACATTTATATAGTGCTTACCATGTACCAGGAACTCTTTTAAGCACTTGACAATTATTATGTCACTTGATCTTCACAATAACTCTGGGAGGCAGGTACCATCATTATCCCATTTTACACATGAGAAAAATGAGGCAAACAGGTGAAGTAACTTGCTAAAGATCACACAGTTAATAAATTTCTGAAACCATAGTTGAATTCAGGTTTTCTGATACATGTCATTTCTGAGCATGTCTTCATGCTGCCAAATATCAAATGTCTTTTGCATTAAGTTCTAATTTACCACAATTTTCCAAGTAGCAGAACACATCTCAGTGTAAATGAGGCCACAAAATTTAGCTTCAGGATAGAACTTCAATCACATCAAATCCAGGTTTACAATAGCAAACAGTAATATTCAGAACTTCAATTTTCCTCCCAGGGCTATAAACTTCCGGAGCCTCAAATTTTAGAGCTTTTAGTTAATCAAAGTTATAACTTGATAGGATACTGTCCATCTGAAATTGTTACCAGGAAATTTCTTTGTAAGTTTCTTCAAATCTCTCTAATCTCAATATAATCAAACTGTCCCTAACCTCTCTCCAAATTCCAAATCCTTCCCCCCCAAAATCTCCAGTTGCACAGTCAGTGGACAAAACTGACTTCAGCTTTCTTTAGCTTTTTACTTATTTCTTCTTAGCCTTACTTGATTAAACTTTCTCTCTTTCTTTCTTTTTATAACCCTTCAGGAGACTTAATTTAAAGCCTTCTAATTTACATAAACAATCTGCTGAAACCTTTCCAATTGGTTTCTACAAAGTAGGAGAAAAAGAAAGAGAAAGGGGAAAAAAGTTCCTTCTTTTTCTTATCTGTCTTTGTTTCTGCAGTTTCCAGCCTAGCCAAGGTTGTGAATGAGTGATGAGGTGTACTATTTCAGCCTTCCCAAAAGACACCCCTAGTTCCTATCCACCTCCATCTTCCAATTATTGTGAATTTTTACCCCTATCAAGCACAAAAGGGTCCAGGACTAGGTGAGGTTGGGGTTGGCAGTTCCATTTGGGAAACCCCAAATGGGGTCATGAAGAGTCAAATATGACTGAAAAACAACTGAACAGCAAGAGTGGCTAAATTCTGTACAATATTACATTCATTAATTTCATTCAGCATTCAATAGCTGCTTATTTGCTATACAAGATAGAACTATTCAGCCAAAAGAGCATCAGAAAAGAGCTTGGGATAGAGGGGCAGTCACATGAATCTGTCCCTTGATTCTCCTCATCCAGAGACAAAAGTTTAGGAAAAGCAATTAAAAAAAAAAGAAAGTAGCAAAAGGAGATTTTCCCTGACTGCTTTGCTCCATTAGTGGTAAAATAGTCCAACTCAGGACCAAAAGAGAGGGACAAGTGAAGCCTTCCTTCTGGAAGAAAGGTACAGATACCTTTTTATCTTATTGTTGCTATGATATTCCTTATTGTGGTATAGAGATGACCCTGGGTTCTTGATCTGGCCAATTCTGTCCATTTCTTCCAAAGTTATTTGTAGGGGCCAAGAGAAAGACTTCATGCAGAAGGTCTACCTCCACTAAGTTTGGAGGCTTAACACCAGGTCAGACACAGGGTTTTTATTTTTATTTTTTTACTTTTATTTTTTTCCCACTGTAACTCTGAAAGACTGTCTACCAACTCGTGGAGAAATTACAAGATGTTGACAGAAGGAATACTTGAGCTGAGGAAACTATGGATCCCTAAAGTACTGAAATGCCACAATTAGAGGCACCAAGGGCAATGGATAGAGTCCTAGAGTTAGGAAGACCTGAGTTCAATTCTAACCCAAACCCTTACTAGCTTTGTGACTCTGGATCAGGGATTTAACCTCTCTCAGCTTCAGTTTCTTTACTTGTAAAACAGTCATAATAATGTCAATTACCTCAAAGGTAAAGCTAAATAAAAACCCATAAGGTGCTTTGCAACTTCAAATGCCGAATATGAGCTCTAGCTATTATTATTAGTCATAAAAATAGTTTAATTTAAATTTAAATAGTTCCTTTCACATTTAAATAGTTCCTTTCAACAGGGCTTTCTTCACAATAGTCCTGCAAGGTAGGCTTAGAGTGAATGTTTTGATCATCACTTTTGTAGATTAGGAAACTGAGGTCCAGAGAGGGTTAATAATTTACCCACAAGCAAGGAGCTTGGTGGAGCAATCAAAATTTGACTCAATTCTCCTGATTCCAAGTCTAGGGCTGAACTTTGGTCTACCCTGAATCCAGGGGGACTCCCTCAGCCTGTGACAGATTTGGTAACCATTAGAGGAAGACATCTTCAGTAGTAGCAATAGAGGTGTCAAAGATTGGGAGGAGATGAGAGGAACAAGGTCAAGAAGGGATATTGGGGACACCAACATTTGCCTGAAATGTACCCAGAAGGACACAGGTGGGATAGGTAATCTCATTAAGGTCTTAAAAGGAAACTCCCACCAACCTACCATGGGTGCAGGAGCTGACGGGAAAAGGAAGTTAGAAGGCTGCGATTACTAACAGAGAAAAAAGGTCAGGCTTGTGGCAGTCAGGTAAGGACTACTCCTTATAGACCCAACCTTTGAAAAAAAGCATCAGGTAGCACTTTTTATTTTAATAAGATGTTGGAACCCAAGGAGATCAGCCTAGAGGTTACCTAGTATAATCTTCTCATTTTATATGTGTGAAAATGGATGTTTGACTTGCCTAAGGTTCTACAGTGTAGTAGTGTACTATTGTAAGACAAATAAACACAGCGCACAGTAGGGCTGCTAGCACAAGTTCACTCTTGATTTGGTCAGATAGGAAAGACACTAAGAATCTTATTTTATTCTAGTCTAGTTTTCTCAGATGAGGATTGCTGATAATGGGAACACAAACTCCTCCAGCGTTCCCTAATCACCCTTCTTACATGGGCTGGTGAGAAGGGTGGAGGCCAGCTACCCCTACATTCTGATGGGGTCAATTGAGACAGGCAAAATTTGCTCTTCCCCTAAATCCCCTCAAACTTCAATGGGGGCCAGTTGAGGCAAACACATATTCCCCCCCAAGCCTAGATGGGGTCAGTCAAGACATGTACAGCATTTCAGCTTGTTCATTCAACCCTAAGGTTCCCCCCAAGCCTCAATGGGGGCCAGTTGAGGCAACGTAGCATTTGTGTATTCAACCCTAAGTGTTCCCCATTCACCATCTAGTGACCACCTGTTTTATAGGTCAACAGACAAAGAAGGCATATTGCCCACAATAGCCTCACAAGTTTACATCACCTCATCCCTGTATTTCACTGGGCAGCCTCGGTAGATGATTATATTATCTACCATTACATAACTCTGCCCTACTGTGGTGGAGATGTTTTGAACCATAATTGTGGAAACTCACATCTAGTACCTGGGAACAGGAGATTGTTATGGGCATGGATCCTGGGAACTCTGAGAAATAATAACAATAATTCACTTTATACACACTAAAAATCCACCTTACTTACACTAAAATTCACCTTACATACAACTACCTATATGACTCGACAGATATGTCCCTTAAGAACTCTGAATCTTACTCTCCTCATCTGTAAAATGGGAATGCTGATAGTACTGAAAACAGTAAAGTACTACATAAATATATGCTATCGTTACTATATTGTATCAATCAATTTGCCTGCAGTATCTAACTGGTTGGTAGAAAGTCCACCCACTTGATCACTGCTGCTTTCTATATTGGTATTTGCCTCAGTAGGTACTGGATACTTCTTGGATGGTACTCCATCATGACCCTACACCAAAACCTTCTTATCCTCCTGCCATCTACCCTCACACTTTTCAGTTTTATTTTGCATGCTGCTTCTCCCATTAGATTCCTTGATAGATAGTTCCTTGAGCATAGGAACTGTCTCTCTTTTTCTTATTTGTATCCCTAGCATTTAGCACAATGTAGGTCCTTAATAAATATTAAATGGTGCCCTGTCTCCTTTCCTACAAACAGAACTAATTTCCAAGATGACTACCCCTCCAAAAAGTAGCAAAAAGACAATTGACCAGGAGCACCAAAAAGCCAAGGAAGGAAAGGTCTTTGAAGACTCCTCAGAAGGTAAATGAGAGCACAAGCTCCTTGAAGGCAGGGGCCACTTTACTTCTATCCTTGTACTCCAGCATGCCCTCTTGCCCAACACTTTTTCTGCCCCATTCCTCCACTCTGGTTTCCTTTTTGCATGTTGTCTTCCATTACATTGTAAGTTCCTTGAGGGCAGGAGCTGTCATTATTTGTATCCCTAGCACTTAGTACAATGTAGGTGCTTAATAAATATCAAATGATGCCCTGTCTTCTTTCCTACAAACAGAACTAAAGTCTATCATGGCTACTCCTCCAAAAGGAGATCCAAAACCAAATGACCAGGAACACCAAAAAGCCAAGGAAGATTCCACAATAGGTAAATGAGAATGTAAACTCCTTGAAGGAAGAAACTAGGACCTAGCTGTGTGCTAGCATATAGCAGACACTTAATAAATGCTTCTTAATTGATTGAGTAGTGTAGGGATTATACTCAGTTACCAGAGATTTGAATTCTTCCTTAACAACACTGGTTTCTTTAGGGCTTCCTCATGATCATGAGATGATTCCCGTTAATCCAGTTTCCTCCTTTTAAAATCCAGGGCCATGTACTTGAGAGAGAACCTGGAAAACTTAAGGAGCTCCTGTGTGAAAACCTTTAGGAAAGGGGCAATGTGGACTGTGAGCATCTGGGATATCTACAATTATTCTGAGGGACAACGCCTGCCCAGGTGGAAAGGGTGCCTCCTCTGGCTCTCCTTTTCCTTACTCTCTCTTCTGGATTTAAAGTGAAAGGGAAGATAAAAGTGACTCACCTGGTAATCCTTATGTTCATGTGGAGGTGATTAGACCACTGAGATACAGTGGGGTTAATGGGATGACTTCATCTCAGCAGTGTCTGGGTTAATGCACATGGGTTATCTCAGAAATGGGCTAGGAAATCGGAACATAGGCAAAAGTTAGAAGAGACACCTGCTTTTCCTTCTCACTGCCTCATTCTTTCATGAAGAGCTTAGGTCCCAAGATGATGGACTTCCTATCTGTCTTTTCTAGAAGACAACTGACTGAATGATAGCATCTTGGCACAGAAGGATACTCAAAAACTCAAATCTATACAGTTTCTTCTATTTTAAATCCTAGTATTTGGAGTAGGGGACAGCTACAACATTTTAATTCACCTATTGAGGTTTTTAAATGTGGATGGAATTATTCCTTTTGTCTTATCCTACCCCTCTCCTTCCTATAACTTTCTGATGATGTAGTCTCCCAAGTTCTGTTTCCCAGCTTTGCAATAGGCTAACAGCTCCCCTCAATCAGTCATTCCAAGAAATTTCAGGTCATTTGTAATAGTTCTAGTTCCCTCTTGTATGTTGACTTGTCCCAAATAGTATATAAGAAAACATACTTCTCTCTAAGGATTCAGCATCCTTTGTACTTTGGTGGGGCAGCAGGGGTGGGGGAGGGGGCCCTGTCTCTGCCTTTCTCTTTGTCTCTTCTTCCTTTCTGCCTCTTCTCTCTCTGCCCTTCCCCAATTTGTGGAGACATAGAGAACTCTGTCAAGTCATAATCACTTCACCCATTTCATCTACATTTCAGAAACCAAGCTTTCACCTCCCAGGCCTGAAGGTTCCTCCCAGGTGTCCTATGATCCAGTGTCACAAGAGGTAGATGTACCAATCTCCCAGGAGATCCAACCAGTTGTTTCAGCTGCTCTACCTCAAGAACCTGGTACAATGCATTCATTCACTTTGAAATATTTCCTTTGGGGACTAGTCTGTGTGGTGGGCTGGTGTTTTGACCGTTGAAGCTGCCTTTCGAAGTAGGTTCCTCAGAAGGAGTTGACTAATTGCCCTACTGTAGGTGGCCCTAGGGACTTGAGGTAGAAAAAAAAAACCAATTGATCGCAGTATGTGTAACAGCTCTTAAATTATTCTATGAATATATAACATAAAATCATGAAAACCTAGAACATCAGAGCACAAAGAAATCTTATACTTCATCTTAGTCCAAATCCTTTGCTTTTCAGATCAGAAAGCTAAAGCCTAGAGAAATTAAGGCTAGCTAGCTAACAGGAGGTCTAGAGCTCCAGTTTCCTGGCCCTACTTTGACTTTGATTTCTGTCAAAATTATGCAATGTTGTATTAAAAGGATGAATTGTGAACATCTAGAAAAGGAAGCAGTGATCCTCAAGAGCCAGCATGCTTCACATAAGAAGTAGGACTAATTCCCACTTCCTTTCTGTTTTTTGGTTTGTTTTACTTCTTAGGAGGATGGAACCAAGTTTACTAGAGTAATAGGTGAAGGGAGATGCTGTAGAGATAATTGATCTAGATTTTATCAAAGCATTTATAAAATGCTGGAGATGTGAACTAAGCAGCAGTACAATTGAAGAGATTCAGTACTGGTTGAATAAAGCCAACCATTATTTTTCTTGTTCTACTTAAAAACATCTGGTCTAGATTTCCTAAGAGATGAAGAACAGCTCAGTAATTAAATGCCATGAGACAGTAAGCTAAGATACCCCAGGTATATGAAGCTAAGAGACTGGGTCACTGCCCTCAAAGAGATTCTAATCTAATAAGGGTAGAAGATGATACAAAAAAGGAATGTGATTTTGAGCTAAAAGAGGTCTTGGAAATTACCTAGTGAGAGCCCTTTATTTTCTTGGCAAAGGAACTGAGGCCTAAAAAGATGAAGAGCCTTGTCCAAACTCACACAAGCAGTAAGTTATCAGAACCAGAGCTTGAATCCAGGACATCTGACTTTATACTACCCTTCCCTCAGATGAGTACAAATGGAACAGCATAAGCTTGAAGGACAAAGGGATCATGGGGTGACCTATAGCAAAACTTGTGGACCAAACGAGAGCTTTCAGTGGACTCACTTAACTTTTGCTACCCTGAAAGAAATCTAGAAGAAGAGAGTAGCATTCTCTAGTACAGGGGGATGGTCTCAAGCCAGGGCCCTTAGGAGCACCTGAGGTTTCTGAACAGTCATCCAAGAGATTACAGCATCCTCTTGCCCAGAAGTATGATATAATGGAATTAAAGTGTTTCTTGGAAAGAAAGACATGTAGATAAACTTGAAATTAACTCTTAATTTGAGTTTGAGACCATTGGAATAAAGAATTCCCCAGTGTGCCTAGGTATACAACTTTTTAGAAGTAAAAGACTTTAGGATGACTAGCTTTTTTTCTTTTCTTTTCTTTTTTTAGTTCTAGAAGGTGACAAACTTGAACATGCTAAAAAGAGTCTTCCTGAAGATGATCCATGGGCAGCCTCTTCTATTAGAATTTACCTACCCCTACCCAAGAAACTGAGAAGGTTCCTCTCTATGCAGATCCAGAAGAGAGCCCACCCAACTGTCAGAAACAAGAGGCAAGAGTCCCCTACTTTACTTCAGACTCCACCAGCACAGGAGCTCAGTGGGAGAGGAAGGTTTCACACAACAAGGAAGCCCCAAGTAATTTTCAATCATCCGAGGATGATGCCATATGCTTGTCTTTACTGTGGAAGGGTTTTAAGGCCACATTCATGCATCCTTACAAGGATGATGTCCCATCTAAAGATCTTAGAGAAGCGAAGAAACCATGCTCTTCGACACCATTTGAATAGAAACTTCCAGAGCCATCCTGGTGTCTGTAACCAGAAAAAAGGAGGTACCTTGACTGGAACCCAAGCCCAGATGAAATTGTCCTCTTTGACTAATCCCCTAGAATGGAGAACAAGTTTAAACAGGAATTACTGGAATACTAGCAATGAGGAAGAAAAAGGCTTTACTTTAATGTATGAATCCAATGGTTCAGAGGGTCCTTTCCACTGTCCATGTTCAGAAACCTACAATGAGGCAGCAGACTTCATTGCCCACCTGAAAATACATTCTGGTATCAAAGTTATTGTTGTGGTTAAGCCCACTTTTTATCTGTGTCCTTATTGTAAGTGGGCCTTCCATACTTCAGAAGCTATACTGGCACATTGGTGCCCCAGTCAGTGAGCTTCAGAGGGGTGCTATACTTGCAATTTATAGACCTCATTGCTGTGAAGCTACCATTTGCCTATAGAATGGAATGGACCAAGGGCCTTTGTTGATAATGTAACCTATTAGGTAAGGGGGTCCTGGGGGTGAGGTGTGAAAGGCTAGTATGAATAAGGAAAGGAGGTGTGATATACAATGGGAAGCATCAGGAGGAAGGAAACAAACTTGCCTTTGGGAAAAGTAGACTCCCATCTTGATCCCATATCTAGCTTGTCTCTCTAAAATTTAGTAATACGCAAAAGTCATATTGTCAATCTATACAAGGCAAGTTACATGAAAGTTGACTTTAAGTTGGCTTTTGCCAGCCTAAGAAGGTTCCTAATGCTTGTGAACATCAGCTCCGAGAGGCCTAGTTCTCAGTCTTGTGGAAAGAGTGATATTTGGCCTGACCATTCTGTGTCAGGGTTAGGATGGATGGACAGAACTTCATGTACCCTATAGTCAGAAATGTTTTTATCTAAATAAATTATTTTTCTAAAATCATGTTTGAAGACTACCATCTAAATGACTTCTTTCCTGTGCTTCCAAATTATTTTAAACGATCATTTATTAATACTGGATGACTTTAACTTGCAACAACATGGCCCCTTTGGACATCAGTGAGGGAAACTTATGATTTTGTTACACTCTTGTAAGTCTTTGATTACTGGTGTCAAACACTCTCCAAATAAGTGCGAAAGCTTATGGATGTTGGAGTACTGAAGGGGAGCAGGGAGGATATTTCCATAATCCAGGATAGGAAAGCATAACTTGTGGTAAGTGATCTTCACAGAACATGTGAGTGGTCACACCCCTTCCCAGCAGACCTTCTTGCTCTTCCTTGGATCCCCTAAGGTCATCTCCCATCTTCACATAGGCCATTGCCCATGGAATACCTGGCATACACTCCCTTCCTCCCCTCTGCCTCATGGAAGCCTTTATTTCTTTCTTAGTTTTCCAGATGAAATTAAGACCCAGAGGTCTTAAATAGCTTGGATAAGTCCCTCTGCTATTAAATAATAGAATTAGAATTTGGTAGCTAAGGAGTCATCACCAACATGTCCTTCACAAAGGGGTTGAACTGGATGACCTTTAATGTCCATTCTGGCTCTAAATTTATTATCCTTTGGTGAACACATTTTCTCCATGTTTTTTAGTGCTTCATGGCAACCACACCCTCAACAACAACAATAGCGGAGGGATGTAGAAAACTGGGAAAGAATTTTTACAGCTAACATCAGTGATAAAGGCCTCATTTCTAGAATATATGGAAAACTGAGTCAAATGTACAGAAATACAAGTCATTCCCCAGTTGATAAATGGTCAAAGGATACAGGCAATTTTCAGAGGAAGAAATTAAAGAAATCTATAGACCTATGAAAAAAATGCTCTAAATCATTTGATTAGAGAGATGCAAATCAAAACAACTCTGAGGTGCCACATCACACCTATCAGATTGGCAAACATGACAGAACAGGAAGATAAGTGTTGGAGAGGATGTGGGAGAGTTGGAATACTAAGGCATTGTTGGTGGAGCTGTGAGCTGATCCAACCATTCTGGAGAGCAATTTGGAACTATGCCCAAAGGGCTGCAAAAATATGTGTACCCTTTGACCCAGCAAGATTGCTTCTAGGACTGTATCCCCAAGAGTCATAAAAATGGGAAAGGGTGCCACATGTACAAAAGTATTTATAGCAGCACTCTTTGTGGTGGCCAAAAACTGGAAATCAAGGGGATACCCATCAATTGGGGAATGGCTGAATAAATTATGGTATGTGAATATAATGGAATACTATTATGCTATAAGAAATGATGAACAGGAAGACTTCAGAAAGGCCTGGAAAGACTTATATGATCTGATGCTGAGTGAAAGGAGCAGAACCAGGAGAACTTTGTGCCCAGCAACAACCACAGTGTGTAAAGAGCTTTTTCTGGTAGACTTGGATCTTCGCAGCAATGCAAAGACTTAAAAAAAATTTCCAGTGATCTTCTAAGGCAAAATGCCTTTCACATTCAGAGAAAGAACTATGGAATTCAATCACAGAATGTAGCAGATTATTTTTGTGTGTGTGTATTACATTTTGGTTTGTTATATGATTTCTCCCATTCACTTTAATTCTTCTACACAGTATGACTATAGTGAAAATGTATTTTGTAAGAATGTTTGAATAGAACTTACGTAAAATTGTATGCCATATGTCAGGGAGGGAGGGAAGAGGGAGGGGAAAAAATATAAGTTATATGGTAGTAATTGTAGAACACTGAAAATAAATAAAATTAATTTAAAAAATAATAATAGCTAACATATAGCGCTTGGACATTTACAAATTACTTTATACATCTTATTTTATTTGCTTCTCACAACAATTCTGGGAGCTAGGTGCTATTGTTATCCCCATTTTACATATGAGGAAACTGTGCCAGAGGGGCATTAAGTGACTTGTCTAGGCTCACATAACCTAGGTCTCTCTAAAAATATGAAAAGTGGAAATTAAACAAATCACCCTAAGGCAGGGACTCTTAACCTGGAATCTGTAGACCTTCAAGGGATCCATGAACTTGGATGAGAAACAAAAAGATAGTTACATCTTTATTTTCAATAACCTCGATCTGAAAGTTAGCTTTGCCTTCAGTGATTTAAAAACATTATTCTGAGAAAAGGTCCATAGGCTTCATCCAATGTGGAAATGGTTCATGCTCCCCCCCGACAAAAAAAGGTAAAAAACCCCACAAATCCTCCTGCTCTAAAGCTAGTGGAGTGACCTAATGTGGGAAAGGGTTTTTGAGACAGGAAAAAGTATCAAGTGACAAAGAACCCTTTCTCAAGGGGAATGGGTTGTCTAGAGTTGGGGGAATCACTCTTACTTGAACTCTTCATATCAAAATCTGAATGATCACTTACTGGTGACATTGTATAAAGGACTATCATGCAGGTGTAAGTAAGACTATCTGCCTTTATGGGTCACTTACTTCTTTGTATTCACCCTCTTTGATTCTTAGGGCAAGAGAAAGCCTCAAAACCACTATCAGTTGTGTCCAACTCTTCCTGACCTCATTTGGGGTTTTCTTGGCAAAGATACCTGAGTGGTTTGCCGTTTCCTACTACAGCTCACTTTATAGATGGGGTAACTGAGGTTCATAGGGTTAAGTGCCCAAGGTCACACAACTAGAAAGTATCTAAGGCCAGATTTTTAACTCAAGAAGAGTCTTCCTCACTCCAGACCCAGGATTCTATCCACAGTGTCACCTAGCTGCCCTAGGGAGAAAGACAACAAGTTCTATTTTAGACAAATTGGGTTTGAGATATCTACAGGATGTTCACTTAGAAATGTCCACCAGGCACTTGGTGATGGGCAACCCTAGCTCAATAGAGAGACTAAGCCTGACTATAATAGATCTGGGAGTCATCTCTATAGAGATAATTAAATCCATTGAAGATGAGGAGGTCACCAACAGAAAGAACTTACAGAGAGAGAACTGTCATATTTTGAGATTCCCTTTTCTACTTCCCCTTTCTTTGTGCTCCTATCCCTTGAGAGAAAAAAAAATGGGTAGTTGGGCACAATGGTTAGTATAAGAAGGTGCTTGAAGTTAGGAGTGTTATACAGAGGTAAGCTATTAATATCCTGGCCACCTTAGAGCTCTGAGACCTCATACTTCATGGTCTTTCATTGTCTTCCTATCTAAAAGGAGGATTTGGACTAGGTGATCCCTAAAGTCTCTTCTAGCTCCAAGATCCTGTGATTCTAGAAAATAATACTTTCCCAAATCTATAATTTCATTGGTGTTTACTTCTGTCATCTAGACAGATAGCAACCTTTCTGCTACATGAGGTTCCAAGATGAAAAACTGATCAGTTCCACCTTCTGCTGATAACCCTCTCCCACCTTAGGTGGGCAGACACATCATCCCACCTGTCCAGAAACCCTACCTGAGTTAGCACTTCATTGCCATAGTCTTTGAGAACCTTGGGCCTCCACAGACCTCCAACCAATCAATCAATATTTATTAAGTGCCAGGCACTCTGTTAAGTGCTGGAGATAAACAAAAGAGGTAAATGAAACATCACACCATAGAGTGGAGAATTTAGAGGAGGCTTGTTATTGACTTATTTTATTTCCAACCCTTATAGCTGAGGGACTTTCATATATGTTGTCACCTTTGATCCTTACGACAATCCTAAAGAGTAGGTGGAAAAAATAGAAAGTAGTATCTTCATGTTACACAGGGGGAACCTGAGGCTGAGAAAGAAAGAGATAGTGCCTTGCTTAAATGCAGACAAGTCAGTGAGGGAGCCAAGGTTAGAACCCAGATCTCTTTCTTTATAGGTCTTTCCCACCACACAATGGTGACTTTACCTTGTGACTATACAAAAGGTCTATGATTTCAACAATGGAGGGAGCTTCCAGTGTGAGAACTTCTTTCACCAAAATAGGTCATACAACCCATTTATGACTTAGTAGATGAGAAGTTGCTTAAAGCAATGATTTGCCCAGATGATAAAAATCATTGTGTCAGAGGAAAGATTTCATTCCAGCTCTTCTAAACTCCAAGCATCAATGATGTTTCTAGTCCAGGGATTCTTAACCTGGGGTCCATAAACCTTCAAAGGATTCATGGATATATTTTGAGGAGGCAGGGGTGGGGGAGGGGAGTCTGTAAACTTCAACAGGTTAAAAAATAGCATATTTATATAATATATAACATACAATATTTGAACTATATACATATGTATGTATATAGTATATACATGTGTACAATATATAATTTATATAATTGGTCTCCTTTGTAATCATATCTACTTCATTCTCTACACTTAAAAACATTATTCTGAGAAGCATAGCCTTTACTAGGCTGCCCACAAGATCTTTGGGGTTAAGGACCTTTAAGAGTCCGTGTCATTGTAAAACAATCCTTTCCATGTTTGAATTCTTTACCTTGCTTTTTTTCTTTAAGGGTGACATGAAGGTAGGAGAAAATAGGTTCCTTCCTATAGAGAAATGATTTTAATATCACCCTCTATTTGTAAGTTCAGGCTACAATGATGTCAGAAACCAGGTATGTTGCTAAAACTAAAATTGCAGGCGAAGAATCTTGGATATTATATATTTAAGAGAGACAAAAGAGTGGTACCTTTGGCCAAAAAAAGGAAGAAAAACCTATTGTCAATATCCTAGACAAAAATCTATTGTCAAAATTCTAGACACATCTGCCCTTTGGGGAGAAGATACTATGGGAGAACACAGTTTCTCTGGGATGGTATTTATCTTACTTGACATTCTGTAAATAAGAAACCTATTCTGAAGCAACTCATTAAATGGAAAACTCAGGTAGTGTTTGGAAGAATGATGGGCTTTTACTCATCCCTATGTGGCAACTGTGGCCTGCCTGTTGAGCGCCTGTAGACAAGTCTGAGCCATCCATCTTCTCCCCTAGGGAAGAAGAATTGATAAACATCCTATCCATTTGATGCTCTGGCTCAGAGCCATAGTGGGCAGGGAGGACTCACATGCTGCTAAGAAGGACTCTTAGGCACACAAGGTTTGAACAGGGCTGCATCTCTGGGCAATCAGTTCTGATTGCTGATGTTGGAAGGCAGCCAGATGCAGCAAAGTAATGCTGTCACTTACAAATGTCCAATTCTTATTTCTGTACTCATTCTGGGCACATTCATCTCCCTTCTCGCTAATCATTCCTTTTTTTTCCTTCTGGCATTGCTTGGCCAGAATTCTCAACATTCCCAGTGATGGTGACCTGTGTTTGGAGGAAAGGGGAGGTGGGAGTACAGAGCTGAGTGAGATTATGGAAAACCCAGAAGAAAGTCTGTTTTAATACAGGAAATGGCCGAAAAAGGAGGAGGGAAGGGGCAAGGAGGTGGTAGGAGAGGGGCAGGGATAGGTCTGCATGGGGTCTACTTGTGGCCTTCATTATACTGAGAAACAGTATGATATAGTGGAAAAAACACTAGCTTTGAAGTCAGAAGACTTGGATTCATATCTCAATGCTGCTACTTACCAGTTAGGGGGCCCTGAACATGCTATCCTATGTCTCTTGGCCTCAGTTTCCCAATTGATAAAATTTGGAGGTGGTTAGAGATAAGGTCTAACATCGCTTTCATTCTCTGATGCTCTGCTCTGTCTTACACCAAGACTCCAAATGGTTGACCTTATCACCACTCAGTAACCTTTGACATACAACTGAAATTTTCCATCTTATAGCCTTCATGAGAAACACGGGGTTCTTATGTAGTATAATAGTAATAACTACATTTAAATAGAAGTTTGCAAAGTGCTTTTTATAAATATTTCATTCTATCCTCACAATAACCTTCAGGAGTAGATGCTATTATTATCCCTATTTTACAGATGAGGAAATTGAGATGGAGAAAGGTCATACGACTTGCCCATGATCACATAGCTAGTTAATTGTCTGAGGCAGCATTTGAATTCAGACCTTTCTGATACCAGGTCTAACACTCTTTCCACTATGCCACCTAGCTGAAGTCTTCGCTAAAGGAGAAGTAAATTAAAAAAATTAAAAGATAGGTAAATAAAGGTCATGAACTAAGGACGAATAATATTGATTCAGGACCTTCCATAACGCTGGCCCGGGTCTTGTTTCTCACTGTGAGATTATAAGCTGCTTGAGGGCAGGAACTTCAGTTTTCCTTTTTTTTTTTATTCCCTCCCTCCTATCCATAGCACTCAAGCTTATAAATGTTTAATAAATGCTTCCTGAACTGCATTGTGTCAATAAGTCCAGTTTGTCTTCAATGACCCCATCTCATAAGACCCTCTTTTCTTTTGCCTTTTTATTTCTTTGTGCCCAAACCCTCAGGGGACCATGAACTTGCATGTTGTTATAGAGCCTAGTGCCTAAATCTGCCTGCTGGTTACTGCTACCCTAGTGGCAGTACTGATCCTAGTTCTTTCTGTGACCATCTTTCAAATACTTGAAGAACACAGTCATAGCATAGCAATATAACTGAGCTGCAAAAGGCCTCAGTGTCAATCTCTTCATTTTACAGATGAGTGAACCATGACCCAGAGAAGTAAGTGGTATGCTGAAAGAAATACTGGTGGCAGGTGGCACCTTTGACCTTCAAACCAAGATCTTTTTACTCTAAAGAATTTTTCCCATCTCCCTTCCCTCATGTTTTCTCCAGATAAAGGGTTCCCTGTTCTTTATATAAAGTTCTTTTCTATTGCCTTGCCTTTGGTCAACCTCTTTTGAACAACTTCCCCTTCCTTATTCCTTTCTCCAAACAGGAAGACTCTAGGACACCAGGACGTAAAACATGCGAGTATATTGAAGGAGGCTGAAAATCGATCCGGGTTTAAAAGGTTTCTTCAACAATATGCAAGATCAGTCTATTTTTAAGTGTTTCCCAGAGTGTCTCTACAGGGTGCCCTTCTCCCTTATGCAGTAAATTCTAGGCTTTAACTACATGCATAGCTGTTCTATCTATAACAATCCTTTGTGCAAACAGCAAACTTCTTTATGTGAAAAAGGCACAAAACAGAGTGTTTGTAAGTAGGACAAGGGGGATTGTTGATCATGGGAATCCTTGCTCAATTTGATGAGTTCCCTGGTCAACTTGTGGTGATTATAGGGTACAGGCCTTTGTCTGAAACCTTTGAGAGGCAATTCCTCTTGTAATATTGGCACATTTACAGGGTAAAGAGAATATCGTTGCTCTTAATCAAGTTAGCTGGCAGGTTAAGAATTAGGAGGATAGATTCTTGTTGGAGGAAACATCTGTCTTCGATCTAGCTGTTGCTCATTTCAGTAAGAATATAGTGACATAGGCTATATCATGAGAGACCCAGATTAAATACAAGGAAAGACTCCTGACTGCAAGGATGCGTTTGGGAGAGTTTTACTGTACAGGATATGGAATCTGCTCTACCTTTGTACTCTTTAAGAGTAGGCGTGATTTTTGTGTGATTGCTGGGTAGTGGGATGGAATGATTATCTCCCAAATCTTCTTGAACATCAGGATTTTGTGAAAGAATACATGCCTATTGATGGGGACTACTGGCTCACTTTTATATAGGCAAATTTTGGCTTGATGGAAGGAAAAACTCTAATAATTAGTTATCTAATAGCAGAATGAGCTACCTGATCAGGTAGTAGATTCACCCCCACTAGATGAAGTTAGTCGATCAACAAACTTTTTTTTAAAATGCCTACTATGTGCCAAGTCATGTGCTAAGGATACAAAGACAGACAAAAATGGTTCTTGCTTTCATAGGGTTCATATTCTAAGGGGGTTGACAATATAGGAATGACTAGGTACATGCAAGATGCATACAAAGTCATCTGAAAGGGGAGGGCATTAACAACTGGGTGAACTGGGAAATGCCTCTTTCAGAAGGTGGGCTTTGAATTGGATCTTATAGGAAGCCACTGGAACTCAGGGATGGAGGTGAGGGGACAGAGTTTTCCAGGGATGAGAGACAAAAGATGGAGTTAGAGAAATGCTAGTAGGTCAGTGTCACCAAACTGTAGAGTTTGTGGAGTAAAGTGTGAAAAGACTAGAAAGATTGGTAAATTTCTAAATATCTGTAAATGTCAAACAGAGGAATTTCTATTTGATCCCAGAATTAATAGGGAGTCACTGAAACTCATTGAGGAGGAGGTGATATGGTCATACTGACACTTTGGAAAATCACTTTAGCAGTGTTGAGGACTTTGAGTTGTGTGAGTGGAGAGAAGAGGACATTTAGGAGAGGTAGTAATGACAGGATTGGGTCACAGATTGGAAATTAGCATTTTTAGGATATGTTATCGAAAGTATTCCTCTTCAGGCATAGGTTGGACTAGAATCTTTATTTTAAAACTATAGAAACCATTCTTAATGTATGGGCCTTTCTAAAGCAGACATTTGGCCAGATTTGGCATGTGCACCATAGTTTGCTAACCCCTAGGCTAGATGATGACAATGACAATAACAGATATTTCTATAGCATGTTGATGCTTGCAAAGTGCTTTATTATCTCCCCTGAGCCTCACAACAGCTCTGTGAGGTAGGAAGCACAATTGTTACATAGGGGAGGAAACTGAGACTCGGGGGACCTGTATGGTGTTTGAGATCACTCTCAACTCTAAAATTCTGTAAAAAGCAGCTTCTTCACAATGGCCCAACCAAATGAGTATTATTGCTCCCTTCATATTACAAAGAAATTGAGACTTAGAGAAGTTAACTTACTGTCCAAAGGTTATAGGGTTTCTGAATGTTGTCCAGCACTCTTCTGCTGTATTACACTGGACTCACTTGTGTTTCAGCAGAATAGTAGGCCTGATCTAACTTCAGAAAGTTCTTAAAAACTGGCATTATTTAAAATACACACTGGTCTTTTTATAGTTTCAAATCAAAGGGTATGTTTGATTCACACCTTCACAGAAATACAAAGTTTACCCTATCTGATACCTTACAGATTTGTGCTGAAAATCCTTTATGTGAAAATCTGAATTTATAAAACACAAATATTCTTGGGTACTTCTTTCTTTTATAAATAGTTTTTTTTCCACTTTAAAAACAGGGAGTTCAATTATTACACTTAAAATCTGATATGATTCACCAAAATAAATGGAATTCATGCACTTTTTAGGTATGCTGTGGCTGCACAAAATAAGGAACATCAGCCACTACATTAAAAAAAAACAAAACCAAAAAAAGTAGTATTTCAAACCACAGGAGATTTCACAAGGTCCACTAGATGGCACTTCAGGCAAACACATCTTTCCCATGTGGTTCTGGCAGACCTCCATATCCCATGACTTTTCTTAATCTGAAGGAATTCAGATAAACTTTTCTATAAAACTCTCAGTTTGGATGAAAAAAAAAATAAAGGCACATTTTCTTCTAAATGTCACCCAAATGGTGGCTGAAGCTCTCCATGGTAGATCGCTACACTTGTGTGTTAAACCTGTCTGTGTGGGTATCATATTCTTTTACTAGGCTGTAAACTACCCGAAAGCAGTTATCATCTACACTTGGTATCTTCCCCAGATTCCATTATTTTACACATAGTAAGCAGAACAATGTGTTTTGGTTTTTTGTTTTTTATCATTAATTATAGAAGTAAACTCATGGAAAAGAACTATGTTTTCACTCTTCCTTTTCATCCATATCCAAACAAATGTCAAACGCTAATTGTTGCTGCTATATCTGTTCTGGTTGACTCCTGCTTTCTACTGTTACTGCCACCACTCTAGTTCAGGGTCTCATTATTGTAATAGCTTCTTAGCTGGCTGTAGTCAGAGGACTTGGATTCAAATTCCTGCTATAATACTGAGAGAGTGAGCATAATGTACATCAGTGATGTCAAATTAAAATAGGAACAGAGCCACTAAGGATCCCCTACCTAAGGATCCCTGAGGGATTAGAAAACCACCTGTTAATATTATCTATGTTCTATTGTATTTTTATTGATTTTCTTAAATGCTTCCCAATTACATCATCATCAGTGGTGTTGTGGCTCCCCAGGCAGTATGTTTGATACCTCTGGGATATGGTGCTAGACTTCAAGATAGGAAGACCTAGTTTGGAATAATCCCTCATTTACTTACTAGCTGTGTAATCCTAGTTACATAGTTTCTCTGAGTCATATAACCTCTCTGAGCCTCAGTTTTTCCATCTGTAAAATGGGAGTCATAAGTGTACCTACCTCACAAAGTTATTGTAAGGCTCAAATGGGAAGAGATATGTACAATGGATGGTTCATCTACTCCAATCAATCAATGAATCAATCAACAGGCAAGATGATGTTTTAAATATATGAGAGCATTTTGAAAATCTTAAATCACTACAGAAATTAAAGATCTTCTTGTTCCTCCTCCTCCTCTTTTTCTTGCTCTCCTCTCCTCCTCCTTCTTCTACTTCTTCTTCTTCTCCTTCCTCTTCCCCTTCCTCTTTCCCTCCCTTTCTTCTTCCTCCTTCCTATGTTTTGGCCTCAGATACCTGATCCATAAAAGAAGATGGTTCAGCCTGAGGATCTCTAAAATCCATTCTAGTTCTATGCTCACCCAGTATTCAATCTCTTTCCAATCTGTCCTTCCTACTGTTACCAAAGTAATTTTCTTCCAGCACAGGACTGATCATGCCAGTCCCCTGCTCAAAACTTCCTTCAATCTTCACTGCCTACAGAAAAAATGAAAACTCCATAGCCAGGCTTTCCAGCATCAAGCACTCCCAGTCTATACATTTCCAGCCGGATTGCACCTTTATACAGGCTTTCTCCTATGCATAGAATGAACTAGCCTCATGTCTTTGGATGCTGAAATTCTTCTCTTCCTTCAAAAGTCACCTCATCAATGACATCTCATCAATGACCTCACTAGGGGTGATCTCTCTCTGAATCTCTTGTGTTATTTTGTATTTCTCCTTAACATGTAATTATATCATATTTTCATTATAGCCATCTGTGTACTTCTTAAAGCTACCTGAAAGTAAGGAATGTCATTTTTCCTCATCTTTCTATCCTCAATGCCTAGAATGTCTAGTTCTTTTCACAAAAGAGTCACTTAAAAACGAGAAATAGTATGCTGGAGGGGAAAATATTCTGCAGCTGGATCACAAGAGTTCTGAGTTTTAATCCTGGTACTGATACCGACCCTGGACAAGTCACTTAATTTCTGTAAACCTTAGTTTCTTCATTTGTCAAATGGGGATAGTTGAAAATCTTTTAACAGGGGAAAAAAGATTTTCATTTCATAGCTAAAGGAAAAAGTTTAATAACCAAACACTCTAGGAGGTGATCACTGACTTAAATACCTCACTGATATATTTCATTTTACCTTTTACAAATCTCATTTCTTCACAAGATTGCTGGGAGGAGCAAATTTACATAATTTACATAAGTGCTTTGCAAATAGCTATGTAAAATGTCTGTTCACAGTATTGAATTGAACTATTAGAATTATGAGGTACCACAATTTAAAAGGAGCTAAAATTCCCATTGGCTTAAAACTAGAGAGACTTCTCTGGTGCTGGGTTTTTCCCGGATACTTTCAGTATTTTCTGGCCTTGATGAAGTTGAAGTTTCCATAAGGAGTCCTTACTTGAGATGCCTGTTATTTTTGCTCTCAGTCCTAACATAAACCTGAAAGGGCAGCATCAGCAGAGGAAAGGCAGATTTGGCAGGGAGCCGGAAAGATGTCTGGAATTCTGGAAGAGTCCGGGGTTATGCTTAAGTTCAGTCACTTCTTGTTCTCAGAATGAATATAGTTTAAATCTGAGAGACAAGGAAGTGGGCTGGGGTGGAGCCCACCTAATAAGAAGGGGACTTCCTAGCTATGTGTGATGCTGTTACAAGGGCTGGAGTTTTTCTGCTCTGCTCCACAATGTGTGTGTTTGGACCATCTCGATAAAATAAGGCTGAATAATCTCTACATTTGGGCTTTTAAAACTGCCCTTTCTGATGTTGATTCTCTGATGAACCTAAGAGTCTCTTTTGACATGTGTGCTTGTCAAAGCGTTCGTTTTCTAATAATATTCAGGTTACATAATCCATAAGAGAACAGGGGTCTACCCCTAATATCTTAGTCTACAACTTCATATATCCTGTAAGTCTCAACTGACAAATCTTGGAAACACAGAAACATGTTTCTCTCTTGTTTTTCTTCATATCTTCTTGAGATTCGGACTTGTTCCCTTGTTTACGTAGGGTGTTCCAAGAGTCTCAGGGCAGTTTAAGTCTTAATAGCAGACATGTAGCAGTAACAACGATAGCTGGCATTTTATATAGCTCTTTAAGGTTTGCAAAGTGCTTTTCAAATATTATTTCATTTGATTTTCAGGACAGCCCCAGGTGGTAAGTACTATTATTTTCTCCATTTTACAATTGAAGAAACTAGGGCAGTCAGAATTTAAGTGACTTGCCCGGGGTAACACAGCTACTAAGTGTCTGAAGCAGGATCTGAACTCAATCCATGTTTTTCAGTTGACTGAATCTGATACCTCTCAGCTGATGAATATAGATCAAATTATACTTTATTCAGAGATTTTAAGACAATACAACCAAATTCACTGCAAATGTCTCATAACAAGCATCACATTGTTTCATGAGCTACATTGATACAACACTTTGGGTTTTCTACACCAAGGACGTAGCAAAAAGAGCAAACAGAATGGCTAGGTGCATTACTGGAATAGTCAAGCGACTGAACCTCCCCTTCCCCCAGCTTTGTTACATTTTCCCCCAGATTCCATTTTCCATAGAATTCAACCATTTGGAAAATTCCAAAAATCTGGGGTCTAGAACCTTTGTTATTGTTGAAGTAATTTCTTAAAGCTAAGGTTAAGTATCTGGGAGAAAAAGCTATGACATTCCCACCAAAAACAGATTCCCCCCCAGAGTCTATATCCCTAGTCTTTGTCCCCAAACTCCCAGAATACCTTTTGGTTTTGAGCTAAGATTCTAACAGCATTTTCCCTCTCTGTCTCTTTCTTCTCTCTTCTTTCATTTCCATATCCTTACCTCCCTCCCCAGATATTTAAATGTAGCCAGTGAAATGAGGTGCCAGAAATTTCACCCAAGAGCCCTTTCCCAGATTTCCTGACTTGTTGAAATTTGAGGTTTGCGCAGAACGTTTTTCAAGATAGAATTCTAAAGTTTGTGGAGTGAGCTGCTTCCGAACTTCTCTCTGCCAAATGTGCCATGGAACAGCTTACTTGAAAATACATCTTTTTGAAGCAAAATTATTTCTCATGTCTTTTACCAGAGCATTTCACGAATATGTTTGATTTAATGCATGACAAAGTAACCACAGAATGGTCCTAAGAGATAACTTATCTCATCATTTCAATTATAATATTGTTAATAATTGATAATAATAATAGCAGGTAGCATTTATAGATATCATCTTTTTGATGCTCCCTACCTGGGAGGTAGGTGCTATTATATACTTACTTTACAGATGAGGAAACTGAGGCAGACAGAAGTTAAATGACTTACCCAGGGGTACACAGCTTGTGTCAGAGGCTAAATTTGAACTCAGATCTGCCTGACTCCAGGCCCAGAGCTCTCTATGTTTATTATCCCACCTGGAACTAAAACCATAAGTGGTTAGTGGCTTTTCCAAAACTACCTGAAATACCCTCTTTTCATATCTTCTATAGAAGAGTGGGTGCCAAGATGCATGACTGATCCTGGAATATTGGCAAAGGTTTGGTTCTTGGGAAAGTAACTGAATGTTCAGTTCCATTGGCTCTTCCTCTTCATCTTCCTCCAGAAGTTGCACCTACCTGCAGCCAATGCGTGTGGTAACATCTTCACTCAGCAATGTCTGGCCTATTGTTGGGGATTACTATACAGCCTCTGTCTAAACTGTAATTCATCTAGCTTGAGATGTGGTGCTCTCAAGATTGATGAGATCATCAGACTTCGCGCAGCCTGTGTGAACTAGGGCCTTTGACAGCAGAAGAAAACATACCCCAGTGTTAGGGGATCATTATCTTTCTCCCAGGCCATACATGGTTTGAGTGTCAGCTCTTAATGGATTTGGATTTTACATTGACTTCCAGAGTTTATTAAAATGTCACCAGTTCCTCAAGGTTTCAGTTTTTTGCAATTTTAATTTTTGATAGGATGCATGATATAAACTTCTCCTGACCACTTTCGCTTTGGGCCTTGAAGTGTTGATTAGGCAATGGTGTTCTTGAATGCTTGGATGAAAAAAAATCTTGGTTTTGTTTTGGTTTTTTTTTGCGATGCCCTTAGCCCATGGCCCATTCTCTATCTGTCCCTGGTGTGACTAAGTTCTGCCCAGAATAGCATGGAGAAGATGAGAAAATTACCTGTAATTTTTGTTCTTTGATTTGACATAGTCACAACAGATCACTGGTCTGTGAACTGAAGAATATAGGTTCCTGGGGACTGATGCTAACTTGCCCTCCCCTCTTCTAAAGAAAATTCTCCAGCCAAGGATGAGACAGTACTGTCATGGCCAGATAGTCTTGAAGTTTTCAGCTGGCAGGTAACCAGAACATCCCCTCCCCAAATGACAAGGAAACCTCTTTGGCTTGCAACACTGATCATTTGGAAACAAAATTCTGAAGCCTGATAAATGCACTATTTTAACTCTTACTGACACAACCTAGAGGAAGTAATGTGTAGAGTGGTCCAGACTCTTTGTCTTCACTGGAGTTTAGCTAAGTCATTTAGTTTCTTTATACCTCAGTTTTCCCATTTACAAAATGACTGTAAGATTACCAATTATTCCTACCTCCTTTATATATTAGCAACTGGCCGATGAATTAGATTGCTCCAAATTATTTGGAAGGTATTAGAGGCAGCATGATGTAATGTCAAGGGCACTGGACTTAAAAGCAGACTTGCATCCAAATCCTGACTGCCATACTTACTGCCATACTAATAATTAATGACCTTAGGCAATTCATCTCCGTAAGCCTCAATTTTCTCATCTGTAAAATGGGGTAATAATATTTGAATTACCTCCCTCAAGTTTTTTTCAGAGAAAAGTGCTTTTTATAGACAAGCACAATATAAATTGGGAGTTCTTATTATTAGATAAGAGGAGGACAGCAGTGGCATAATCTATTTTAAAATCTACCTAATATTGTCTTATCTGCTTTGAGCAAGTTGCCCTGCCTTGGGCACAACCTTTTCTCCATGTGTGACTAAATAATCTAATGATACTTAGAATTTATATAGCACTTTAAGGTTTATAGAGCACTTATAAATATATCATTTTATCCTCACAAGAATCCTGGGAAGGAAGTGCTATTATTATTTCCATTTTACAGATAAGGAAACAGAGGCAAACAAGTGAAGCAACTTCTCAAGGTCACACAGCTAGTCAGTGTCTGAGAGTCATCTTTAATTTGAACTTATTTTCCCCACTCCTAGCACTCTCTCCATTCTACCATCTAGCTGGCTGTAATCCAGTACTGAGTATAATTAATTCAGCACAATTTAATTACGAGCCAGAGAGCAATCCTCATCCACAATATGCAGATCCCCCTACAAGGTTCAGTTCTAGTCTCAGAAAGCAAAATGTTACCCCCAAGGAGTCAAGAATAAATTGTGCATTCTCCCACTAGGATGTAAGCTATTTGAGGGTAGGGATTGATTTGCTCAATTACATCTATATCCCTAGCACATAGTACAGTACCTGTCACATATCTGTCTATCTATCCATCCATCTATGTATATATGTATCCATTCATGTTTGTATGTATCCATCCATCCATCCATCTATCCATCCATGTCTATGTGTATCTATCTATCTCACTTCCTCTGTTAGTGAAGTGTAGCATCTGGCCTGTGAGTTAGCTAGAACATCAGAGCAGTAGCCTTAGAGGACAGTTTCAGAGAGGTAGAATTCAGATTTCTACCCTGAGCTGGAAGAATACAACTGACAGGTACTACTATGTCCTTGGAAAATGCCACTGCCTCTCTAATAAGCCTCTAACATTTTGGTCCTGGGATGTGTGGGCACCTCTTGAGGCACAGACCTGGTCCTCCTCTCCCTCTTTCACTGACTCAGTCATGATTCACTCGAGGACGCAGAATCTTATGAATCATACCTGTGTAGCTAAGCCTAGGTCTCTCCCCCAGACTCTGAGAAAAGCTAAGCCCTCCTTAGGCTATGTAAAGATCAAGATAAGCCTTTTAGGTGAGAGAGTCAATGGCTATTTGGTGACCAACACTTCCCACAATTCCCTTCTGACCCAGTCTTACAATGGTAAGATTGAACCCTGGAAAATCTAAACCTGGCTTACTAAAGACCTTGGAACAGACAGCAGTATGACAGCATATACAGAGCCTCAGGGGCCACCCACAAGCAATCTAATGTAATTGCAGACATCCTGGGAAGTCTCTGTTCAACCTTCCCCATTTAAATCTGAAACTCCTTTAACAGAGGAAAAAGTTAGGAAAAAGACATAAAAATTTTAAAAAATATTGGCAGGTGACCACTGATTTTAAAATCTTGTTGTGGTGTAACTTTTTACCATTTTTAAAGCCCATTTTCTCATTTGATCCTCACAAAAACTCATGAAGCAGGGCAAGTGTTGTCATTTATGTTTTATGGATGATGAAACTAGCCAACTTCAGAGAAGTTAGCAGATTACCCAAGGTGAAAATCTAGTTAGTGGCTCTGTATCCATTTTCTTTACCTAATTCAAACTCTCCCAAATTCATACTGGTGCATCAATGACTGACATCAGATCCTTTCATGTGGGTTTTGACAGAGGTATGGAAAGAGATGTTTGGGGGGGTAAGAGAATTGTAGAGGAGAAAGAGAAAGGGATGGAATTAAGCAGAGAAAAGAAGTTGGAAATTTCACAATTTTCTCCTGGGTCAGTTCTGGAGCTCCTTCCCAATGAGGGACTTTCAGGTGATAAGACTCTCAATCTACTTTCTACTGGCTTATGTGCCAGGTTATGGGCCAAATAGATGTAGATCAAATACATTCTGTTAGGGAACATATGGGATGACTCTCTGTAGTTCATAAAGTTCCTAAATCAAAGAGATAAAAGGTCTAAAGAAATGTTATAGGATCCTCAGCCAATATACCAAGGAAAGGAATGGTAACACATCTTGTTCCTGCTGTGTGGGTGTATTTCATTTTGTACGATAGCTGCATTCATAGAACCTTAGAAAGTTAGAGATGGAAAAAATTTTAATGATTCCAAAATTTAACCTCATCACTTTATGCATGAGAAAATTCAAGCCCAGAGATGTTCAGTGACTTTCATAAGGTCACAGAGTTAGTGGCAAAGACTAGAAGTTGTCTATCTTCTCCCAAGTTAGTGGTTGTTTCACTACATTGTGAAAAAAGTTACATGCAAAATAAATCCTATTTGATATGTCATTTATCAGAGTGGTATTATATTAAACAAGACTGCAATTTATTCTTCTGTAAAATGAAAGCTCTTCTGAGATATAACCATCCCCTTTTTACCTATTTTCTACATTCAGATTTTATTCAACAGGTGCTATTGTTTTGTTTTTAAGGAGGACATATCTGGGCAAAGGAAGCATATACCTAAGATGATTTAAAAACTCTTTTAGCTTAAAACATTTAAAGTTCTTTGACACCTTATAAACTTACTTGGAAACTGATCTTATGCTATTTCATATATTATCTTAGAATTATTTCATATACGTGTGCCTTGTTAACCTCACTGGACTGTTAGATGTTTATGAGCAGAGGCAGACATACTGCTTCTTTACAGAACATTGCTGCACAGCCAGAAGGCACTCAATGAATATCCAACCACTTGAACAGGCCACAATGAAGCAAATACCCTAGGTGTTTTTGAGGTCATTAGGAAGGGGGGAAATGTCTCCGCAACTGGAGATGGAATTTTATAATTAACAATTAATTTATTTGAGCTGCTTATCTTGAAATCATCTTTTTAAGTGGAAAGATTCGGGGACAGAGACTTGTATTCAGTTTCTAATACCTTGGTTGGCTTTCCTTTGAGTTAGGGGAGACCAGGGTTGCACTAGGGCACTGGGTGCTTGAAAATGAAGGCATGGGAGGCAGTTGGAAGGGTCAGAGGAGTCCAGTGCATTTAATGTTGACTGACCAACCTTGGTTTTAGCCTCATTATTCAGTGAAACTCTCCTACAAATCTGGAGCAGAAGTGTATTCAAGGAAAAACATTTTTCTATCATGGTTGCCAGTGGAAAGGTTAGATGGTTATTGTGCCCCTATAAGATGGCAGTCTCTCTGCTCCAGGTTATTTCATAAACCTGAGGTTATCTTGTCATTAGAAAGGATTTTTTCTTCTTAGAGTGATGACTGTTTCATTCTTTGTATCTTTATCTCTGGGGATGACACAATGTCTGACCCATGTATAGTGTAGGTGTTCAAAAATGCTTGTTTGGGATATCGGTTTCTTTCTTTTCTTTTTATTGTTTATATATAGTTTACAGTCTTTTGAAATAGAGGTTTCCAGTTATAATGGTTCTCTCTTCCTTGTTCCTTGCTGTCTTTATAAGAGTTATACATATCATCCTCTAATAAAAACAATCATTTTTTTTGGTCTCTGTAGCTGGTGCTATGTTTCTCTTTGATTTGTATGAAGCCTGACATAGTGCGCAGTTTAAAGAGCTAATAAATAGCCCCTGAAATTCCCAAACTTCATCTGTATCAGGGCTCAAGCTAGCTAGCTAGAACATGAAGCTGTGGTTGTCTAGGAATAGTAAACTACAGAGAAGACGACAGACAAATGGTTCTTCATCTTTTTCATCTACATGGAGTCAAAGGTCAATGATGAGAACAAGTCAGACTATGAGGAAGAGGAGTAGGCAAGCACCAGCGTTATGATTTGATCATGTTATTGAAGAAGTCCACCCATCTCTGAGGAATGGCAGTAATCGGAGTTATTTCAAGCATCCTGCCCTGTTCCACTGTGAGGGTCTGGGCTGCTTCTGGTCCTTTGGAAAGCCAACCCTGCTAATGGACATGGTCCAAATCCAGGTGAAATAAATCCTCATTTCATCGATAAGATGTGGCATGCAGGATATATGTTCCCTACTCTCCAAAATGAACCTGGTTGTGTTTCAATAACTGCAACACCCAATTTCAAGAACATTGTTACGAAATATATTGGAGATCAATGGAACATTATCCTCAGTCTTTCCTGTATATGCCCTTGAGGCAGGTGCCCAAGGAGATTCTGAAGAAGGGACCCAGCAGTAGCAGGACCCATAGCTCCTGAGGTTAGAAAGTAGAGGGATTTCAAGGTCAAATATGACTGTCCCTTCCAAGAGATTCCAACCCAAACATGGGCCAACCTACCAATGTGGTGGGGTTGATGGGTGATCCAAACAATCATTCAAATACTTTGTCCAACTGCCTGGTGGTTAGCCCAATGCTAAAAAGAGGCATGAGATGTATGATCATAGGGCTAGGCAACCAGACAAGATATTCTCCTGTATGGAAAAGGAAGTTTTAGGAATTAGCTGCCTTCCCATGCCTCAGATGAGAATGTCTCTCAAAAATCACATGGCTCAGGTTACATAGAGGCCAGCCCATCCTACATGACTGAAGGATGGAGGAGTGAATGTGAAGATGGCTAGTAGAACCTCAAGCTGCTATGTTAGGATCAGTTTCCATAGTGAGAAAGCAATGGCCTTTACCATTGCCACTCCACCGTAAATTCCACAGGTAGGATCCTGGTCAGAGAAATAAAAAAGGAACTCTTGTATCAGAAGATATACAAGATTGAGACTTATGAAAACTTGATCATTCAGGAACAGGAGGAGGGGATCCTCTCTTGCTAAGAAAGAAGTACTCATTCATTTTATTCAATATTTACTGAGTGCCTACTAATCACAGAGCACTAAGAAGTTTCTTATTCAGAATATTAGCTTACTTAGCCTGCAAGACACTATTCTTCACCATCCCATACTGACTTAGAGTTAGCTGAAATGGGATGGCAAAAGAATTCACGGCCAAGAAGTTACAAAAATTATCAATGATTCTGTTATTTTTGTGGGGAAATGGTAAGCATGCTGAACTGTCACCTGTTTTCCCCCGGTTTTTATATTCTTTCTCTTTCTCCTTTCCTCCTCCTCTTTCATTTATGTATTTCAAAAAGTTATCTCAGGGTTCCCAAGAACACCAAAATCCTCTCACTGCTAGAGGCACAGTTCTCTTAGGTTATGCCACCCAGCTAAGGGAAGTGAGGGTGAAAGCCCTTTATTAATCCAAGTCAGACAGACTTGTATGTTCAAGTGAGCAGCATAAAGGAAAAAAAAAACAGTTTGTATTGTTAAATGTCATGTGTCCCAAAGGAAAAGTTCCCGGACCTGTAATTTCACTGGTATGGGAGTGAAGAAACTCCCGCTACCAATGCAGGCCATCCTTATCTCTGTAATATATAGGCTTAGAGAGCTGCCTGGAATGCTGAGAAACTAAGGGACTTGCCCAGAGTTACAAAGTCAGTATGCACAGGAGGCAGGGGCTTGAACCCACGTCTTGTGAAGTCAGCTCTCTGACCACTAGGCTATACTGCCTGCCCCGTGTCTCATAAACTTGTCTAGCTTTTCAGGAGGGTATGTTACCCTCATATGTTTTGCTCAAGTCACTAAAGAATTTATCCCTCAGAACAGCAAACCAAAGTCCCATGGCCCCATTTCTAAGACTTGCAGCAAATACATCAAGTAGTCTCCAAAGGCCTTCAAATTTTGTCATACATTAGATGGATAGTACAAGGATGGTCACAAGAGCAGGGGTATTTTTTTTTTTTTTTTGCTTTGGGCCATGTTCAAATGCTAGCGGAAGACCTCCCCTTAGGGTTAGGAAAGAATCACCGTTTTTGTCCTTATGAGTCAAAAGGAATTCTAAGGAGGGTGACAGAGATGTGGAAAGTGTACCCTAGACAGAGGCAATGTCAGGTGATAAAGAGGTCAAGAGCTAGCTTTGTTTCATAGTAGAAAATGGTGTTCTGGTTTTGGTTCTGGTTCTGCAAAGCAGAGCAATAAGGTTGATGAAACACTTAAGGTGAAAAATATTGGAACAATCTCATTTCTAGATGTTTTTCTGATCAGTTTCTTGAAGAGCTAATTCAACGGACACTGGTTTGGGAGGAGTCTCCTCAAGACAAAGTTGGTAACTGGCAAGTCTTCCATATGTGATGGCCTACTGGGTCTTGGGTCAGATTCTTGTTCCTGTAGTCACTCCTGGTTCCTAGTCATCCAAAGAGATGCCTTGAAAACAAGTATCAGACCACAAGGGACATCCTGGTTGGAAAGTCATTCTGGGGAGAGAAGGAAGAGAGGGCAAAGTTAGACTACAGATGGGTTAAAAAAATTAATGAACCCGTAAATAAAACCTACAAAACAGGTTATCTGGGCAAGGCCTGTTCTTCAAACAAGACACTCCATCTCTGAACTTGAGGTATTTTCTTTGGCTGTCTCCCATGCCTGGAATGCTCTCTCTCCTCTTCTCCAACTCCTGGCTTCCCTGGGTTCCTTCAAGTTTCAGCTAAAATCCCACCTTCCACAAGATGCCTTTCTAATTCCCTTATTTTTAGTCTCTTCCCTCTCTAGATTACTTCTAGTTTATCCAGCATATAGCTTGTTTGTATATAGTTGTCACCCTCATTAAAGTGTGAGCATCTTGAAAACAGAGTTGGTTTTTTTTAGTATTCCCAGCTCTTAGCACATAGTATGGGGCTTAATAAATGTTTAAGGCAACTAGGTGGAGCACTGGATAGAGTGCTGGATGTAAAGTCAGGAGAACTTATCTCCCTGAGTTCAACTCTAGCCTCAGACATTTACTAGCTGTATGACCCTTAAGCAAGTCAATTAACTCTGCTTGCCTTAGTTACTTCATCTGTAAAATGAACTAGAGAAGAAAATGGCAAACCATTCCAACACTTTTTCCAAGAAAACCCCAAATAAGGGCATGAAGAGTTGAATAGGACGGAAATGACTACACAACAAAATAAATGTTTACTGATAGATTGACCCAAGGACTAGGGTTTTGCTTTGGTTTTTCCTACATACTAAAAAGCACTCGGAACACAGCTCACAATGCAATTCTTCTTGAAAAGATTGTTAATCATATCCTAGTCCAGTTAGCTCAGTTGTTGGATCCAGGGCCGTTCTTCTTAAAGCAGCCTCTTAGTTTCCTAAAGAGAAGAGTTTTGTTCCTTAGCTGTAGACTAACCTATGTAGCTCCCACCTCTTTTCTGCCCCATCTTGCCATTGGTTATAAGAACTACCAATTGAGAAAGTGAGTGTGGAAACTACTACTGGAAAATTAACGAAAAGCACCTACAATAATACACTACCGATAGCTGCGCAATCTGCTCTAATTCCTTTAGAGCAGAATTTTTAAATTTGAGATCCAAAAACTTGAAAAAATTAGTGGACAATATTTTAATATAATCCATTTCCTCATATATTTTATTTTGTGCCTTTAAAGACAATATTCTTAGAAGTCCATAGATTTCATTAGACTCTCAAAAGGTTCCATGATACAACAAAGATTAAGAACTCTGCTCTAGATGAAAATACAACCACATTTTTTATTTTGTGGTTGGTGGTGATAATGGTAGCAGCTTTTCCGTTAATCTGCTTGTTACTTACACTAATTGAGTTGCAAAGGTTGCAAAGAAGCAATGGCTTCTAAAGTCCAGGGATCATTTTCACTATCAGGTCTTAGACTGCCACATGCTATGATATTCATTAGAATTTTCTAGGGTATATGATGAAATAGTAATAGTGTATTATTCTTCCTAATTGATGATTTCAAAATTTGGTTTTGAATTAACTTATATCCTCTGTAATAATCACCCAGATTTGCTTCTCATCACTCTCTGCTTTCCTTGAACTTTTCTACTCATCACCAAGAGCCCTAATTTATCCTATTATTAATTATCCTATTCTTGCACAGTGATCCTTAAAAAAAAATATGATATCCCACCACTAATTCCACCAACTCAGATGACTTGTATCCTTTAATCCAGGAACCCACCCCCTAAAAAGCTCTTTCCATTTCACTATGAGCTTTGTGCCAGGCCCCTGCCCTTCAGACATAATGCCTCCTGCCTCATGGTTCCCTTCTCATCCCACTTGGATCAGGATCACCAGACACGGCCTCACAGTTTTCTTGGGTAGCTCCTTTTTCCTCTTCTTTTCTGAGTTGCTATGGTACAAGGACTCCCGGCCCCTGTAGGAGGGACCCCGGGTCAGCTCCAGTTCACTGTAGGGTGGTAAGGTATCCTCCAGCTCATCCTCTTCATCTGGCTGTGATGATGGTTGCTGTCCACTCCCGGCTTTGTATGTTGTTGGTGGGGACCAGGCATAATAGCTCCCACTCCGTTGGAGTGGCTGGGAACTCAGCTTTGATGGGGTCTCAAGGCTCCCACCACCACTGCTGCCCTCACCCCGGGATTTCCTCTCTAGTACACTGCTCAAATAGGTATGGTCATACTTCTGTCCAACACCTGGGGTCCGGCTCACCAGCCGAGGCAAGTGTTTATCTTCATTAGCCCGTCTTCGGGGTGGGCTATAGGACCAGCCCCGGTCTGAGTCTGTCAGAGGCTCTCGGCTCCGGCTCCTTTTGCTATAATACTCCTCTAGGGAACCATCATTATAAAGCCCACCATGCGCCCGTGACTCTGATCTCTCAAAGCGGCTCCCCCCACGAGGCTCTTGGCTGTTGCCCTCGCCTCGGTGGGATCGCTGATTGTAGGAGTCTGCAAAGGCTGCCAACTCATCCATGGAGACAGCTGGCATCCCCATGGCAAAATTCTTCCGTGATAACATCTCTGACTTTGACCGCTGCTGGCTGCAAGCAAAAAAGTCATCAGTCAAACTTAACCAATCAAGAAACATTTACTGGGCACCTACTATGTATGAGATATTATAGCTGGCCTGTATGATGAGCATGGCTTGATACCTGCCAGTTTTTCCCCTCCAATCCCATAATCTACACTCTTGGCTGGGATATGTGATAAGGAGCAACACCTCACATTGATAGTGGTAACACAATACTAGGTTAGATTCATAGAGAGTTTTGAGGTTCTCATTCTAATGAGGTTCTAATTACCACTCCAGCAGCCTCTGTGCAGTATTTCTTCCCTTTCTTCCCCAGGGTATGGAGAAAAGGGGGGCTTTGAAAACAGCAGGCTGAACAGTTTCTTTGCAAAGTCTAATTAGCAGAGGATGGAAATATATACTGCTCTTCTTGCACAAAAAGAAGGCAGGTGTGGAGAAAATGTTAATATGTAGTATGGTTGGGATGCTTTTAGGGGTTATGTGATAAAATAAATGAGATGGATGAGAAAACATGTGCCTGAAGTTTCTTAAGGACTTGGCATAGTTCAAAGGAAAAAAAGGGAACTGATGAATGTTTTGATTATAGTCTAACAAAATAATTCTTACATATGGCATTTTAAAAAATGATTCCTTACTTAAAGGTACCTGTGGAATAGAGAAGCCCAAGCATTATTTTTTATATTCATCAAAAAAGTATAGAATGCCAAGAATTCAACAAGTATTTATTCAACTCTGACTGCATACATGACACTAAGCTAAGTGCTGAGGCTGGAAAAAAGAAACTAAAACAAAGGGTTTGTTCTCAAGGAGGTTACAATTGAGTGGGAGATGAGGCACACACATAAATAACTATACTAAAAGAAAATAATGAGGGGAATTGGGGTGATCAGAGTAGCCTGAGAAATTCAAAGGTGGACAAATCTCTATGAGATTTTGAAATGTCATAGATTTCAAGATAGAAATCCACCCACATTCACAGACAGTACGTAGGAGAGTTGAGACTTGAACTCTGTTCTCCTGACTTTCCATTATGCCAATGGAAATTGAATGGTTTATTAAAAGACATTGATGCAGAAAAGATAACAGGAAGAGAGAGTAAAGCTCAGCCATACTCAAGTAGCCTGGGGAAACCATGACTGGCAGCTATCAGATGCACATTTCTTTACATTTTGCACCAGACCTATTCATCCCTCCCCTTTGCCTAAACTCCATTTTCCTTTTGAACAAAATATTTTTGATACCTGTGCCTGAAGCTGTCTCGATCTTCTTTGTTATAATTGGAGGATGAGGGCCCATGTCCTGATCCACCATTGTTTCCCATTACACCTGTCCAATAGTCTGTATCACTCTCCATGTTCCCCAAAGAAGGGAGAGGTTTCCTCCGCATCTGGCGGTAAGACTGACAGAAATTTCCATTCTCTTCATGCAAGGAGCTCAGTTCAGAAATGGTGTTGTTATCTGAAGGAAAAAAAGAATCACCAAAGCATCATTCTGCTCTCAAAGCCAAAGGCATTGGGCAAACAATTAGCTGAGGGGTCCCATCCAAAGTTACTTCTGGTTATGATGCAATAGCAGGAATTTGGGGGCCACTTAAGACTCACAGAAAATGATACTTGCTCTCTGTGCCTTTCTCTTGGGTAGAAGAATACTTGGTATTTTTCAACACTGATGAATAAGACTAGTGATACAAATGATGCTGAGCAAGAGACAGGCACACAGAGAGAAATGTTATGCTACATGCAGACACTACGGGCCCTGACACCTCTCTTGTTTCTTCTCCAGTCTCAGTAACTGTAGGTCAGAAGTACTCTGTCTCATGAGACATGTCCCTGAGAGGCAGTGTGACATGATGGATAGAGAGCTGACTTCCCAGCCACCTGGACCAGGTGGATGCCAGTCTTCTCTCTGTCATAAACTGATTGTGTGACCCTGGGTAAGTGACTTATCTTCTTGTGCTCTAAATAACTCCCTAAGACTGTATATAGCAGAGAAGGTGCTAGACTGCATTGGTAGAAGAAATTTCCTTACTTGGAGACCTTTAACAATAAAATGACAGCTTCCCCTGTGTAGGACCAATAACACTTCTCCCTATAGGAAGTGAAAGACCAAAGCTGACTTATGAATCCAGAGACCCACATCATCCTAAACAGCCAAGTACTAGAGGATTCGAGGGGCTGAGGAAGGCTCTTTCCCTCAGTTCCAAGGCAGACCTGCACCTGGAGACTAGAGTGAACCATTTTATTTTGCTTAAACCTGAACTGCAGCGGACCAAACCTGAGCATTCACTTTAAAAAATTTCATTCTAAAAAACCATCTGCTAGATCTGCAAAAATTGGAACTAACCCTAAATATCTCCAATTTCTGATAATCAGGATGGACAGTGGGGGCCTTTGGCTTCTCTCTTTCCCCCTTTTTTGCCTGCCTCTCACCCAGCATCCTTTGGGTTCTGCTAATCTTGTTCATCAGTGTTAAATGTGGAAAAAGAAAGTAATTTTTAAAAAGGATGATGCTGTACAAGGAAGGTAGGTCTCGACACCTCAGAAGGTGACACTAAATTGCAAAATATCTAGTTTTTTATTGTT
This sequence comes from Bettongia penicillata ogilbyi, assembly GCA_023548195.1. Classification (NCBI taxonomy): domain Eukaryota; kingdom Metazoa; phylum Chordata; class Mammalia; order Diprotodontia; family Potoroidae; genus Bettongia; species Bettongia penicillata. The sequence continues at coordinate 277,067 of JAJHZJ010000993.1, forward strand.
AGCATAGCGTTCATCCTTGGTTCTCACAGAGGGCTGATGGCATCATGAGCATGATGTCTTGACTTGCATGTGAGTTGGGTCTGAGTGAAGCAGGGCTGTGCAAAGCAATCAGTCTCACTCTCTCCTCCAGCGTCATGGCAAGCTCTTTATTTACTTAAAGGAACCATCCTTGGTGTGGTTATGCTACCCAGGAACATCGTAACCCATGTACTTTTTAATAAGAGCTGCTATAGTAAAAATTATAATCTACTAGGATCTGCTAGTAATTGATCCTGTGGTAATAAAACTCTTCAGCTTCATCCAGAGCCACAGTACATCTTTGAGCCTGTGTCCCTAGAACTTCCCACAGTGCCTAGCACAAAGGCATTTAATAAATAACTTAATAAATGTCCTCTGACTGACTATACGCATTTTGTCAATATCTGAAATTCTTTCCTCTTCAGCAGTACCTGTGCTCCATTACCAATCCTCCCTCCTTCACCCAGGCCTTTCCGCGTGCCCTAATGCAGACCTATCACCACAGCACATACACTGAGCCCATCAGATGCAGTGACATCTGCATTTCTAACATTACAATCTGGAGATGGTCTTTTTATAGTAGGTGCGGTGGGAGGATACAGCAGTGAATGCTCCTCAGACAGGATAGTTTTAGAATGGAGAGCTATGTGCAATGTGTTGGCTCCTTCTAATATGAACAGAACCCCCTAATTATGACAGATTCCCCACCAAGTCTGCTATCAACTTGGGGAAGGGAGAAGGAATGAGAGCCTCATAGGCAACTCTAACAGACCTTTGGTAACTAGCCCTCACATGTCAGACCTGCTACATGCAGACTCTAATGATATATGGTTACTAAGGATCCAGCCCAAAGAATCATCATTGTCAGCTAGACAGGCTACAGGTCTGTGAATGAGCCAGAGCTGGGGCCCTGACACCAAGAGACTCTTTAATTAAAAAGTCCTTCCAACAACAGTGGCAGCCCTCTGTCTTTCTCCCTGCCCCTCCCTCGGTCCCTTGAACCTCCCAGTACTTGGCTGCTTAGGATGATGTAGGCCTCTGGCTGCCAGATTCATTAGGTACTTTCCCTCTTTCTCTCAAATACCTCCTATAGGGAGAACTGCTGCTTGGTCTACAGAGTTGAATGTCAAGGTCTTTTGAGTCAGTGAATGACAGGATTCATTCTCTATATCAAGTGCTCCTTTAAAAACATTATAAGGGTGGGGTGTTTTTGACAAATTAACTTTTTTTTCTGTCTTTTCAAACATTTTGATAGCTCCAGCAAGGCTCAGGATCCTGATATATAGATACAGTATCATGGGGTAACAAAAGATTCCTTTACCCACCAAATCAGAAGCCTCCTGCTCCTGCTTTCTCCCTGTGCCCATTCAAGGTGAAGTTTTTCCAAGGCTGTGGCACCAGCTGCTGCCATCCTTGACAGTTCTTACCTTGGCAAGCCCTTGTGTGCCTGGACCTAGTAGGCTACCTCTCAGAGCTCCCAGCATAGAACAAATCAGAGAAGACTTATTACTCACATCTCTCTCTCATCCTTCTGGCTGGATCAAACTGAGCCAGTTCCTTTTCCACATAATAAAGGACTTTCATGGAGTCTCGTTCTTTGTCAGCTTGGATCCGGTAACCTTTGCGAACTACCAAGAAAAGAACCAGAATAATACAATTGGATTCCATTAAACAAGTATTATTAACCTACTTTGTGGCAAGACAGAGTGCTAGGTGCTGGTAGCACCTAAGAAAGAACAGTCCCTGGTCTCAAGGAGCTTACATCCTATTTCAAGGGAAGAGAAGAAGGGGGAAGAAAATGCAAAAAAATAGGAAGCTGCCTCAGAGGCCATCCATTCCAACCTGTACCTTCACCAAGAATCTCTCCTACCAATCAAGCAATCAATAAATGTTTAGGAAGTATCTTCTATGTACCAGGCCCTATGCTAAACACTGAGGACACAAAGGTAAAGAGTCAGTTCCTGGTCTTGAACAGATGATCTTATGATTCCTCTTTTATGAAAAGGAGCAAGAAAGATTATGTAACTTGCCCAGGTCACACAGAGGGTCAAGGAAGAAGGAATCAGGACTGACGATTAGAGGACCCACTAGCACAGAGGGTACTCACTCTGGTCACCGGTGGGGCTGAGCCATGCTCCCTAGAAAGCCTGAAGCATAAGCAGTGGGTAAAAGAAGAGGAAAAGTTGGGGAGGAAAGAATGTAAAAAGAGTGAGGGAGTGAAAAGGAGGAAAAGGAGAGAAAGTGAAGAATTCTTTCTAGTTGGGAGTGACTGATATCAGACCAACGCCATGGGTTGTCTACTCCTTCAATGGAGCATGTTTCAGAATACAGGATTTAACATTGAGAAAGAACCCTTGAGGTGATTTAGAACAGCCCATCCCTGAGACAGAATCCCCACTGCAACACAGATGGACAGTGACAACTTCCAGGGATGATGATTTATCCATTTCTCAAGACAGCCTATTCCACTTCTGGAGGCCTTGTTTTGTAGGGAAGATTTTCCTTACATCAAACCTAAATCTTCCTTTCAACAGCTTCAATCCACATTGCACCATGGGCCCCTGGGCCAAACAGGATAAGTCTATTCATCTTCTACACTGATGCCCTTCAGATACTTAAAGACAGTGCTGATGATATTTATAGGATCAAAGGTTGGGTAAAGTAGAATTGGAAGGGATGTCAGAGTCATCTTATCCATTCCCTGCCCCCCTTCCATTTTACAGACAGACTAAGGCCCTGGGAGATAAAATTACATGACAAAGGCACAACCTTAGAGAAGAAATTTGAACTCTGAACTTAGAGGGGCAGCTAGGGAGTATAGTAGATAGAGCATTGGACCTGGAGTCAGGAAGACCTGAGTTTAGATTTGACCTCAGATACTTAGTAGTTCTGGGCAAGTTATGAAACCATTGTTTGCCTCAGTTTCCTCAAATGTAACATGAGGATAACAATGGCACCTACTTTTCAGGGTTGCTGTGACTATAAAATGAGATAATAATTATGAAGTGCTTAGCACAGTGCCTGGCACAGGGTAAGTACTATATAAATGTTAGCTATTATTATCATCATCATCCACAGTCAGTGGCCTTTCCATTGCCTGGGTGAAGGTTGCCACCTCATCCTTTTAAGACTGGAGAGAAAGTTAAGATCCGACTCTTAATGGAAGTGATTCACAAAGTGTGGCAAATAGTGATGAAGGGCATTGTGTATGCTTCTAGAGAAAGGCCTACTTTCTATTTTCTGGTCTAATTTTCTAAAATTCATGAAGGCAGGTCATAGTGCCCTGAATGTGGGCAACCCTCCGCCTCCCCCTCCCCCCACAAGCTCTATTTACATCGTAGATGAGAATTTCACATTTTGCAGCACTCTAATCACAGAACAGGCACCAAAGACAGTGAAAGACACCCACACACACATTTGCAGGTGCACCGATTATATGAGAACCTGCTGGGCATCTCTTGCACATTTACTTCGAATTGTAGGATTGATTTTTAAAAAATTGATGATTCTCAGCACACATTTTTTTAGTGACACCTTCTCTTGGAGGTTAACTTTAAAATCCTTACATGGAGGAAATTATTAGCAATAATGATTTTATTTATCAAGTACTCATTCCCCCACCTCTGCAGAGGCGTTAGTAGAGTAGTACAGACAGTTCAATTAAAATGCAATTATCCTACAAAAATACTGTGTCTCTTCTGAGGCAGCTTGGTCTACTGGATAAAGGATAGGGCTGGGAATCAGGAGAACAGTCATCCATTTTCCATTGTACCAATGAGTCACTAGTTAACTATGAGCAAGATAATGACATCTCTGAACCCCAATATCTAATTCTACAAAATGGGAAGAATTCTACCCTCTTTTCAATGTGGCTTATGGAAATGCTGAGAGGAGAAGTAAGACTATCAGATCTGAGCTCTCTGTAACCCAAAATATACAAGAAATCACATACATATAGATGTACGTGTGTATATGTGTATATATATATATATATATATATATATATATATATATATATATATATATATATATATATATGTGTGGTATATGGACATGGATATGTTAGGGTGAGTTCCAGTGCTACTTCCTTTATGAAGACCTTTTCTGATTTCTCCACCTAGCAGCAACTTTCCTCTCCTGTGAATTCCAGTAGAACTTTGTTCATACCTATGGAACTTAATCACATTCTATTTTGCATTACAATTTGTATGTCTTACTTTCCCAACTAAATTGTCAATCCCTGAGGACTGAGACTGGGCTAAAATCATCTCCATTATCCCATAAACCATATAACACAATGCCCTGAATATAGCAGATGCTCAACAAATGTTTAGTGAATGAATTCATATCATCTTAATAGTGTTTTGTATAGTGGCTATTGACTAAAGTGGTTAGTTTCTATAAGAACTTAGAGAAGAAGTGAAAAGGGACCTCAGATATCATGAAATCTAGGAGAAATCCCTTTTTTCAAGATCTCTACCATGTTGTTTTACAATCTTTACTTGGACACTTCCATTGAAGATCCCATAGAAGGTTAGACTACCTTGTCAAGTTGGCCATTTGAATTTGGGGCACCTCTAATTGTTTAAAGAATCACAAAATCCCAAGATCTGGGACTTCAGAGGCCATCCACTCACATCAACACCTGACTCCCCTAACAAGTGATCAGTCTTTACTGGCAGACCTCAAGTGACAGTGGAATTCATTAGCTCTCAAGGTACCTTTGGGATAGAGCTAATTTTTGGGGATATTAATAGTAATGACTAGCATTACATAGCACTTGCCATGTTACAGGCACTGTGCTGAGTGCTTTATAAATATTATCTCATTTGATCATCACAACAAGCCCGAGAGGTAGATGCTATTATTGCTTTTACAGTTGAGGAAACTGAGGCAAACAGGTTAAAGTGACTTGATCCCCAGGCTTACGCAGCTAGTAAGTGTCTGAGGCTGAACTGGAAATCAGTTTTTCTTGACTCCAGGTCCAGAGCTCCATCCACTGTGAAATCTTCCTTTTATCTTGTTTTAGCCTCATCCTTAGTTCTGTCCTCTGGACCCAAACAGAACAAGACTAATGATAGCCCTGTGTCTACTTGAAGATAGCTGTCATGTTCACCCCTCCATTTCCTCATCTAGGAAATAAGGGGGTTAAACTTGACTTCTGCAAGAAACCTTTCTTGATGTCTGTCAATGCCACCTAGATTGATTATCTACAATTTACCCGTGTAAATTGCCTTCTTTGTACACAGTTGTTTGTGTGCTGTATCCCCCATTGGACTATGAGCTCCTTGAGGGCAAGGACTGTCCCTTTTTTATATATATGTCCCCAGCACTTAATACAGTGCCTAGCATATAGTGAGGAAGGTAGGTGGTGTCACAGTGCATAGAGTGCCAGGTCTAGAGTCAGGAAGACTCATCTTCCTGAGTTCAAATATGACCTCAGATACTTCCTAGATGTGTGACCCTGGGTAAGTCACTTTGCCCTATTTGCCTCAGTTTCCTCATCTACAAAATGAGCTGGAGAAGAAAATGGCACATCACTCCAATATCTTTGCCAAGCAAACCCCAAATGGGGTCACAAAGAGTTGGACATGACTGAAAAAACAAGAACGATATAATGTGTAGTAAGCACAAATAAACATTTATTGACACTCTGACTAGACAGCCTCTGAAGTCCATTATAGCTCCAGGTCTATGATTCTCTGATTCGTTTTGCTAATTAATCCCACCCTCTAGACCTATTCCAGTTTGTCAGTAACTTTCCTTAAATGTCATGAAAATGTCATTTCCTTAAATGTTGTGAAAAACTAACTATATTTCCCTCCATCCTATCCCCCATTTATTCTATTCTCTCCTTTGACCCTGTCCCTCCTCAAAAGAGTTTGCTTCTGATTACGCCTTCTTCCAATCTGCTCTCCCTTCTATAATTCCCTTGTCTCATCCCTTTTTCCCCTCTACTTTCCTCTAGGGTAAGAGCAACTTCCATATCCAATTGAGTGTGAATGTTATTTCCTTCAGGAGGATTATCAATCTCTTTTGTTCTGGACACTATTTCTCTCTTAATACAGTCTAAAATTGCATTATAAATGAGATCTCAAGCAGATGGAGCTCCTAGTCCAGTAAGGGAGATGAAATATATGCATAAATAGTACAACAAGAGACAGACTGCAAGAGTGCCACAGGAGAGGTACAAAATGCTCTGAGAGTCTGGAGAAGAGCCTATTGTCAGCTGGGAATAGAGCAGAAGATGTCATGGAAGAGATGGCATTTTCGGTGGATCCTAAAAGATGGGTAGGAAATGAGCTTGGGAGGAGGGTTGTTCTAGGCAGAAGGAACTATGTAAGTAAAGCTACATAATAGCAATGGCTGATATCTTTACATATTAATATAGATATGCAGACATATATTTAAGATTTATAAAGGGTTCATAGAAACCTGAGAAAACTTGTATCAACTAAGGCAGAGTTCAACAAGCAGAACCAAGAGAAGAGTCTATACAGTAATAACCATCTTGTTAAGACAAACAACTTTGACAGTTTCAAGGACTTTGAGGAATTCCATGACCAGTCATATTTGAAAGGTGATGGGCTCAAGATGCAGAATTAATATATATATATATTTGGACATGGGCCATGAGGGGATGTGTTTCGCTTAACACTGCATGTGTGTTACAAGGGTTTAATTTGTCTTTTTTTTCCTGTAATGAAGAGAGAGTAAATGCTTGTTAAATGAAAATAAAATTAAAAAATGTATAAAGTGCCCTACATCTATTATTTCATTTTATCTACTCCCTATGTCATCTTGCGCTAGTCACTTAACTTGGGACTCAGTTTCCTTAACTGAAAAATGAGAAGACTGAGCTAGGCAGCCTCTGAGATCCCTTTCAGCACTAGGTTTGTGCCCTATAATCCTAAGGTATGCATACTCAGAGACAGAAAGCAACTTGTCCAAGGTCAAAGAGGTGGTGATCAGTAGAGATGTGTCATATCCAAGTGCAGTCCTCCTGCTACTGATGTTTATATCATGGATTCTGTCCAAACAAAATCTGGCCTGCCTTTCTTTTGGCAAGCAGACCAATGTCATCAGTCAGAATGCAGAGTAATCTAAATTCTGGGCTTGGGACAGCCAGATGGCAACAGGCTAAGTAAGGATCCTCTGGCCAGGACACCAAGTGGTCCAGTCCTCTCCCTATGTTTCTCTCTTGATTCCAAGGTTGCTGAATGTCCCATCCTTTTCTCCTTGCCTTCATCTTACTGTTCCTTATATTTTAGTATAACAGATCTTCAAGAATAGTAAGACCAGGTAGAAGGAGGAAGCAGTAGCATGTGGGACATGACTTCCTACTGATGAGGCAGTGCAAATTGAATCAGGGAATCTTAGATTTTAATTTTAAGGGACTTTGGAAGTCATCTAACCTACCTTTCACCCTATATGGGAATGTCTCCTATAACAACCATGACAAATGTTCAGTCAGTATTCCCTTCAGCAATCTCCAGTGATCAGGCAGGCACAAGACATTTTTCAGACTGCCTTAATTGTTAAGGAGGCTAATGATAACAAACTGAAATTTATTTTCCTGTACTTTCCCTCTCCTGGGCCTTGTCCTTTTAGAACTGAGTAAAAACAAATCAATTCCTCTTCCTTTTTTATTTTTCCCTGCTCTTTAGATATAGATTTAGATGTCCTGAATTCCTTAAACTGATCCCAGTTTGAGTTACTTATAATCTGGATTGGACCACATACACATTTTAGATATCTCTCTTATCCACACAAAATTCATGACTGTACATATTATGATATCGTATAGGTCAAGTCATGTGCTCTGAAACCTAATGATAATGGTCTATGAGGAGAGAACTAGTCCAGTCACCTGGTATTACATTATATCCAGGGTCCACTGTTCCACAAAAAAAAAAAAAATTTAAATCTAAAGTTGATTTCCTTGCATGCCAGCTGGGACTTGAGTGATTTCTATTGGTCTTCAAATGAACATTGGAAGCCATTGAGGGAAGATGGTGCCTAGTATCTTTATGCCTGAAGGAAGTCATGAGTTTGGGTTTCAGCAGCTAAAATGTTTGGCAGTATCTCCTTAAAATGTCGGAAGTTAGAAATCTTGTTATTGGTCAACCACACTGGCTTAGTTATTTTTACCACAGAATTAACAGTTTTATTGTTGACTACATTAGAATTTTACAGGCTATAGTGGTTTAAGCAGTTCTGTTTTTAAAGTAACTGACAAAAACACAGAGATGTTTGCATATCATGCATTCAAAGAGATGTCTGTTTATGGGGAGAGGAAAGTTGTCACTGGGATACTAACTCTATCAGTAGCTAGCCTGATTGAAAAGGTATAGTTTTGTTTTGATCAGATAATTTATTGATCTTTTGCATACTTTCTCACATAATTCACATATATGTACAGAGATAACACATTTAAAAAATGTATTCCTTTCAAAATTCACAAGATAAAAATTCAAATTCACCACATTAGCAAATTAAAAATGTGTTATCTCCACCTCACCTCCTAACCTTCCTCCTCTTCCTTCCTTTGGTTCTGGGAACAGCAATCAAATCCGGATTCTCAGTGCTTTTGAAAAGGCTGTGCCAAGCAACTCTTCCATCACTCCATTCACCTTCTGGGGGACTCTTAGACCAAAACTTTCTCTAACAGACTTTCCCTAAATTCCTTGAGGGCAAGGAAGTTTCTTATTTTCTTCATTCTTATCCTCAGTAATTAGAACAGCACATTAGTAAGCACTTAAATACTATGCATTCATTCATTCACTGCATTCTTTCATTCCTATTGGGCAATTTCACTGATCAGGCTAATTAATAATGAAATAGTTGTCTCATCCCAATCTGATCTGTGTCATGGCTCCCTGACATAGCAAAAGTCAATAGTATCTGGAGTATTTTTATGTTATTATGTTTATTTACATAATAGAGAATGATCCAAAGTCCTAGGAATTCTAAGATGGTGGTGATGTTTTAATGAGAAATATGTAATACTCCTGGCTAGAGACATCTTTGGAAAATATTTTTTTAAGAAATGTGTTTCAGTTTAGGGTCAATGAATGATTTATCTTTTCAATAACAGCAGCAACGAACATAACAGCCAGTTCCTTAACGTTTTAGAAAGTGCTTCACAAATATTATTAGGATATTTACATCTCTGGCTCTCCAGCTTGTTAGCTTAGTCAGTTTTTAGTTTTGTGGAAAGGAGAAATCAGAAGATTCAATCTGATGCCATACTTTGGTTCCACTTAGTGTACTTGTAAAGAAATTTTATCTTTATCTTTCACCTTAATTAAAATTCATGTTATTTGTTTGGCAACTAACTCTTACAACCAAATTTCAATTTATGGAATTGCTATCTTGCTAAAGAACAGCCCAGGACACTTCAAAGGGAATAAAGCTTAACTCTTCCATTCTGCCCTAAAGGGCTAAGCAATGTTCTTTATATGTGGTTGAATGGGTGCCATATTCCATCTCCAAGGGGATATCAGCTCAGGAGGGGGTATAATAATGCTTTCATTTTGCATGTCATATGTGTATGTCTATTACAATTAAGCATATTCAGACACATACACACATTATCAATCTTGCAAACATGATTCCAGAAACCTACCCATGGATACACAAGCCCACTCATTTCTCCTGGAAGAAAGGCAAGCAGGGGCCAGGATGAAAGGAATGAGGAAGAGGTAATCAATAATCGGTCAAGATATAAGCATTTATTACAAGCCTTCTATGCACCAAGCACCATAAAAAGGAGGCGGCCAGAGACAGTAGGTCATAGAGTACGTGGAGGGAAGTAAGAGGTAAGAGGACTGACTGGAAAAGGAGGAGAGGGCCAGGTTAAGAAATACTTTAAGTCAAACAGAGGATTAGTATTAATGCATACACATTTAGGGACAGAGGGGGTATCAGAGCAATGAGAAAGTACTTCTATTTCTCATGCCAAGCTCTCAATGTTGTGATAATCAACAAGACAGGCAGGCAGGTGTCCTTGGGCTACATAAGCCATTCATCAGTGGAGACTTCAACACAAGTTCATGCACCTTGGATGAGGACGCTGGTTTTTTTCTTTGATGCTAGGAGGCTGGTATGTTCTTTTAAGTGCTTCTGGAGCTTTTTGGTTTCAAGGCACTAAACAAACGAATACCAACAGAGGCTGTGATGTCTCAAAATTATTGCAGGGATGCCTGGAATTCTTAATAAAAGTCCAGGAAATTTCTAGGCTTCTAGGCAACAGAAGAAGCGAAGGGAGAGTGAGGCTCTCCTTTCTGGTAAAGAGCCCTGAGTGCTTGTTTCATTCAGAAACTGGGGGCTGGAAAGACCTTGCTTACATAGCAAGCTACATGTGCCCCCACCAGCTGGCACTGATTTCAATAGGCTTCAGAAAGAAGCTGGGTTAAGATGTAAATAACATTAATACTAATACCTACCACCTGCAAAGTACAACCCTTCATAGGTAGGTGCTATTACTATCCCCATTTTACAGATGAGGAAACTGAGGTAGACAGGTCATTGAAGTGAGGCCACATTTGAACTCAGGTCTTCCTGACTCCAAGCTAAAACTCTACCCACTCAATCACTTACTTGTCTCTCTTAAAGGCTTATAGACCAGATTCTAACTCTCAGCCCTCTCAAGTTCCAATTTTACTCAAGTATTTGTAGTGCCCTGAACACGGCTATTTAAGGCCTAAAAATTATTTTCCTTAGTTCCAACAAAATATAGCTCTTTCTTTGTAAATAGCGAATGCAATGCTTTATTCAGCCTGCCTGTCTTCGGAAGCATTTTTACCTAGGCAGGTGGAGTATAAATCCTAACCAGCATGCCCAAAGGATCCTCTCTGCTTCCTTCTTCAAGAGCAGGCTGCTTAACCACTTGAAACTGTACACATGCTGAAGCAATCCAGTGTGCCAACTTACACAGCATGCATCTCACTCCTTGCTAGAGTCAGCTGGGGATTTTTGTATATCTGAATCATGTCTGGATTTTTTTCTGTGGTGTAGTTAAGACTCTGCAGTGCTCTCCCTGGCTCAGTCAGAGGGGCCATTCACAATCTGGTGGTTGGAATGACACTACAAACTTATGTAAGAGGCAAAATCTCTAACCATTAGGCAAAAATTAGGCCTTTAATCTCCTCCATGGTAGATGATAAGGATTATCTTTTGTGTGGATACAGAAGGACAGGATATGAGGCACAGAGGGGCAGCAATAAAAGTCTACTAGTTTCAAGGTCCCAGATAATGTGTTAGTGCAACAGGTGCCCTTTGATTGGAGAGTAGCTACACAAACTGTACATATATGAACGTAAGGGAATTGGGTTGGGTTGATTAGTCATGTCCAACTCTTTGTGACCCTTTTTGGGCTTTTCTTGGCAATGCCACTGGAGTGATTTGCCATTTCCTTCTCCAGTTCATTTACAGATCAGGAAAATGAGGTTAAATAGGGTTAAGTGATTTGCACAGGGCCACATGGCTAGTATTTGAGGTCAGATTTGAACTCAAGGCCTACTGACTCCAGGACTAGCAGTCTATTCACTGTGCCACCTAGATGCCCCTTTATAGAATATTGCCATATCTTAAGAAAACGAAAAATACGAAGAATTCTATAAACTGATCCATAGTGAAAAGTAAGCTATGTCAGGAAAAACATACATAACAACGACTGTGATAATGCAAATGAAAGGAGCAAAAGTCTGAAAATGAATGTTGTGTAATTATGACCAAATTTGGACTTTGAGAAGAACTAAGAAAATATACTTCCTTCTTTCTTCACTCTAGGCATGTGGAATATTACATGTAATGTCAAGGTGAATATTTTGCAGAATCTCTCTCATTCTCACTGTTTTGAAATATTTATTACAAGACATAGCTCTCTAGGTGGGGAAAAAGAGAGCAATATATTCAGAAATGCATATGATAGGATATAAAAACAAAGGGCATTCATAAAAATAAGAATTAAAAACCAAAGTGTTTTGCTATATTTGCTTTCAAATACACAAGTCAGGTTTGTTTAAAGATGCTAAAATTAGAGCAATAGTTACTTGATTAAGTATGGTTGTGGAATATATCATATCATCTCCATATGGATTTCATAGGACTTTGAGGTAGAAAATCAAATACCTCGCCATTTTACCAATGAAAAAAAATGGAGCCCAGGGAGGTTTAGAGACTTGCCTAGAGTTACACAAGTATAAGTGCCTCAAATCCAGGTTTCCAGCCACAGAAATCTGGTATCCTTTCTACTACACAACCCAGATTCCCACTATACCACCTATGTGAGTTTAATAAGTAGTTTTGGATAATTACAATCTTCCTAACATAAAAATAGCATAAAAATTATAAAACAAGCTGAGTTTTTTAAAGTTTTACTTCTCTGAAAGAAAAAAAATCCCTTGAAGAATATTTCACCTAATTCAACTTTTTTCCAAGCTAGCAGTAGTTAAAGAACACCTACTACAAGATGGCACAAACACCACTATTGATGGGACTTGGGATTTGTTGTGTATGTGGGGACACTGAGACCCAGAAAATTTGAGAGATCTGCTCAAGGTCACATTGGAAGCAAATATCTCACCAACTGCTAGTGGCCTCCCTCCCAAATAACCTTGTTTTTCTTTAACCATTTGGCATCTATTTGCATTTATTATCTTTATGTTTATTCTGTATGTGCATATATGTGTGGATATATATACATATATACAGATATATGTATACACAGTATATACAGTCTCTCAATTAAGATGGAAGCTCTTTCTTTCTTTTTACATCCCCAGCAACTAGCACAGTGTCTGGCACACAATAGGTATGTAATAAATGTTTATTGATCAACTGACCAAAGTAGCAGAGTTGGGCACTGAACCCAACCCAAAACTCTTTTAATACCACATAGCTCATCCATCACCTTAGGTTGCCTCTGCTTAACACCATTAATGTCAAGAAGTCATTAGCAATTCATTGCAGAGCTCCATCATGAACAGTTGATAAGGATAAGAATGTCCACATGCCTGAGCAAGGTTTGATAAAATGGTAGGTTGTACCCAACACAACTGGATTGAAAGAAATATGAAAGAAGAAGAGTTTTCATCAATAAAGGAAAATCAGAACAGGCGGCTACATCCAGAAATGGTGGGGGTAGGAGAGAAAGGAGAATGATAGGAAAGATGGAGACTTTCCTGTACTCCATCTCTCAGGAGACTGGAACCTGTTATTACTCCTCTTTACACACTCTATGATCTCGCTACACTGACCTCCTTACTGTTTCTCACATTTCATCTCTTGCTTCCATGTTTCTTCATTGACTGCCCCCCATGCCTGGAATGCTCTCCTTCCTTACTTCCATCCGTTGGCTTCCCTGGTTTCCTTCAAAACTCAACTTAGATCCCACGTTCTGCAGGAAACCTAAAGTTTTTTGTATGGTTGTCTCCCAAATTAGAAAGTGAGCCCCTTGAGGTCAGGGACTACATCTTTGCCTTTCTTCACCTCCCCTGCACTTGGCACCATGCCTAGCACATAATAAGTGTTTGATAAATGCTTATTGATTAATCATGTAGTGATCACTCTATTTTGTGCTCAGGAATGGGAATTTCTACCATAGTTACAGGGATAGAGAAGCTCTCACTCTCAGAGTCTACTTCCCTCTCATCTGAGCTAATGCAGTATACTCTGAATTGGCTTTCCTGCCACAAACCTCTTCTTTCTCCAGGTCATCCTCCACACATCTGCCAAAGTGATCTTCCTAAAAATCAAGGTCTGACCATGCCTCTCCCTTATTCAATAAGCTCTGATAGTTCCCTGTTGCCTCTAGATAAAATGCAATCGCTGTTTGGCTTTTAAACCAAACATTTTGGCTTTTCTTTTCTCACAAAACATTGATGATAAAACAACTCAAACAAAGCCTTCTGCCCAAGTTGTATAATAAACCCTTCACAACTTGGTCCCAAATCCCTTTAACAGATAAACTAGAAAATGCCATCTATGCTCATTCTTTCCATGACCTCTCCTCTCACTCACTTCTCAAGCCTTCGTAATGTCCGAATCCTTTGCTGGTTCATCATCCATATCATGCCACCTCACTATGACAACATCCCCAGGCTTTGTCCTGGGCCCTCTTCCCTTCTTCTGTATAGTCTCTCATTTGGTGGTTTAATCAGTCCCATGGGTTTAATTATACTCTATGCAGTCAACTCTCAAGTGTACATATTCAGTCTTAGTGTAGCTCCTCAACTTCACTTACAAATCTCCAACTGCCTATTAAGTATTTCAGATCAGATATTCTGTAGGTTCAAACTCAACATGTCCAAAAGAGAACTTGTCTTTCCCTTAAAACCCATCCTCTTCTCACTTTCCGATTACTGCTAAGGGTACCACAATAGTGATTCCAATAGTGCTTGATCACTAATGGATTCACCCCTCATATCAATTCATCAAGTCTTGTCATTTCTACCTCCAACACCTCTTCTTTCTGTCAATTTCACTCTACTTATAGCCACCATCTTGCTTTAGTATCTTAATGCTGCTCGACTGGATTATTGTAATAGCCTCCTAACTTAACTCCCCACATCAAGTCTCTCTTCTCTCCCAGCCATCAACTGTCAAAATGATTTTCCTAAAGTACGGATCTAACCGTGTCACTCCCTTACTCAATAAACTCTACTGGCTCCCTGTTGTTTTGAAGATCAAGTATAAATTCCTGTTTGGTTTTTAAAGTTCATTGTAATCTTAACATAACTTACACATTCTTCTCTTTCCCATACTTTACAGTCCAGCCAAATGAGATTTCTCTGCTGTTCCTTACATATGATATTCCATCTTCCGTCTCTTCAGTTTTGCACTGGCTGTCATCTATGCCTGAAATGCACCTTACATCTATCTGTCTTTTGGAATCCCTTGCTGCCTTGAGAACTTTCCTCAGGTACTACCTTCTCCATGAAGCCTTTCCTGATCCTCCAGCTCCTAGTAGTGCCTCCTACTGCCTAAAAATTTTATGTTGCATTTATTCCATATTTATGGTGTACATACTTGTGGATGTACATGTGTTGGATAGAATATAATGTCCATGAGTGGAGCGTAAGCTCTTTGAGGAAAGATAATATCTTATTTTGTCTTTATATCCCTTAGCCCCTAGCAAAGTCTGGCACATAACCGGTTCTTGATAAGTGTTCATTGACTGGTTGATATTTGAGACCTGAAAATAATCATTGTCCCCAATAAGACCCACCTTTATCCAATATAATATACTTAGCTATAGAAGGTAGATATTATTGAGATAAACTCAAAGGCAGGGTTAATGAAGCAGAAAAAAAAATCAAGCTTTTATCCCTTACTAAGGTTTGATACACTCCTCAAGTTTTAACTGTCTTCTCTGAGCATATGAATTTGCAGGTAACCTCTCTAGCCCTGACTTCTCACATTCCAGACCCACTTTTATAAATGCCTGCAGGAAATTTTGACTTGTTATTGTATTTCAAAATGAAAAGAGAACTCAGAGATTATCTCCTACAGTGATTCTCAAAAGAAAAAAAAAGGTCCCAGAGACTTTTTCAAAGAGTCTACTGGGTTAAAACTATTTTCATAATACCAAAATATTTGGATTCCTATATGGTAAATGTCAATAGGTATAACCTACTTAAAACAAAAGCTCTTGGGGGAAGAGTCACTAGTAATTTTTAAGAATTTAAAAGGGTCTTTTTCTCTAACCCCTTTATATTACAAATGTGAGAAAATGAAGGTCAGAGTGACTTGCTGAAGGTCATAGAACTAATTAATGGCAGTTAACTAGAGTTTTTCACCATACCACGCTGTGGGCTCAAACTCAACTTAGACCAAACTAGCTCGTGTTTCCCTCACTGTCTTCCAGAAGTTGCTGATGGGTGCAGATACGAAGGCTGAGGGATTCCACCTGGGGAGCCTATAATCTGTGAAGGCTTATAATTAGTGCCAGCTCCATACCAATTTCATCGGTGAAATTCCTTAGCCTGGTATCCAAAGCCTCTATAATCTAACTCTAACCTACCCTTGCTGACTCAATATTTTTCAATAGTCTCCCTTCATGCACACATGTTCCAACCAAATTAGACAACCACCTGTTTTCATTACATCTTTTTCCACCTCTGAATATCAGTGTACACTGCTCCCCATTGCCATGCTTGAAACAGACTCTTATTCCATTCCCAATTTAAAAATTTCCACTTCCTTCAAGGCCTAGCTTAAATATTTCCTTGTCCATGAAGGTGTCCTGATGCCCTTTGCTGAATAAAGATTTCTCCCTTTCTCCCTTCCTAAATCTCTCATCCTTCTCTGTTTGACCTTTGCTATGTACTGGCCACATTCTGGCTTGGGTTATACTTATCCTGTTCCCTGTCTGTTGGATTGTTAGCTCCCCAAGGCAGGAGATGGTGCCATTCACATTTTGTTTTTTGCTCATAGAGTGCCCTGTATATAGTAGGCACTTACTAAATCTTTGTTTCACTGCACTGAAGAATATCTCTGATTCACCTTATCCTTTGTAATTCAATTTGCCTTATGGTTTAGGCCTCTGTACCTCACACTTAGCTCAGTGGAACACAAAAATATTCTGGACCCTGCTAATTCCAGTTTTTATCCCTTGCAATCCATCCTACATACTGCCTCCATACTAGTCTTCCTAACGTAGCATTTTTAAAAGTTATTTTATTTTTAATTTTTGGAATAAAACAAGCACTTCCTTGACATAGTGTAATGGAAAAAAAAGATAATTGCACTTGAAACTACAAACCTGTCATGTCAGTCCCCTACTCAGTACTCTACAATGGCTCCTTTACATGACTTTTCAAAACCCTCCATAGTCTGGTCCCTACCAGTCCTTTCTCTGTGTTTTTCCCTGTTAGTGTCTCCTACCTGCAGTGCAATCTTTCTTGTCCTTTGCTGTCTTAACCCTCTTCAACATTCAATTCTAACCTGTTCCATGAAGCCTTTCCAGCTAACTTTAATCCATGGCAAGCTCTCCTTTTTCTGAATTCCTTCTGAACAAAACAGTCCTATATAATTTAGCACTAGATTATATACTTTTTGAGGATGGGGCCTAAACATTTTACTTAAAAATTGATGTCTAGCACAATCCTGGATGATAGCAGACTACTTGTCAGTTGATTGACCAGTTAGAGGTCTGGAAAGTGGCTTGAATATTTTCTTTTATTTTACTGTTGTAGAGGGGCCTGAAGGAAGATAAAAACAATGCTCTCTTGCCTTTGGAATTTTGGTACCATGGATGGGCATTGGGTTGGAATTGTTTTCTAAAATAGTCTAGGCCTGACTCCACTCATGGAATTAATAGCTCCCCTGAGCTGGCCATGCCAAGAAAGGAACAGAAATGAGATTCCCGGGTAGGGTTGGGAAAATATATGCTGTTATTACCACTCTGGCTTCCTCCAATGGAGTCACTTGATGCCAGTGGAGGTGGGTGTGGCTTATCCATCAGCATGGCAGAAGAGGAGACCCCTCCAACAGGAACAGAGGGAATGTAGTAAGGACCAGGAACGCTGGAGACAGAGGGAGGATAGCCAGCCTTTGCAGCTTTCCCTGCTTCATATACTGTGGAGAGACATAAAAAAGTAAAGATTATATCCCTACCTAACTCCCCACAACCCTCACTTCAGACACACATACACACACACACACACACACATACACACACACACACACACCCCTTAGAATTTTTAGGCAACAGAACCACCTAAGGAAATTCCTGGCTTCAAAATTATTTTAATTTCCCACCCCTGAACTGACTCATCAGGCTCATCCCCGCCCTCTTACATTCCTCCAGCTATGTGGAAAGACAGTTATATGAAGAATTATAGTGTTTAGTACCTGACAAAACTGGGTAATTAAATGGTACTAGGTACCATCCTAGCATCCCCTGGCACTTAAGAAAGCATTCTTCATAAAATAAAAACAAAACCTGGCAGCCCAGTCTAAACCATACTATAAGAATTCTGCCTTAGCCCTTAAAGAGGAGACTACAACTAGGAATGCCCTTAGTTGGATCTTATCCCACTACCAGGAATGAAGAACAAATAACATTGATTTCTCCCAGGAGTTGCCTTAAGTCAAAGCATGAAAGATTTCCTTTAATGGTTTCCAGTTGAGAAGTCTATAGGAACAAGTGTCATTTTTCTAATAGCCTCTGTATTGGTGCAAGTGGGAGGAAGAAGGAGGGAGATGGTTTTTTACAGCCTTGAGGTCACTGATGAAAGGGTTGGAGGGCCTGCATGAGCTTTCCCTCTCCAACGTTTCTATCTTCAACGTTATAAACCTACCCTCTTACCTTCAAATCTGTCCTTTGTTGAAATCAATGGAGATTGCATATGAAGGAGAAATACTTATGGGTTAAAAGGCTGGGGAAGGGAGGATTGAGGTGAGATTGTTGGCAAGGCCAAGACAGGCAATAATGCTATGGTTCCTTAGTGTTCTCCAACAAAGATGAAGTTCTGGAAGGATCGGCCCATTGGGTGAGAAGAAAGTTTTGGGTAAGGGGAAGAGAGAATGTTAACTCAAAATATTCACTTTCACTCACATGCCCGAGGACAGCAACAGGAGTCCGGGCAACACGGGCACCTGACGTAGCAACAACAGCTGTGAGGGCAACACTGGCACCAACAGATTCCAATCAGGAGGAAGAAGAGGAAGACTCCTAGGACCACAAGGCCCACAAACACCCACTCTGGAAACAGAAAAGAAAATCTATACTAAAGCAAATTCTACTTCAGGAATTCAGGAACATGGGCTCATGCTCACACTGTGAAACAACAGCTAGGACCTGAGGAAGGGAATATCTCCTAACAGGGGAGAGAGCCCCCAAACCCAAAGAAAACTCTGGAAATGAGGGATACCGAGCCCTCCCAGGCTGGAGACGAGGAAAAGGTGACTGAACGTGTACCGGGAGCAATGGAATGGCCAACAAACACGAAATTATGTTGGTAATGCAGGTGAATTTTACAATTATCTCTTAGGGGAAATGCTCCTCAAATTGAAGGTGGGATGAGAATGATTATCAGCAATTATGGAAAAACACTTGGACTGCCTTTCAGATTTCACAGCCATGAGGTCTGGGGATCCTGTGATCTGTGTGTCTTCTCAGGCCACATCACAGTTTGATCTTTATCTATTAACGTCATGTATATTTTCAGAGTATGTTTGTGTACCATGTATTGCTGTTTGTAATCTGCTTTCCCCTGGTCATTACTGACATGGTCCCACTAATTCCTTTTCAGACTAATCAAAAGGATATGAGCCTCCTGAAGGCAGGGGAAGATTTTGTCTTTGAAATCTCAGTGACTAGCACACAGCAAGTGCTTAATAAGTGCTTGTTGAATGAATTGAATGACTTTTCAACATTAACCAATCAATAATCATTTAATAAGTATCTACTGTGTGCCAGGCTCAGTGCTAGCAGATGAAGAAAGATAAAGACTGTAAATATTTCCCAATTTCAAGAAGCATTAATGCTAATTAGGGTCACTGAAACTAAAGTCCTTCACCTAGACCTTCCTTTGTAACAAAATAGGGCTGAAGCAATCTATAATCTAGTAATTTTTCAAACTATAAAGTAACTATATGATCTAATCCTCTCATTCTCCAGGGAGGGATACTGAGGCTTGGAGGAGGAGTTTGATTGAGGACACAAAGCAAATTAAAGCAAAATTGGGATTTGAATCCAAGTTTATTGATATCTTATGTTAAGAGTGTAGATTGGATGCTACCACCATGTGAGGCAATCATATCACATCATGGCAGCCAGTACAGCTAAGGGATGGAGTTGATTAAAACTGAGTGAAGGGACGTCTGCTGTAAGTGTACTTATATCTGGAATATACTGATGTTTGCTCATCAGTGGAACATGAATTTCCCCTCCAGGAAGAACTGGGACCAATGGGTAGACATTACAAAGAGGTTTGCCGTAAGGAGGAAAAAAACCCACTTCATAACCATGTAGGCTCTTTCAGTGTAGAAGAGGCTACCTTTAGAGGTAATAAGTTTCTCTTTATTGAAAGTCTTGGAAGAAAGCCTGTATGACCATTTGTCAGGTATGTTGGAGAGGAAGTTATTTGTTTGTTTTTCCCTTGGATTGGACCAGATGGTCACCACGGTCTTTTCCCAGCTCTAAAATGATAATGATTCTGTGGTTCTGATTTTTTTTAAGTGACAGAATGCATGATCAGAGTTTCATGAGTCATTATAGCATTGCACCACAGAACACTGATGTAAACAATGCAAATGAGGCTTTTTATGTCCACTGGGATCACATACACATGCCAAAAAATGTATCACTTAAGACGAACAGAAGCATGGAACCACAGAGATAAGAAAGTCAAGATGTTACCAAGTCTCGAAGGACTTATTATTCAAATGTTTTGGTTTTGTCCTTCGGTCTTAAAGTAACATCACTCAAAAAAGCAAGGACAGAAAGCTGGAAACTTGCTTCAGATAAACCAAACAATAATATCAGTAGGAAGGAAGGTTTAGACCTACAGGGCAAGATAAGCAAAATATAGTGATGCCTTCTTGGGAATACTGGATGTAACATCTCTTTGGAACAATGTATGCAAAACTTTCATCTGTGATGTAAGAGTTCCTGGTCCTTTGATGGAACTCTGGGTAAAGATCATCCTAAAAGGACATTCATTTGGCATTCATTAAGGGAAATTCTACATTGAGATTGTCCAGCTAATGGAAAAAGGGCTCTCATAACTTATCACAATAAGGAATGAATAGTCAATGCATAGTAACTTTTAGATTTTTCTTTCTTTTTGTCTTGCTTCCCTGGACCAAGAAGGTTCTGGAAGCCTTGACAAACTTGGAAGCAACAATTAAGAATGGGTTGGCTCCAAGAGCTACCTCTAAGCAAGAAGCAAGTCAGGGCTAAGGGCTCATGCCTTGTCTTCCTGGTCATAGTCTGTCTCCTCTCTCTGCTGTCCTTATATTTGGAGCACATCGTTCTGATCACATTACTTCTCTACTTTGGAAATCCTTCGTTGGTTGCCTTTTGCTTACTGAATAAAGTAGAAATTCCTTATTCTGGCATTCAAAACCTTCTGTAATCTGGCTTTAACCTATTTTTCAAACCAATCTCACACTAGTCTTCTTTACACATCCCACCCAAATTGAACTCAACCCTGTCCCCATTTTTATCTTTTCTTGTCCCACTTTCATACCTTTGTTCGTTATGTCCCACTTGCCTGGAATAGACTCCATCTACTCTATCAATGACCCCACCACTTGTGGAAGTCCATGCCTTCTTTCAAGGCTCAACTCGGAAGCTATCTGTTCCACGAGACCTTCCAAATGAGAGATCTCTTCATCTTAAAATTTCTCAAATGAGATAATGTGTGTAAAGTGCAAATGTCAAAGCCCATAAAAATATCAGCCGTTGTTATTCCCTGTCTGTTCATGTAGGTACCATATTTTCCCCAATTTGGTGGTAAGATCCCTTAGGGAATGACAGGATCTTTTTGACTGCACTTTTGTGCTTAAGCATTAAGAGTACTGCCTTATTCATAAGTAGGTACTCAATAAATGTTTGTTGGACTTATTTTTAATTTTTGAGGCTCCCAGTTCAAACTCAGTCAGGACCAATGACTGGGAAGTATTAGGCAGCTCTTGGACTATTTGAAGTTATCTTTGAAATTTGGCCTATAGAAGACCTACAAGAATGGATGCAAGGCGAAATGAGCGGAACCAGGAGACATTCTACACGGTAACAGTAATATTATATGATGAACAACTCTGAGTGACTTAGCTTTTCTCAGCAATACAATGATCCAAAACAAGGCTGAAGGACTTATGATGATAAATGCTATCTACCTCCAGAGAAATAACTGATGAAGTCTCAATGCAGATTGAACCATACTTTTTTAAAACTCTTTTTTATTATCTTGGATTTTTTAGTTTGCATTTTCTTTTTGCATCATGGGTAATATAGAAACACTTTGCATGACTTCACAGTATAATCTATATTAAATTACTTGCCTTGTCAAGCAGGAGGAAGGGGAGAGAAGGATGGAGAGAATTTGGAATCAAAATTTAAATATTGTGTTTACACACAATTGAGAAACAATAAAATAAAAATTAAATACACAAAAAAGAAAGTTGGCCTGAGGGTTCCAGTCTTTCCTAGTCATTTATCTAGGAGATGTGCATATTCTATAATTTATAGCTGCCTTCATCTACTACATACTGACTATATGATGTCAATAATAATAGCTCACATTTGTGTAGGCTTTAAGGATTGTGAAATGATTTGCAAATATTATCTCATTTAATCCTCACAACAACCTGGGGGGCTCCTATTATTATTTCCATTTTACAAATGAGGAAACTGAGGCAGATAGCAGCTAAATGACTTGCCCTGGGTCATGTAGCTAGTAAGTATCAGATTCAGCACTTAAATTTGGGTCTTCCTGACACTCTATCCATTGCACTATACTATCCATAACAGATGTACGTGTTTAGAGGAAAAGGAAAAAAATGATGAATGCCCTGAATGAGACTTAAAAAAATACGTGGGTAAAGTGGCACAGAGAGTTCAAAAGGCAGTAGCTGTGTAGTAAAGAAAATAAACAGCGTGGTGATGGGTTTCACTAAAAGTTGCACTGGAATATAAGCTGTTGTTTGACAGGCTTCTATAAGAATATAAGTTAATAATGAATACACCACAATATTTACTAGTTTTAGCTGAGACACTGGGATGAATCCACAGACTTTGTTTAAGGGTCTTCATTCCTAACACTGAAGATGTTCCCATCTCCACTGTTTTTCTATTTTACTGTCCAGGGCTATCAATGCAATAGGGTCTGAAGGCTAATAGGCTCTTCTCAACAGAAACAGTCCATCCTGAAAAAGGTCATAAGCATCATCACACAAATTGCACAAAAATAAAAGGTACAATTAGTATACAATGCAGAAGCTGCACAGACTCATAGAATAACAAGTAAATAAGGAGTTAAATGACTGAATACCTGACATAATCTTCACAGCAAAACTTGGCAAGACAGCAGCAAGCCACCCTGTCCTGCCTAGAAGAGGCAGAAGGAAAAGAAGGAAAGAGGTTACTCCAGGGGAAAATGCTGCCAACAGCCTGGCCCCTTCCAGTCATGTACTCCCCCAGGCCATGATATTGACCCACATGCATTTTTAAGAATCACTGGCCCTTGGTCTTCTTTGCCCTCATCTAAACTGGGTAATAATCCTCATCTGATTCCATATTAGGGGGCAAGGGTGGAGGTGGGGAGAGATAGAAATGGAGCTTTTCTCTCTAACCCATTTCTAGCAGTTTTAGTACTACTGCTTTAGTACAGTTATGGACAACTGCCTGAACAGACACACCATGTTTACTCACACACACAACACAGATTGTCCCCACTGATACATACATTCTTCCCCATAAATCTAACTCATTCACACTCAAACTTCCAATCCATATTTTCATGACTTTGCTCATTCATACAGACATGCACACACTCATAATTCTATGTCCACTAAAAGCAGATGCATTTACACATTCATTTTAATCTTGAGTTATCATATCACTAGATGATGCTATTTATGCCATAAAGACTGTATTCAGTGATTAAAATATTCAAATGCAGAGGGAGGTGAGAAGTAGATGAGTTGTAGACTTTTCCACCCTCCTTCTGCCTTCAGAAATATCTGTTATACACATGTATAGGGGACCACTTTTCCATATGGCACACCCAAGTGAAGCTCTACGAACACAAGAACTTTTGGTACAATATGGCATGATGGATGAAAAAATACAGTATGCTATGGCAGCCTTAACCACCACCCTCCTCCCAGGTCCTTTGTGATACACTTATATAGTAAGCAAAGCAAATACCATGGCAAAAAGATTTTGCCATTTCACCTCTGGTCATGAAAACCACAAGCTGCCTTCTGAATCTTTACTAGGCATATCAAACATGAGGTCATTATTCACTAACTATACTATCCTGTCATACATAGGTCAAAGATCACTATTACACAAACATCCTACCCCAGATCCAAAAAGGCTCATCTCTGTACTTAAAGTGTCCCCACATTTTTGTACATAGGCTGTGGAATGTTGCTAATGTGCTCTGCTCATTCAGAAAGCAAGTAGCAATAAAATGTTCAGATATAAATGTCTTTTTTTATAAAAGTTACTGTAGTCGTGACTTTATGAATATACATTTTGGGATGAATGGATATCACTAGGTGATGATTAGTCAACAACCAGGAAATCATTGAACTCTAATAACAGTAATACACACTTGTAAAGGGCTTTAAGGTTTACAAAACATTTTCTTCATAACAGCTCCATGAAGCTGGTAATGCAAATATTTATCGCTGTTTTACAGATCAGAAAACAAAGCCTCATAAAAATTCAGTGACTTACCCATATTCATTCAGCTATTAAGTTGCCCGAGTTGGGCCACATCCAGTAATCTTTCACTATGTCACCCCTGTCTACAAACAACCTAAAGATATCTCCTGTTGTCATTAGAGGATCTTAGTACGTCAGCGTAGATGTTTACTGTTCGTGTGAAAGAATAAGTTGTGCTTGTGTTTACTTTTTAGTGATCAAGACAAAGTATTATTATGAATTATCATAGTTCACATTAATGCCCTCTTTGATGCATTGATGCATTTGATGCATTGACGCTCCGAGAAGGGTCATATAAACAAGTCCGTATGTTTAGAAAAGAGAACATTAAACGTAATCTACTAATTTTGTTAACTTGGTAAGTATCAGCTGGTTTGTTAGCTTGGCAAGTTAATTAACATTAGTTCTAGAATATAAAATGTAGAATCCTTTGGGACAGGGACTCTCTTTTTACTTATACTGTATACCCAGTGCTTAGTATACAGAACTTGGCACATAGTAGGCACTTAATAAGTACTTTTTTATTTCTTCTGATGTGGGAATACATGTATGTCTATATATATATGTTGCATGTTTGTGTGCATGTGTGTATATATAATGGATAAGATGTATACTGGAAGCATCACGGTAAGGAAAGGAAGGAAACAAACATTTATATATCACCTACTATGTATCAGGCACTGTACTAAGCAAATATTATTTAATTTGATTCTCACAACAATCCTGGGAAGTAGATGCTATTATGGTCCCCATTTCATAGTTGAGGAGACCAAGACAAATGGAGGTTAAATGAGTGTCTGGGGTTAGATTTGAACTCAGTTCTTCCTGACTCCAGAAAGCCTAGTGTTCTATCTGCTGTACCACCTTGCTGATCTCCACATGGAAATAACAAGGGAGATTCAAGAATCCTGACTTCTATCTAGTCCAAGATCTGACATCAAAAAGGAGTACAAATCAAACAAATCAATGAACTTTTCTAAGTTTGTCCTCATCTGTGAAAGGAAAGTGGGGGAGGAGTCAAACAAAACAGTGAGTTTTTCAATTCTGTGTATGTACATGGGCATAGACTTATCTCATGTACATAGGACAGCTCAGGACATAAATATTTGTCTACGGAATGAGCCATGTTCACTGGTGATGCAGTGACTTTTGCTGCTAAACACAGAATAATGCCAGACAGATGCTGTAGGCACCTGTGTCCAAGTTAAAATCTGAAAGCTAAAACATCAGATAAATAATATATCAGATATATAAAAACATTTATATATATACATAATTATATATACACATGCATGTGTACTATATATGTATTAATTGCATGTGTCTAAATATAGACATATACACACGCAACTCCTATATATCTATATGTATTACACATGTACATATTGTATGTGTATATATATACACAATGCAACACTTATATATGTGTATGAACTATGCATGCATTAATGGTATATGTATATACACACATATGTATATATACAATTCCTATATATGTATAATATGTGTACATATTGTATGTGTATGTGTGTATATGCACACACATTTACACACAACTGTCAAATACTCCCTACTCTATAGCTAGCTAGCTAGCCCTAGGGGGGCAGTGGAGGAGGACAGGGGAAGGAAGAAGCCAGCCTGGGGTTTGCTAGGCCAGGCAAGTGATGGGGATAGGGAGCCTTCTTCCCTCCTCCAGGCCACAGCCTATCAAAGATGCTTCGAAGGGACTCTCCCATCACGCCCCAAGGCAGTTTGGTGCCATCAGTCTCTGCAGGAAGGAGAAGCGGGGACTGGGTGGCTTCAGAATCCTGAACTCACAGAATTGTGGGGAGGGTAGACAGGTAATCACTGCCCTGATCCCACCCCACCTATCTACAGCAGGGACTGACTAGAGATAGAATAGAGAGGTAGACATAGAAAGATGAAATGTCTGTAGGGGTCTCTGTCTCTGTCTTGTTCTTTGATCTCTGTATCTAGACAGAGATACAGATACAAATGCATACTGGGATCCCGGGTATGTGTGTGCGCATATGCATTAGCAGCATATTTGTATCATGCAGTCTTACATAGTAATTTCTTGAAAGAATGAGGAAAATATAAATACAACATGTAATAACATATTATAGCTCTATACCGCATGCATATACATAATACGCAATGCATATATATATCCTTTATATATATATATACATATATATATAAAATGTATATCATTGATGTGGTGCTCCTAGCTAATATTTACATAGCACCTCTTGTGTGCCTGGCTTACACTGTGCTAAGCACTTTACAAATACTTCCTCATGTGATCCTTACCACCATCCTGGGAGCGAAATGCTGATTATCCCCATTTTACAGATGAGGAAGCAGAGGCAAACAGAGGTTAAGTGTGAGGCTGAATTTTAACTCAGGTCTTCCTGACTGCAGCCTGGCTATCTATCCACTGCTCCACCTACCTGTCTAGTACATGATAATAATCCCCTAGTATTAACTTAACATTTCAAAGTTTGTAAATCACTTCACAAATATTATCCATTTTTATCCTCATAACAACACTGGGAGGTAGGTGCCATTATTATCATCCTCATTTTATAGATGAGAAAACTGAGGCAGTCATTAAGTGACTTGCCAAGGGTCACATAACAATATAGTATATTATATGCAGCAAATTATATTATACTATAATTGTATAATAATAATACAAGTCTGAGACTAGACTTGATAAGTTATCCTGAGTCCAGGTCCAGAGCTCTACCCACTGGGTCACCCAGCTGCACTGTGTATACACATACCTAAGCATACATGTATATATGCAATAAACATGCATAAATGTATATATGTGAATATGTACATATTCACCATATATAGCAGCACATATTATAGCTGCATATATCTATTTGTTATACAGAGACATAATTAACATTATTGCATGATTACATAATTAATAATTTTATGTTATATATAGACATATATGTATCTAGGTGGGTCAGTAGAGAGATCTTGACTCTAAATACAGTGCTTTTAATACCACTCTCTCTCACCAGAAGTACACAATATATGCATACATTATGAGTTACATAGTCACACTAGAAACATACTTTGTATATATAACAAGCATAGAGAATATGTCATATACATGTCATTCCTGAAAAGAATGAGTAATATGCATTTTATGTATTTTATTATACATTATATGTCACCCATATAATTCCTTTTAAAATGAGTAATATGCTATACACGTTTATCTATAGTATATTAAAATATATCATATTATGTAATTGTAACATTTTATAATATAGTATAGTACATATAGCACATTATAATATACTATAATTGTGACATTTTATAATATAGTATATTGCACATAGTATATTATAATATACTATAATTGTAACATTTTATAATATAGTATATTGCCATATACTATATTATGTAATTATAACATTATATACTATTCTAGTATATACCCTATATTATAACATACTATAATTACAACATTATATAGTATAGTACAATACTGAATACCCAATATTTTATTCATTCTTTTAAGAAATTATTATATAAAATAATTCATGACAAAAATGCCACCATTATATGCATGTACACCCTACAAAGGGTTCATACTCTTAGAGCTCATGTGTACCTTAAAGGTCATTAAGACCAACTCTCCCACTTTATAAAAGGGGTAATGGAAACCCAGGGTAGTTAAGTGATTTGCCCAAGGTCATGCAAGTATTAAGAAGCACAATTATTATTAGATTTGAATCCAAGTCTTTTGACTCAAAACCCAATTCTCTTCCTACAACACCCTGTTCTCTTCTCTCCTACTGGAAGCACACATGTTCGTACATTCTTAATTGCATAGTCACTATAGAAACATACTTTGCATATAGAACAAGCACAAAATTTATATATTCTCTACACTTCCATGTTTAGCTTTCTATCTTAGTTTCTTCCTGCTAATTTATATGCTGGCTTGGAGTTTTCCAAAGTTTCCCCAAATCTGACTGCTTTTATACATCCATGAGGATCAGAATATTCAGGAACTTTCTCTAATTCATCATCTACTTCTCCACCCTGTGTCTACAAGATTACACTCACTAACGTCAGCAAAGACTTTGCACATCTCAAATATGCTTTCCCATTCTTATCTTTCTCATTCCCATTTTTGACACTACGTACCACTATATTTCATACATATGGACATACGGAAGAAGACACACATTATTTGCGATCTATACTCAGCCCAACTGCCTACATAGAAGTACCATGGATTTTCAAAGCAAAAAATATATTTTGTTGTTTAGCTGTTCCAATTATGTTCCACTCTCCATGACTCCATTTGGGGTTTTCTTGGCGGAGACACTGGAGCAGCTTGACATGTCCTTCCTCAGCTCATTTTACAGATGAGGAAACTGAGACAAATGGGGTTAAGTGATTTGCCCGAGGTCACATAGCTAGGAAGTCTCTGAGACCTCATTTGAACTCAAGTGCTCCTAATTCCAGTCCTGGGACTCTATGCAGTGTCCCACCTAGCTGCCAAATATAATATAGTAATAGCAATATATAACCAAAACAATGCATATGCATTAGCTGTAATGTGTATACCACTAATTAGTTTTCACCATGGCACACCACACACATATTAGGTGATGGGTACCATGATGGTCATCTTCTAAATCTATCCCAGATGTCACTATCACTGAGTTCTTATCAGCCAATCAACTGATCAGTGAACTCCTGCTTGTCAGGAACCATACTAGGCTAAGGGACATAAAGGAATACCATAAAACAGCATCTGCCTTCAAAGAACTCAGTATTCTACTGGCGCAGCCAACTGAGTTCTACTTTCCAGCAGATGTGCAAAAGGTCACTGTGACACTAACAGGTTTATGGTACCAGGTCCAAACAGGATGCTCCTCATTTCTCTACATAGCAGAAGCCAATAGAAGCATAAGTTCTTCTCACTCAAGGAAAAATTCTTCCTATTGATAATTTACAATGACTTGTACCCCAAATATATAATGACCCCTTTCCCTTTCTTGCATATAATATGCAACATTTAGAATCTACTTACATATGTCATATTTTTACTAAGTTGTCTGCATAAGTAAATTCCCTCTATATTTGTGTTGCTTTAGATTACGAGTTCTTGCAGGGGAATGGCCAGACCTAAATATTTTTGATGTGGCTGTTCAGTTGTTTCAGTCATGTTCAACTCTTCATGATCCCACCTGAGGTTTTCTTGGCAAAGATAACACAATAATTTGTCATTTCCTTCTCCAGTTCATTTTACAGATGAGGAAACTGAGATAAACAGAATTAAGTGACTTGCTCAGGGTCACACAACTAGTAAGTGTCTGAGGTTGGATTTTAATTCAGATCTTCCTGACTGCAGGCCTGATTCTCTATGCACTGCACCAGGTTTTTTTTTTACTTAACCAAAACTGCTCTCTCCAAAGTTAGCAATGATTGCCTTATTATCAAACTTGTAAAGCCTCACTCTTCCTGAGCTCTTGGTAGTATCTGACATTATTCTCTCCCCTTCCCTTTGATACACGTTGGGTATCACTGGGTTTTCAATCAATTATCAAGTAATCCTCAAGCACCTATGATGTTCCAGGTGCTGGGCCTGGAAATCCTGGAAATCCTAGGGCTCTGCTTCTCTCTCTTAGTTCTAACTGCTCCTTTCCACTTTCTTTTGCTGCATCCACAGCATGCCTACTCAACACAGGAGTCTTCCAGGGCTCTGTATACAGGCCTCTTCTCACCTAGCAACCTCTCATGAGGTAACTCAGCAGCAACCATGGGTTCAGGTGTCATCTCTATGTAGATAACTCGTAGATCTATACAGCCAGTTAAAGCTCCAGTCTTGCATCACCAACAGCCTCTTAGACATTTCATACCGGATGTCCTACCCACACCTCAAGCTCAGGATGGACGTAATAGAGCTCTTTATCTTTCCCTCCAGACCCACCTCTCTCCTCAGTTTTTCTCTTTGTGGAAAGGATGCTGCTATTTTTCCAATCATCCAGGTTCATGACCTGGGTATCATCTTTTATTCTTTATTTTCACTCACCCCACATATCCACTGGTTGTCAGCTCTCTGGTCAAGTCTAACATCACAACATCTTCTTCCTACAATCTCTTCTGTCTTCTCATATTGCCTCTACCCTAGTTCAGACTCTCACCATCTTTTTCCTGGTCTATTGTAATAGTCTCCCAATTTTGTTTCAAGCCTCTCCCCTTTCCTATCAATTTTCCATATAATCCACAAAGCACTTAAAATGTGGGTCTGGCCCTGTCACTCCTTGATAAACTCCAGTGACTCCTTATTATCTCTAGGGCACTGGGTGTCCCAAAAGTCTGAGCACAATTTTAACCTTCAGTAGCCCATAGTGACACTAAGGCTTTTGGGACATTCTGTATAAACCACTTTTTTTGTCACACAAAATTCTCTACAGTCTGGCCCTATCAGACTTTTCTAGCCTTTTTACACACTACTCTCTTCCACATATACTCTGGTTTCACCATGCTGGCCTCTTTGCTACGCTTCACATGTGGCATTCCATCTCCTGGCTCCATTCTTGGCATTAGCTCTTCCCCATTCCTGGAATGGTATCTCTCCCTTGTCACTTCCACTTTTTGGAATCCCTGGGTTTCCTCAAGATTCAGTTTCACCACCCCTTCTACATGAAGAGTGTCCTGGTTCCCCCAGCTGTTAGTGCCTTCCTTTTCAAGGATAACCTAGTGTCTGGCTTCGTACAGGTTTTACATATGTCTATACATGTTATTTTTCCCAGTTAAAATGTAAGCATCTAGAGGGTGGGGCCTGCTTTACTATTATCTCTGTATCCATGCCTGACACATAATAGACACATAATATGTGCTTTTGAAATGCTGCCAGGCTTGCTTAGTTAATTGCATTTAATAATAAAATTTGTATAATAATAAAACTCATGTAGAATCATACAGAATTGTAGCTGGAAAGGATCATTTAACCCAAACCACAAAACGACAGATTTAAAGCTGAAAGGTACCTCAGGGATCCTCTTGTCCAAACCCCTCATATTCCAGATAGGGAAATGTTTCAGAGAGCTTAGGTAATTGAGAGTCTGAATTGGAGCCCAGGCTCTCTGACTCTATATAGGGGACAGTCTTCACTGCTATACTGCCCCTCTACTCCCCTTCCCATTTTATAGATAAGAACACTAAGACCCAGGCCCACGAATCCACAGCTAGAATATGAATCCAGTTCTCCTAACTCCTAACCAATCCAGGGTTCTTTATACCATCTTAGTATAGGGGTTCTTAATCTGGGGGTCTCTGAACTTAAAAGAATACATATATATTTACATAACAATATATAATATATTTATATGTGTGTGGTTGTATTTCAATATAACAATAGTCTTCCTTTGTAATCCTGTGTATTTTATTTTATAAGTTACAAAACATTCTAAGAAGGGATCCACAGGCTTAATTTATTCCAAAGGGGACCATATCTCTCTCTCTCGTACACACACATACATGCACACACACACGCACACACACATACACTCATGCACACACATGCACATGCACACACACACACATGCACACAGTTCCACACCCTTGTTCCAGCACCTTTCACGCTTAGGCTATTGTCCCTGGCCCTCTTTTAGTAATGTGAAGGGACTGAATTTTGTTCTCTAAGTATGTGCCATGAAAGCTATTTTTGAACTTATCTCTGTTTGCAGTGTCTTTATGGCACGTGGTGTAATTAAAGTACGATTTCTGAATGTAGGAAACATTTAAATGATTGAAACCTTTTAAAAACCCAGCATCTTGTAATGTTCCAACCTGCTAAAGATTATCCAATCTATCATAGCCCAGTATGATCTCATTAAAAGGCATTCAATGTATCTCTATAAGTTAGTAACAGTAAAAGTTATTGCAAAGCACTTCAGTTGCAAAGGATTAAGAGAAATTCCCCCCTCAATATGCGGATATGTGCAAACATTATTAACAAGACAGACTATTTGGCTCAGTCTGCTTCTGGAGGTAACAGAAGTGGGAGGTTTAGTTCTAAAATGATGTGGAGAAAGGTGGGGTTCCCTGCAAGGAGGAAGCTGAGTTTCTGGGTCTGTTAGGGTGATTCCCTGAGCTAGATCTGCTTGGCTGGCTGGGAACCTGGTCTTTAGATGGGCTTCTTCCCATAACCAGAAAAGCTGGGGAAGGCAGTTCTTGGAGGAATCCCACGCCCATGGGAGGATATGATTTTGTCAAAGGGTCCTTGCCTCATTCTTCTTTCCCAGCCCCCAAACGAAGCAAAGGGCTCATTCTGCGGAGACCTTCCCAGAGCCCTCCCTTTCATGAGAAGTCAGTTCAGCCAAATCCAGGGCACAGGTCACGTCGGAACCCAAACCTGCTCACTTGAATAGCAGCAGCTGGCTTTGGGGGGCGAGGGGGAAGACTCTCAAGAATTTCCATTCTTTTCTTCAGGGACCGAGCCGATGTACGCTTACCCCCCAGGCCTGCCCCAGTCCCCAACTCTGCCTCTCCTTTGCAGACCCAGTGT
This sequence comes from Bettongia penicillata ogilbyi, assembly GCA_023548195.1. NCBI lineage: Eukaryota > Metazoa > Chordata > Mammalia > Diprotodontia > Potoroidae > Bettongia > Bettongia penicillata. The sequence continues at coordinate 310,051 of JAJHZJ010000993.1, forward strand.
CCGCCCCCCACCCCCAGTCCTCCTCATTCCTAATACCCCGTGAAAGTCGGCTACAATGAAATGCTGGGGCTGACCCAGCCGCTCTTGTTCATACCAGTGGTAACCACGGCAACGGCGGGAAGGGGGAGGCTGCGCAGGCCTGTCATGAATGCTCACTAATTGAAGGCCAAGCTTCCTCCCACGGAGCTGATCTCCAAGTGCAGCAAAAAATGGGGAGAGTGGGGAAGGGGGGAGGGGGCTGAGGAGAGGGAGAAAGGGAGGTTTGGTCAGGGAGGAGAGCTGTGAGGTGGCCCTTCTCATCACAAGGCTTTGTGCTTTCGGGGAGGCCCCTGGGAAAGAGGGCCCCCACACTGGCCGTTCCCACTGCCCATCTATACAGTGGACATCTTTGCTGGAGGAAGAGGTCTGATCTAGAAGCCACAATATACGAAAGCTCTGTGATTTTCTCTCACCAGCAGGTTATCAGACATTTCCACAAGCACATAGGGATTAAGGGACTTGCCCAGGGTCACACTGTTACCAAGTACTGGAGGTTGCATTTGAACTCAGTCCTCGATGACTCCAAGATCACTTCAAAAGCCAGCCTCTGTTAACGGAACCTACATAGCTCATAACGGTTAACATTCATACTACATGCTGTCTTATGTTAATTCATCAAATAGTCACAAAAGCCCTGTGAGGTAGGTGTGTTAGGATCCTCTATTACAGATGAGGAAACTGAGGCAAATCGAGCTTAAGTGACTTGTCCAGGGTCATATAGCTAGTAAGTATCTAAAGCCAGATTTGAACTTAGGGGCTAACTCAGCCCAGTAGTCTATCCATTGCACCACCTAGCTGCCAATAATGATGATGAGGATGATGATAACACTACCTCATGGTCTTCTTGTAAGGAAAGTGCTTTGAAAACCTTACAATATTATTTAAATGGGAGTTGTTGCTGCTCTTGTCACTGTTGTTGTAGGGACTGGGGCAAAGAAAACTTCTGGTTATGGATTTTAAAAAAATACACCCTCTAGAATTCTATAGGGTGAGTTCTAAGCACTTGGTTTCCTTCAGGGTGATTCTCCCTTAGGCTATAATAAGAAACAAGGGATTTTAGTAAAGTTAGCAATGACAGATGGAAATGTGAGCATTTACAAAGGGCTTCAGTGTTTACTGTTACAATCAGTCCCTTACCTGCTCTAAATTCACAGGCAGAAAGGAAAGCTCAGGCCATACAGTGTAAGGAACAGAGCCCTGGGCTCAAATTCTGCCTGTCATTTGCTACCATTATGACCTGGGGCGAGTCTTTTACAATTTATTCATTTGCCTAATAAGGTGGGTTGGCTTAGACGTCCTCTAAAGTCCCTTCTCGCTCTACAGGTCTTAAGTACAGAGATGCACAATAGGATCACTTTGGCATTGATGAGGATCTTTTATTCTGAGGAACTAATTGGCATGGACTGACTGATCAAGGTCAAGTTTCTATATCTCTGTGATCAGCCTGGTTTTCCAGATAAAACTTGGATAATACTTGCACTACATACATGTCAATGTCTCAAGCCTTATAAAAATTACTTTGTAAACCTTAAGGTGTTTTATAACTAAATGGCATAGATATATATTATATTATATGTATATATGTGTGTACAAGTACATATATGTTGACATGCCTTATAAATGAGCAGCAGATATGCATTATATATGTATATATGTGTGTATACATATATATACATATATATTGATATGTTTTATAAATAAGTGGCATGATATACATTAAATATGTATTTATGTGTATACATATACATATATACACCAGCATGCTTTATAAATGAGTGACATGATATACATTATATTTTGTATGTATTTATGTATATATATATATGTGTGTATCTATATACATATTTACTGACATGCTTTATGGGTGGCTAAGATATACATCATCATATTATATGTATGTATATACACATGTGCATACACACATATATACACACATACTGACACATCTTACTTTTTAACTTCCAGAGATTCACTGGTGAATCCCTCCCACCCCCTGATAAGGTCAGATCATAACCTTTCTATACCTAAGCAGATGGTATCATGAACTATCAGAGCCAAAATCACTCATTATCTGGTGGCCAGCCCTGTGGTGATAAGCCTGTCCATATGATAAGCCCCATGTATCACATGAGATTAGTCTTCAGACAAGAAAAGCATATCAGCCATTGCAAAACTGTTTTTTTGTTTGGTTTGGCATAGTTTTTAAAGACCCCATTGTTACCTCCAAAACAGGATGAAATATTAGAGTGGAAATTCAGTGGAGGGTATGTGTGTGCATGCATGTATATGTATATATACATACACCCATACATACACATACACACATACACATATACATATACACAATACACACAGAGATCGATATATACATACCTACATATAGGGAAATACAGAATTTTTTAAAAGTGAAGGACATAAAGGATAAAAATCAGACCATGGACATGTTTAAGAGTCCACATATAGACTGTGGGTTCATCTGCCATCAGTGAATTCATTTGCCTAGCATCTATAAAGACTTCTATGTATCAGGCTGAAATATTAACTTTCCCAAAGCATACTGAAAGACTTTTTTGATGACCTTCATTACATATTATTTTATCAGTAATAACTTGGAGTTACCATTTTTCATCTGGGGTCCTTACCCTTGGGTCTCTCATGGCACACCTCTTAAGGAGCTATCAGCTGCTATTTTGTTTTATACATTGTTTATATATAATATTTATATACATATATATATATATATATATTACAACCCCCTACTAGATGGTTGCTTCCACGAGGGCAAAGACAGGGTCTGACCTAAATGTATCCCCTCCAGAACCAAATCCAGTGCTTTGCCCACAGTGCTTATTTACTTAATCATTATTTGTTCAATTGAGTTGTGTCTTTCATCCAGGAACAGCATGAATTCTAACTTGTTTCATTCTCTAATGGTTTCATTTATGGAAAGACTAGAACAAAAGTCACCACAAGATGGGAAGGTTTAGAGGGGCTGCAATCTGCACATATGGAAAGACTTTAACGAGACCATGGATCCAGCAAAATACAGTTTGGTTTCTCACAACATCAAGTGACAGACCATGTCATAGTCTTATTTCGCATCATCATCGTGCTCAGAAGTTGACACTCAATATGTACTTATTGATTTTAATTTAATTATATCTTAAGACAAAATTTCTCAAATTAATTTGCTAAAAGAATAGTTTTTAGATGTGAAATGTTTTGATCAAACCATCAATGTTTATCTGAGGATAAAGTTGAGTTGGGGAAATGTTGAACCAAAACAGATAATATGAAAGATTGTTGTGATGAAAGAGGGTGGTGCACATTAGTACCAGGCACTGAATAAAGATACAAAAGATGCTCATGCCAAATATTGGGCATTTGAAGGCACGGTGATGGCAGTGTACGGGTCAGACACTGGGTATGAGGGGAGTTGATGGTGTGTATCAGTCAAAGGGCTTAAAGGGGTGGGAATGGGAACTGTCAGAGCCAGGGTATGAATGGGAAGACTCTGGGTAAGTAATAAACACAGATTTTGAGGGGAATCCATGGTGTGTATGGGTGTTTGTATGGATGTGACCAAGATATGAACAAGAAGGAGTGGGGAGGGAAGGGGGGAAGGGAGAGGGAAGAGACAGAGAGAGAGACAGAGAGACAGAGAGATATGGGTTGATGGTATAATAGAGGATAATGATGGAGTTATGGGAGTATGATGGGACAGGAGGCAAGTACAAAGGATGGAGTAGCAATCTGAAATAGATGGAGACCCAACATTGGTGCGCAAAGGGAGCATACTCTTGTCTCCATAGGCAAGATGAGGAAAACTCAGGGCCATGAAGTTAGCCAAGGCAGATTTGTTTTAGTGCCCAGGTGACTACTCCCTACTAGTCTTTGTCAGCGTCAAACATTTCTCATGAAATCCCCTAGTCATGTGGAGAGATCAGGGTTCACTAAATGCAGTTTAATTATTAATGTTTCAAGCATACTATACCATACGCGAAGCCAAGATGAAGACGCTTTTTTTCACAACACCAAGTTATTGCCTTAAGAAAACCTGGAGCCACGGTGTGTTACAAAAGACAAAACAGGTGATGTGCTGTCAGTGCTCCCTGGACTTGGAGGTTGGCAGGAAGGGGAGAGATGAGAGAACCACATGGGGCACCCATGATAGTATAAGGCCCGCCATTGATAATTGTGTTCTGACTTGACTGAGGCCTGGCTGTACGTTCTAAATGCCCTCAACTTCCAGCTCTCTGCCTTAGTATAACAAAGCATGGCGGCTTGAGAAAGGCCGAGGAGTGTAGGCCAGGGCTAAGAGGGCACAGGCCACTCCTTACTGCCTTCTATCTTTGTCTTGGGGGTTCATGGGATATCTGAGAGAAAAGGTGCCATTTCAGACACACAAGGGAGGGGAAGGAGGGAAGGAAGAACATTTATTTCCTTGTTTCCATCTACTTTGATCTAATCAATATGTCTGTATTGGAGTCAGAGAGACAAGGCCTCCAAATCCCCAATCTGATGTTCAAAAAGAGTAATGAGACTCATTTGGAGAGTGTGGCCCTATAATTAATTCCTTCTCTCTTCTCTGCCAGCAGTAAATTTTCACTGTCTTCTCCCCCAGCCTCTTCCCCCTCCTCTTCTTGGTTTGTCAATCTGAGGGAAAACCAGCATCAGCCACTCTCCAAGATCAAAGTTTGAGCAGGCAACAAAGACCTCTGAGGAGGCTGTTGCCATGGGAACCCTCCTAGCCGAGGCCTTTTAAATCTGCAAATCTCCTTTGTTTGCATCAGTGGGGCTGGGGCTGGCAAATAAAAAGAGGAGGGGGGCACCTTGGCAACAAGTCGCCTTTCTAAACAGTAGGAAATAGAGTAACGGGGGTGGGAGGTGGGGACAGGGCTTCATGGGGATGTAGCAGCAGCCCATGGGTGGTGGGGAAGAAGTATCTGGCAGAACTTGGCAGAGCTACAGGAAAGAAGCTCTCCCATGGGAGTCACGGGGCCAAGCAGGATCGCAAAGAGTCTCCTCTTGCCAAATATTCTTCATTGATTGCTTATGCACAGCATCCTTGATGGCTTTTAATACTAATGGGCGGAAAGGTTTACTTTAGCCTAGAAAAGTACTTCCTAAAATTACAAATGGCTCAAATTTGGAAGAAAGAAACAAAAAAAGGAGTGGGCAAACCCAACATGATTCACCAGACCTTTCCCTTTCTAATAGTCCTTTTGCAGGTTATCCATCCCCCCACCCCTGTTTCACCAGAGTTGTAATGGAAGGAGGCGGGAAAGGGGACAGAGGAGGGGGAGAGAGAAAGGGAGAGAGAGAGGGAGGGAGAGAGGGAGAGAGAGAGAGAGAGAGAGAGAGAGAGAGAGAGAGAGAGAGAGAGAGAGAGAGAGAGAGAGAGAGAGAGAGAGAGAGAGAGAGAGAGAGAGAGAAATATCCCTGCAATACTGTATTCATGTGGTACAGTCTGTTCTAGGCTAGTTTCTGTTTATAAGGATTTAAATTGTTCATGCTTAATCCAGTTTATGGGATACGATTGAACTGACCTATATAGATTCTGTATTCTTAGTTAATAAACATTTATTAAATGCCTACTGTGTGCCAGGTTCCATCCTAAGTACTAGGGTAAAAAATAAAACCAAAGACAATTCCTGATCTCAGGGAACTCACAATCTGATGGGGGAAGTCAACATGTAAAAGTAAACTGAAAAGTAGAGGTTGTGAGGGAGGGTTGGGGGCCAGTCACAGAGGGTACAATGAACTCCAGAGTTCGGTGGAGTGTAAAATGAAGTGACAGTTGGCCTGGACACCTTATATGAAAGGTCTAGAAGGAGTTCTCCACCCTCTCCAAACAGAGGGAGGGATGGGCCCCAGGGGTAAGGACTACTGAAGAAGTATGAAGTTTGGGGACTAATGTGATCTTGTAGGATATTCAGTTTTTGGAAGGTGTGATTAAATTCCTAAGGATTGTACCAGTTGGGCAACCAGAAATAAGAACCATATTGGCCCAACGGAAACCGTATTTGCCTTCTGTAGGGATTCATTTTTGTGATCTGGGGGATTTTTTCATAGGAGTCATAGAATTGCTGGCTTGAAAGAGTTTCTTGAGAGCTATCTGAATTGGAATAGGTGGTGGGTTTCCCTTGACTAGAAGTGTCCAAGTAGAGGCCAAACAATCACTTCTTGGAAATAGGATTCATCCTTTGAGTAAGAACGTAAGTTCTCTGAAGGTAGGAACTGTCCTTTCGATAGGCCCAGTGCTTAGCATAACAGCTGGCACACAGTAGGTGATTAATCAATGTTTGTGGATTGATTGAAGCCCCTTCTATCTCAAATTCCATGATTCGAGGTCATCTAGTCCATCCTCTAAACTTTCCTGTTTTTTATCGAGAGCATTGCTATCCTCCCAATGACCCAGGTTTATAACCTTGGAACCTCCCTTGACTCTTCCTTCTCTCTCATCTCCCATATTCAATCAGTTGCCAAGTATTGTTAATTCTACTTTCAGCACTTAGCAGAGTGCCTGGCACATAGTTAGCACTTAATACATGTTTCCTGAATTGAACTGACTAGTGTCTCTCGCATCAGTTTCATCTGGACACTATGCAACTGCCATACTAATTCAGACCTTCATTCCATACCTCTCTCCTGGAATGCTACAGCAGCTTTCAGATTGGCCTCCCTGCTTCCAGTTTCTTCCTTCTCCAAACCATTTTCCAGATAGCTGCTGAAATACTCTTCCTAAGGTACAGGTTACATCTCTCCTATGATCAAAAACCTTCAATGTCTGAAGTAAAAGCACATTTCTCAACCTGATGTGGACATCACGGTCTGGCTTCTACCAAGCTCCAGCGTGAATTCACCTCACTACCCTTCCTGGGTTCTCTCTCCACATTCCAGTTAAACTTTTGTGCCCTTCTCTGAACTTGGCGTTGGATACTGGGTCTGTACCTTTGTCCTAGCTGTGATGTTAGGTCATCCTCCTCACTTCCCCACCACCACCACCCTATTTTTTTCAACATGAGACTTTAACATCACTTCCTACCTGAGGTCTTTTCTGATTCCCCAGTTGCTAGTGCCTCCCCTCAAAAAATGATCTGCATTTATTTTGTATATATTTATTTATGTGCATGTGGTTTTCCCACATAGAATGTAAACTCTCTGAAGAAAGCACTCTTCATTTTTGTCATTAGCTCCTTAGTACCTGGTACATAGGAAGCATTTAAAAATGTTCTTCAGTTAACTAATAACCCTTTTATTCAATATTCACCTTCTCTGACGTCAACTAAGTTTAAGAGTCCCTTAAAAAATCTAACCCCATGGGGTATTCAAAGAGAGAAGGTGAGGTCCATTGAACGCAGTGAAAAGATATATATATATATATATGTTTAAAGGATTTCTCTGAAGTTTAAAAATAAAAATTACAGCTAGAGCCTAAAATGGTGAAGTCCTTTGTCGTGCCAGCTGGAATCATCCCAGAGAACTTTATTTCTAACCAAACAGTGGCACAATTCCAGGATATAAAGGCCAGTCCCTGCCCACCAATTCCCAACCTCCATGTCTAATCCCAGAAAAGCAGCCCTCTGTTGGCATGACCCTATGATCTCAAATGCCTGTAAATATTTCTAAGGTACCTTTCATTTCAAAGCACCTTCAATATTGTGCAGTTCCCACCAAAGAGGACCTTTCTTCTCATTTATTCCTTCATTAATTTGTTTCTGGCTACCCCCCAAAGAAATATTCATAACAATTTGGGGTGAGATAGGGACTTAAGTTTGGAGTTTATTAATGAGGTAGTGAGAATCAGGAGGAACATAAGAACAGTTTTAGAACAAATTAATTTCATCACCTGTGCAGTAAGTGTGGAAGGCAATAGCTACAGGTAGTTTGTTAAGAAAGGAAATAAAACCTACAAGTTTCCCAGATCACAAGTCTTCAGCTGTGACCCTATGCTTGATAAGTTCTATGAATAGGAATCCTGGGGATCTTTAATACACGTTGTTGATGATGATGATGAAGAAAGATTACAGAGTCTCAAAGTTGGAACATATCTCAGCAGTCATCTATTCCAGTCTGTATATGAATAAGAATCCCTTCTTGTAATGTATTGAAAAAAGTACTAGGTTTGGAGTCAGAGACCCAAATCCAAATCCCACCTCTTGTCACCTGTATATTCATGGCCCAATCACTTAATTTCACTGTGCCTCAGTTTCATCTATATAATTAGGGTGTTGAATTCAATAACTTCTGGGTTCTCTTTCAGTTCTATACTGATGACCTCTATTATATAAATCATAGAGTCACTGAAGACCTCCAGTGATGAGAAACTCACTGCCTTCCAAGTAAACCCAATCCATTTCAGGACAGCTCTAATCCCTAGGAAAGAGGTCCTTACATGAAGCCAAACTTTACCTTTCTACAGATTCTCCCCATGGCTTGAGGCTCTGCTTTGTGGGAATAAGAAAAACAAATCTAATCCCTCCTCCATGCAATAGCTGCCTCACACGCAAGTCTGCTCCTCACCAGGCCAAATATGCCCCCTCCCCACAATTGATCTTTCCACGGTATAATCTCTAGGCTCTTAATAGTTTTGGTCACACTCCTACACACTTTTCAGAGGCTGATTGTGGAATGAAATATATTAGTGATTCATCCCAGTATTGTATCAGCTATAATTTTTTTAATAATGCCTTTTGTTTTTCTATCATTTCATTTCCTAATATATCTATTTTCCCCCCTTACCCAGCCAGGTAGTCATTCCTTATAAAAAAGATTCTTTAAAAAGAAGCATGGGAAAACAGCAGTTTAGCAAAACCAACAACATATCAACCACATCTAGCAGTACATGCAATATTCCACATCCCCATCCCCTCAAGTCTGCAGGAAAGAGAGAGTCTCCATTTTATCTTTCACTGGAGGTGGGAAAAGGTATCTGAAGTAGAGAAGGTTGGCTGAAATGCATAAAATGAGTGGCTCTATTTTCTCAACCTTTCTCTGGGTCCAAATTTGAACATTAAAAATAAGGTTCAGTTTTCTTTTATTCTTCTTTCCATCTATATTGTGGAAGTCATTGTTTATAACTATTTTCCTGGTTCTATTTACTGCCATACTTTATCATTTCATGTAAGTCTTGTCATGCTTCCCCTGAATTCTGCAGATTTATTCTTTCTTACAATGCAATCATATTCCATTTTATTCTGGTACTGTGGGTTGTTTAACTATTTCCCAATCAAGAAAAAAGCACTGTGTCTCCAGTGAGTAGAGCTATGAATATTTTGGAATATTTATGAGGGAAAGGAACAAGCATTAATTAAGTGCCTACTGAATGACAGTCATTATGCTAAGCACTTCACAAAAAATTATCTCACCTAATCCTCACTACACTCTTGAAAGGCAGGTGCTATTATGATGACCATTTTATAGATGGGGAAACTGAGGCAGATAGCCGTTAAAACCACACAGTTAGTAAGTATTTGAGGTTGGATTTGAACTCAGGTCTTCCAGACTATGGATTGAATACTCCATTCATTATACCACCTAGACTTTACTTTCCGTTTTGGACTTTGTTGTACTATGTGCCTAGCAGTGGGATCTCTGAGTCATAGTGTATGCACATTTTGCTTACTTCCTCAGCACAATTTCAGATTGCTTTCCAGAATGATTAGATCAATACACAACTCTACTAACACTGTATTAGTGTGTCTGTCTTGCCACAGCCCCTCTGACATTGACTATTTCTATAGTTTCCCTCTTTGCCAGTTAGCTGGGTTTAAGGTGACATTTTAGTTGTTTTGATTTGAATTTTTCTTATCATGAGTGATTTGGAACAATCTTTCACATATAATCAGTAAACATAATGAGCATACCATATCTTTTTTCATCTAAATCATTAAATAAATGTATCCAAAGACCAATCCTTGTAGCATTCCAATGACATGGACGTTAACATACTACTTTGGGAGTCTGGTCATCTAACCAATTCTTATAGTATTACCCAGTCCACATTTCTCCATCTTGTCCACAAGAATGTCATGAGAAATTCTTTCAAAGGTCTTAATGAAATCCAGTTATAGTGTGTTTACAATAGTCTCCCAATTTATTACTCTAGTAACCCTATCAAAAAAGTCAGTCTGCTATGATCAATTCCTGATCAATCTATACCAGTTCTTATTGATCAATACTTACCTAATTGTTCAATACCTTAAATTTTTTAAAAGTAGAAAAATTAAGATTGTATTTTTTATATATGTATTTCAACTCTGGACCCAGCTCTTTGTCAAACTGTAGGGTTAATCCAAGACATATTTCCCTATGAGCTAACAACTCTGGGATGACAATTCAATTGCCAATCATAGCATAGTTAATAAAAAGACATTCTTCATCCACTCAGTTTTTTTTTCCCATGTGGATTTTTAGGTTAACCTCTTGAGTTCTTATGACTGTAAATCATTTTAAAATAAAGTTTCATCAAATTCAATAATTTTAAACCAGGACTATTTTAGGTTTGCAGTCTCAAAGTTATAAGAGACATTAGAAGTCACCTAGTCCAATGACTTTTTTAAAGGCAGGTTGGTGGCTCAGTGAATAGAGCAGTGGGCCTGGAGTCAGGAGGATTTCAGTTCAAATCTGACCTCAGACGCTTACTAGCTGTGTGACCATGGGCAAGTTTAACCCTGCTCACCGCAGTTCTTCATACGTATAAATGAGCTGGAAAAGGAAATGGCAAACCACTCCAATATCTTTGCCAAGAAAACCCCAGATGGGTTTCTTTCAAAGAGTCGGACATGACTGAAACCAATGAACACCACACACAACAATGGTCCCGTCCTTTAGTTCTCCAGGAGAGTAACAAGCCTAGAGACTATAATTTGCCTGATTTGTCCTAAGTAGCAAGAGAAAGAACCAGGAATCAAACTGAGAAAACTGATAATACAGTTTCCAAATCTATCTTTCCTTTGATTGTATAAGTGGTGCATCTTGAGAAAGTAGTTATACACAAGTTTTAAAACTGCTCTGTAATCCAGGAACATAGTCTTGAAAAGGCAGATCACCCGGTGCGGGGCTGGGGAAAGCCTGTGCCAGCAGGCAGCAGACCCATGAGCTGTCCCCTCCTCACCACTGTAATGAGTCAGGCCAATCTTACCTTAACTTGGCTTTCGTTTTAGCCCTCTACTTAGATCTGCCTCACCCACACCATATGCATTTCAGCTAGTCCCCTCTATTCATTTACTTTGTCCTTAACTATCATAAAAAATAAAAACAATATTAACTAATTCAAGCCATTAGAGCATCGTCTCAGTCAGCACCTTCTCTCTATAGGCTGGTGAGAGACCTCTTTGTCACTGAAACCCTGTACAAGTCCACCGTTTGTCTCTCCATGATTCCTTGTGAGTGTGAATGGATACGACGTAGCCCCAGCTGGTCAGACGATCCCTCTGCTGAAGTCTCCATGCCCCACTTTACTCTTAGCATGGAGGTCAAATCCCTTTCCCATTTGTCTAAGCCTTCAAGTACCCTGAATAGGGAGTAAGAATTGTTCCAGGATCATCTACTTTTTCATTCTAGCTTTCCATGGAAATATAATATTCCAGATTTATCTGTTAGGTATAAAATTTAGTGTCAACTCTCAATTTACAAATAAAAAAAAAACTGAGACCCAGAGAGCTGAGGTGACTTGTAAGCAGCATTTGAACACAGGTCTTTTGATTCTCAATTATGCTGTCATCCTACCACACCAATACCTCTTAATTAAATCAGTCAATCAATAACACTTACTAAGCACTTACTCTGTGCCAAGAATGAAACAATTCCAACACTCAAGAAGCTGTAGCTACATAGTGCTACAGTCTTTGAGCCTGAAAAAAACATTCCAGCAGAGCTGAGGGAGAGGCATTGAGCCTAAGGGACCCCGCAGACCTGGAGAATTCCGACTTGCTAAATACTGACCTTTTGCAAGAGCAATTGGTATTTTCTTTTCTCTGAAAAGTTCACAGAATCAGTTTTTAACCTTCTTTCCCTAAATGCCTAGGCAGAACCAGGATGAAGTATGTGTAACCTTGGGCAGTATTTCAAGACTAGGCCCCCACTGAGTTGTACCATGTACCAGAAGATTTGAGCCTTCACTGCAAAACGCAACCTGACTGATCACATAATCAATAGGTATATGACAGAGAAGAGTAGTAAGAATCATGGCAATGCCCTTCTTTAGCACAGGGCCTGGAACATAATAGGTTTTAATAAATGTATATTGATTTTAAGGCTTACAAAACATTTTCCTCATACCCAGACTCTAAGGTAGTAAGTACTCCATCATCGTCCCTATTGCCATCATCATCCTTATTGAACTGTCATGTTAAGATGGAAATTGTCCCAGCCTTAAAGTCAGCAGAGGTTGGATTTCACCCTCACTCTTGATGTTCCCTTGCCATGTAACTGTGGATCAGTCATTTAACCTCTTGAGGACACTCTGGTCCTCATTTGTAAATTAGAGAATCTTCCTTCTTGGGGAGGTTGTGGAAATCAACATGAAAGAAGGCATGGAAACAGCTGTGTTAACTTGAAAGTGTTATTATTTTCTTGTAATTATTAGTATTAAAATTTCAGTTTTATGAGTGTGGAAATTGAGGCTCAAAGGAATTAAGCATTTTCCCAGAGTAATACAGCTAGTTAGGGGCAGCTGGGTGGCACAGTGGATAGAATGCCAGCCCTGTCATCTTCCTGAACTCAAATCTGGCCTCAGACACTTCCTAGCTGTATGACCTTGGGCAAGTCCCTTAACCCTGTTTCCCTCAGTTTCTTCGTCTACAAAATGAACTGGAGAAGGTAGTGGCAAACCATTCCACTATTGCCCAAGAAAATCCCAAATGGGGTCATTAAGAATCAGACAAGACTGAAGAAGGACTGAACAGCAAATATAGCTAATTAATCAGCTAGTCAAGCTTCTAACCCCAGCTCTAATACAGTACCCTTAGCCCCAGGGAAGGGAAGTGCCAAATTTATCCTAAATCACTTGGGTATTATTAGGTGTCAGAATTAGGACTCAAACTCAGGTCTTCGATTTACAAGAATGCTTAATGGAGATCAGAATTTTCAGGCCCTAAAAACACAAATTTTATAAAATAACATTTTTAAGGTACCCTCAGTGCAACCCTGTCTCCATGCATACTGAATGCAAGGTGGCTATGTTCTCTACTTATGCTGGTCCAAATGCTGGTCTCATCATGGCTGTAACACCTATCCTTCTCTCATGCTGAAGAGATGCTAAATACGTGATGCACTTTCTTTTGATTTGCACTTAGACTCACAGACCAGCAGAACCTTTAGGAGGACATTTGACAGTCATCCCATCTCAGGCCTTCATATATAAGCTCAGACCATGCAGCCATATATGGCAGTCCTGGGCTTGAACTAGGCTTGGCATTCAGTGCTCTTTCTACTCTCCACTTAGTATGTTCCTTTACAGTGGAAGCCAGGCTGAGACTGTTTTCAGATACACCTTTTTTTCTCCCGTCCTCTACTGATCACTGCATCCAAGCCTTCCTTTCTCCCACTTCTCAGATGCTGACACCATTTCCCTCCCATTTGTTGGAGCCACACTGAGAATAGCATCTTCCCACAAGTTGCTTTTTATATGTTTTGAGCCAGAGAAGTGTCCTTCATGCACTTCAGCGCATCCTCAAATGACATGGGCTCTCATGTTATGCATTTATTTCTCAAGAATTTGCAGGGCAACTGGGTCCAAATTATTTAAAGTGGCCTCTACCTTACCTCCTTTTCCTGTGTAGGCAATTACTTTTCTGCAAATAGCTGGACTGGGCCAATAATTGTGTCCACAATTAGCTAATTGCCAACTCGATGAGCCACTTATCCTTTCAAACTTGGCTTTTATAGTTGTATGATGAAGCAGAAATTCATCTTTTTTTCTTCTTCTGGTTTAGAGATTCATAGCCGTTTCCCACTCTCGTTTCCCCGGAGTATCTTACAGGACCAGCACAAGACTTCCACTTTTGTCTTTCCCTTTAAACGTACTGTATTTTATTCAGCAAACAGTGGTAACTAGAGTTTTCAATTCTTGAGAAGGTTTCATTGCCTATCTTTAAGCATATTATAAATGCAAACTAAGTCAACCTTCTAGGAAAAATCAACCATTACCACCATTGTTCCACTTGATAAATAGAAAAGCATAAGAAAAAGGGACCAGAATCCCAGAACAAGTCATGGAACACTGAACATCAGCAGTGCCCTCTTCCTCCAGTAATGTCTTTTTCTTTTTCTTTATTCAGCAAACATTTACTAACAGGCCTATTATGCACCAGGCACTTTGCTGAAAACTGGGAATGAAAAGATAACTGAAACAGTTCCTGCTCATAAGAGACTTACAGTCTATGAAAGGAATAAACATGTATATGCATATATATGTAAAAGAAAATAGATATAAGGTAAATTGGAGGAGGAAAGGCACTAGAATCTGAGGGGATCAAGAAAAGCCTCAGCCCATAGAAGACAGCATGCCGTCTTGGGGAGGAAGAGAGAGAAAATTTAAAACTTATGGAAGTGAATGTTGAAAACAAAGAAATTAATAAATTTGGGGAAAAAAGAAAGGTCTCAGGTAGAGAAAGCGCAGCTTTAGCCAAGTCTTGAAGAACATTCAGGATTATAAAAAGGAGAAGTGGGGAAGCAGTCTCTAACATAGGGAGTAGTCAGTGCAAAAATGCCCACAAACAGGAAATGGAGTGCCTGTAAAAATAATGGAATAGAACAGAAAATAAGAATGATAGTTTGGGCTGTATATTAGGAAGAACAGCAAAGCCTTTTTCCAGCAGTGATTATCAAGTTTCCAAATACATCTACTTTCAAAAGCATATGCCCTATCATATCACTTGATTTTTCCTTTTAATTTTTCTTAAATAACTAAAGTCAACTAAAATGTAATTTCTCTTGTAGGATCCCTCCTCCAGTCCATGTACTTGTTTCTAACATTAAAACAACCTTTAAAAATTTTCCTCATTTGTAATTTCAGAGGAAGACATACCCCCAAGCTGTGTATTAAGGGACCAAAAAGGTAAAAGTAATACATTTGTATTCATGAAGATAATTCAGTATATTTTTTTTGAAGGGAAGTCAAGCCCTCCTAAGCAACATCAGTCAGTCTCACATCTCACCTTTTTCCTTGGGGAACTGGAAAGTTGAACACCAAGCACCCGAAAACTAGCAATCAATTATTAGCTGCCTGCGCTATCCAAGCACTGCACCTCTCCCACCTTCATGATTCTCTTAGGCATAAATGAGTTAGATGGGGGAAACATCCCTTATGTCTCAGGAGAGACTAAAATACCCATTTTGTTCTCATTCCGTGGTCTCTGCCCTCTTTCAAAGGCCATTCTCTCCTGGTTTTCTTAGCACATTAGCATAGAAAAAAAGACAAATATAAAACGAGAGAAGAGGGGGTTAAAGAGGAAGAGAAAGGGGAAAATTAATCTAGAAAGCAGGAGAAACACCTGTATTAACAATGAAAGCAGATGAGAGCTGTAGAGCAATGCGGATATCTGACACATATAGTGTGTGTGTACATCCTTAGGTGGGTTTGTCTGGACACAGATCTAATCTCACATGTCTGTGAAGGAAGAGGAGACCCAGCAATGGCCTGACCAAGCAAGGTCTGAATGGGGTTAACGGTTTCCACTCACCCAGCACAAGGAGTTCCACCGAGTCCTCATTTTTGCCTTCCACATCATCAGGGGTGGTGACAATACAGTAGTAGAGGCCACTGTCTCCCCACATGACCTTCCCAATCTTGAGCTCTGCACCTATCACACAAAACAAGAAGAGTCGCAGGATCAGAGAGGTCCTTCAAGAGTGAGGCCAGCCCCTTCATGTTGCAGGTGGTGATACTGAGGCCCTGAAAGATGGCATCTTAGCGGCAAGGCACTGATTCCTGACTTGTTGGCCCTGTGCTCTTACCACTATATACCATGAGCCCACGCCTAAAAACTGTCGGGGCAAACCAGATGATGACAAGACAGGAGAGAGAACTTGGAAAGTCCTAGAAATTGGTCTCCCTCCCATTATTCCTTACCTCTCCCTTAAGTATTATCTTAGCTTCTCCATAATTAAAAAACGGTCTGTGGAAAATTGGAGTAGTATACCTCCAGTAGTAGTCCTATGCTTTGAAACATAATTACTTCCCATCCCTTTCTCTTCCTTGCACTGATGTCTCTCCCCACCGCCATTCTCTTTCCATTTTTACCTCTCCCAATTGGATACACAGCATTGTTACTATGTAACCCATTGTCAGTAAGCCCCTAGACCAAGTAGGCTGCTACCCCATGGTACAATCCTACAGAACAGATACAATATCAGATTTGGGTTCAATTCTAGTCTAGTTCCAGAGGTGGGTGCATTCTTTGAAGAATGTTGATGTCTGGGATGGTCTCTGAAATCCCTGAAAAATCTTAGAATAAGCCTAACTCCCCAGGAATGAATAGAATTCACAAGAATTTTCCAAGCCAAGAATAATCCCAAATCAGCCCTGATTCTCCAGACCTAGGCTTGTATAAGAAATTAAGGTCAAGGAGAAGGGGGAAATAAGGCCATTAGATCTTAGATTTAGGGTTGAAAAGGGCCTTAGGGATATTTAGGACCTTAGAGAACTTTAAACAAACTGCATCCTCCCTCATTTTGTAGAAGAATCTGGGGTTCAGAGAAGTTGTAACTTGAGGAAAGTCACATATTAGAGCTTTGAACCTGTCTTCTTTCTGAGTCAGAAATAATTGAGCAAAGTCTGCCAAATGAAATAAGGAAAACCAGAGGACATTAGTACACATTTTGATTTCTAGAAAAAGAGGGAAGGCAAGTCTGCATCCAGGACTTGCTATCAACATCATGCTGAAATAACATCTGATCAGGGCTTAATTCTGTCTCATCTCTAGACAATTCTTTTCCATCTAATCCCAGAGATGGGACAGAGCGCCGGGCTTGTGATCTAAATGCTAGGCTCAAATCTTAGCTCTATCCCCAACTAGCTGTGTGACCCGGAACATGTCTCTGAGCTTCAGTTTTCTCATTTGTAAAATAAACAGGAGATAGCACAGGGAAAGCATTATTCAAGTCCTGAGGTGTAAAATATAAGTTACTGTTCCATCTAAGTAGCTGTTAAATCTTTTGGTTCACCTGTGTCCCACAGGATCAAATATTTGTAGACTTAGAGGGGCCATTCACAGCAATCTCTCTCCCCATAAGGTTAGGATTGTGTTACAGCAACAGTGATACACTCCCTCTATACCTAATTACCTTCACCAAAGGAAATGTCTCTTCCCCGGTAGAACTCTCCAAGGGTGACAACAGAACCTTGCTTTGAGGCCACAACTCGCACCGTCCGCCTGCTGTCTACACAATCCAGGTAGGGGTCCCACTCTAGGTTTCTTTTGCTGAGGGGCTGGGCTCCGGCAGTGGCCATGCCCAAGGCTTCCTTCATTCGATCCTGGCAGTAGGACTTGAATTTCCACTGAATGACAGCGGGCTGCTGGGAGGATGTGCTGAAGCGGCAGCTTAGCACGACTGGCTGGAACAGCATGGCTTTCTTCGACCTTTCGGGTACTATGACCTGCAGGCCTTCGGCTATGGCTGTGAAAGCAAAAACCACAAACCCAACGTTACGTCCACAAAAGAAGGGAGGGTTCATTCTTGCGACTTAAAATGTGAGAATGACTTGGTGCTGGGAAAGTTGAGTCTCATTTCTGGGGCTTGTTTAATAGGTCATATCTATAAAATGAGCTAGAGAAGGAAATGGCAAACCATTTCAGTATCTTTGCCAAGAAAAACCCAAATGGGGTCACCAAAAGTGAGACACGACTGAAATGAACGAACAAGCACAACAAATGATTACTTGATGCTCCAAGTCTTTGCGAGGGGTGTACTTAGTGGAAGCCTAGGAGCAGAAAGTTGGTCTTTTGGCAAAATTCCAGCTTTGAGAGAGGTCACATACAGTTTCAGGTTCCTTTAGAGAGGGAGACAAAGACTATGGGAAGAAGCTGCCATATTGAAAAGTTGGCTTGGTTTCCTCGTTAAGAGACTTTGAGGAATTTCCCCTCAGCTGAGATTGAGTATTGTCTTTATGGAGCTCGTCCTGTTGACCTGCCCATAGCTCCTGATACTGTTGGTTATCCTCTCTTTCCTGATACTCTCTCCCCTCTAGGTTTTCACAACATTGTTGTCTCCTGTTTCTCTTCTTATCTGTTCGACCTCTCCTCTGCTTCCTTTGCTTGACCTTTCTCTGGGTTGTACCTACTAGCTATGAATGTTACCCAAGACTCCGTCTTGGGTCCTCTTGTCTTCATCCTCTATACTATTTCACTTAGTGATCACATCAACCCCCATGGATTCAATTATCATTTCTAAGTGGATGATTCTAAACTATTTGTCCAACCCTACCTTCTCTCATGACTTCCGATCTCCTGTCTCCAGATACCTACTGGACATCTTGAGTGAAGTGAATATCTTATTGACATCTTAAACTCAACATATCCAAAATTATCTTTCCTTCCACCCAAACCCTTCCCTCATCTTGACTTTCCTATTATTATTGAGGGTGCCACCATCCTCCCAGTCACCCCAACTCCCAACCTAGGTGTCATCTTTAACTCCTCCCTCTCTCTCTCCTCCTATATAGCACATCAGTTGCCCTGCTATTTCTATCTTCATAACATTTGTCATACATTCCTCCATTTCTCCACTAGACTGCCACCACCCTATTGCAGGGTCTTGACATCTTTGGCCTCTCTGCCCCAAGTCTCTCCCTTCTCCAATACATCTTCCAGTCACACGTCAAATTGATTTTCCTGAAGTACAACTATGACCATCACCACCATCATTCCATAAACTCAGTGGTTCCCTACTGACTCAGAATCAAAAATAAAATCCTCTCTTAGATTTTTAAAGTCCTTCATGACCTGGACTCATCCTACCTTCGCAGATTTCTCATACTTTATTCCCTCCAATGTACAACGTGATCTAGCATATTTCCTACAAGATCCTTCATCTCCCCACACTTTTCTCTGGCTGTCCCCCATGGTTTAAACTCTCTCTTTCATTCCCACCTCCTGGTTCCCTTGGCTTCCTTCAAGTCCCAGTTAAAGTTAAGCCTTTCCCAGCATCCATTTGAGATTACCTCCAGTTTATCCTGTATACTTATAGTCATTTACCTGTTGTCTCTCTCTTTTGACCATCAGCTCCTTGAGAGCATGGACTATCTTTTGCCTTTATTTGTATCCCTAAGGCTTAGCCCAGAGTCTGGCATATAACAAATGCTTGTTAGTTTGATTTGGAGCTCAAATATCTTGCTCTAGTGGGAGAACTCATTCACTCTAATCCAAGATGAAATTTTGCAGTCTTAAATGTGACAAGATGGAACTAGGGAATGCTCATGGTATCAACTTCTCTACCTGTCATTTTCTTCCTGGAGTTTTTGTCTCCTTCAGGGATCTCTTCTGAAAGTAGCCTGGAACTGCATGTGTCCTCTCTCAAAGCCTGGAAGTCAGAAGACCAACTTTCATTCTCTATGTCCACCTTTCTCACATGCACAGAGCATCAAGTGATCATTACCTTCACCAATTGAAAGAGTCCTGTACAAATGCCTGGGCTGGAGTACTAGGTTACAAAATATATACATGATTCAATATGGTTCCTGGAGTAACTACATCTTTAAAAAGCATTTACAAAGTTCCTTTTCTATCCCATATGACCTTCAGAAGCTCTACTCTTGAAGCTAGAAATGGGGTTAATGACACATAATACACTCAAAATAACTACAAAAAATATTACAACCTATTTTCCTGAATACAGATTTATCAAATGTAAAAGCTCTTTGTAGCTACTAATTGTATGACTTGGATGGACTTGGATGGACAAGAGGACAGAATCACAGAATCCTGTCATTTTAACTTTTGCAACACCTCCCTGACCAGTGGCTGTGTGAACTAAAAGGAGGTCCCTTGAGTTATATTATTTCATATCTTTGCTTCTATTATTTCCTCTTTTCAACACATCTTCCATAATACTACCCAAATCATTATATGTTACAAGTCTCACCGTATCACTGAACTGCTCAAAAACTTATTAGTGGTTTTCAATACCAATTCCTTTGCCTAGAATTGAAGCTCCTATCTAGCTCTCACTTACTTTCCTAATCGTGTTTCATTCTATTCCCCTTCATAAACTGTACATTCCAGCCAAACTGGGCAACTAGTCTTTCCACGAGTTTAACACTCTGTCTCCCACCATGCATTCAAAAAGGCCAACCCTACCCTTCTTCTCCATGACTGGAACATGTTGCTTCCTCATCTCAGCCTCTCAAAATCATTGTCTCATACTATAAAAATCCTTTAATGCTCAGTTCGGTATGAAATCTTTCCTGACCCCTCCATAGTTTTCCTTCCACTATATTAATTTAGAAATTTGTCATCTTCACAAAATCCTACTTTATTGCTACACTGTGGTATGGCAGTGACCCTAGGTTTTCAAAGGTTATGTTGATAGAGATTAGGTTCTGGTAGGTTCCCCATGTTAGAAAAGGTTTTGCTATAGCTCTAACAACAGACCAAGCCTATCTTCTGAGGATCAATCCAGCTAATTATGGAGAGGCTCAGTACAAGAAGGATGACCACCTAATGATGAATTTTTTGGTCATATCAAGTCATGAAACAAAGAAAAATAGAAAATGTCCTTCATCCCTATGTAGCCCCCTTCTGCTTCTGCAGTGGTATGGTATAGGGCAGAGAGAATGCTAAGAGTCACTCAATTCTTTGACCATCTGGAAACATTAAATTGACTTAGTACCCTAAATATGAGAAGTCCAATGACAAAGACACACTGCCAGAAGAGAGGAATCATATCAACCTTAGCAGTCTTGCTACAAATGAAACCATAAGAAAGAAGGAAGTTTCAACTAAATGTAAAGATGGCCCACAGATACTACATAGAGAGCTAAAGAAAGGAGTTGGCAGTAACAAGAAACATTATCTCATGGTATTTGGGACAGTTCATATTGCAGTGTTGATAAGCATTTGCAAAAATGTGAAAATAATGGCATCACTATAAAAATAATAGCAGCCTAGGTACCAGCATTGGTTGCTAAAGATAAAGTTGCAGAGAAATTCCACGAGGAACTCATTAAGACGCTCTAAATTTAATCAATATATACTCATACTCAATAATATCAATGTCAAAGTGAAAAAGATAAGGATGGGGAAAAGTATATGGGAATGTGTGGTTCAGGAATAAGAGAAACCAAAGACCTATAGACTATATGGAAGCCTGACATCTTTATAGCAAGAACGTTTTCTTCAAGAAAAGAACTAGTTGGTGTGGGAAATGGCAAGTACCACAAATAACGTTGCCATAAAATGAAATAAACTCTATTCTAGAACTAGAGAAATGACTGGCATTATATGTGACAATTATCTATGAATCAGTTGTTTTTGTAAAGTTAAACCACTGACTTGTTGGGGCAAAGAACAGAATTAGTTAAAAATAAGAATAATAATAATGAGAATAAAAAGATATGGCATATAATGAAAACAAATCAATCCTAAATTACCTAAATAAATAATCAACAATGACAAACGGGACCTGTACAGAAGAAATGTCCATCACACTCATCACAATATTTCATAAAGAGTTTTAACCACTACAACTCTACTTCCACAAGAAGAACTCAAGAAACATATTAGTCAGCAAACATTTAACCTACTTGCCAACTGGAGGGAAATGGATGCTTAAAGCATCTTCAATTTAGAATATAAACTCCTTTGAGAAGTCTTGTAAGGAAAGATAGGGGAAAATTATGAGCAGCATCATTAAGTAGAGAGAAGTAGTAGAGAGGAAAATTAGTTTTAAAAAAAGCTTGGCAAGAGATACGATTAAGCAAAGTTATCCCAAGGGCATTTAAGGATAAAAACAGAAGAACAACAAATAGATGAAAAGTGAAAAAAGATCTGCAAAAAGCCTATAACAGACCTCTTTTTTGCCATCAAGGACAGAAGAATCACCAGCTTGGAGCCTAGTACCCAAGTTCTATTTGTGCTCATAGGCGAAATAAAAATGGGCACTAAACAGAATAAAGCAGAGAAAAACAAGGGGGTTGGATCAAGGATATACAGAGGAGATCTATGCTGGAGGAGATATGACTGTGAAAGCATAGATCACAGGACAGACCTTATTAATACCAACAAGTTGACTAAGGAACTTAGTGATTAGTGACAACAACTTGTGATTTTTTTGACTGCAGTTTATACAAAATCATGAGTCAATGATACACAAATTGAGAATATCTTCAGTGAGGGAACAAGTGAGTTTTCATAACTGATACTCAACAACAGACCGCATCTTTACCATTTCACAATTAACTGAAAAATTTAGAGAATATGTGACCCTATTTTACTTGTTGATTATGGAGAAGCATTTGATTCTGGAAAGCAAAATTCCACCTTTCTAGTTCTTTTCCAAAGTTCTTTTCTCTAACTCATAGATCAAAACCATTTAATATTCCCTTAAAGACATAATGGAAATAACCTTAGACCAATGACTCTCTGATCAGAAGGGACATTAAAACAGGGAGAATTTTTTGGTCATATCAAGTCATGAAACATAAAAAATGTCCTTCATTCCTGTGTAGCTCCCTTCTGCTTCCGCAGTGGTACAGTACAGAGCAGAAAAGGGAAGACAGAAGGCTAAGAAACACTCCCATCTGGAAACATTAATTTGACTCAATACCCTAAATATGAGAAGTTCAATGACAGGACACACTGCCAGAAGAGATGAATCATATCAACCTTAAAAAGTCTTGCTATAAATGAAACCATAAGAAAGAAGGAAGTTGCAACTAAATGTAAAGGTGTTGGTCATTGTGTTAGAAGAGATCCAGCACAAAGTCCAAATTGAAGAGGTTTTCTTCTATGAATGGTGAGGACTTCCAAATAATATCACACAATATAAGTACTTTGCAAACCTCAAAGTGCTTTACAAATACTAGCTATGATGATGATGATGATGATGATGATGATGATGATGATCCTATTTGTGGATGACATTGGTTTGTTTAATCAAGCTCTGGAACACTACAGAGCCTTCTGGAATAGACCTGTATCAATTCTAAAGAATTTGCCCTGACCATCACACGGGAAAGACCAAGTAGACAAAGAACATCTATTGCATAGGCTAGAAAGCATGTTACTATGCATGCAGACAGAGAGTATAGATGGACATGAGTTGGCCCTGAAATTGAACAGGAGGAAGAATGTGGGCTGAAATACCTTCAGGAAATCCCATAGCTCCTTTAATTCTATCTTCCCTATGAAAACACAGATCTGTCTTTATAAGACCAACATAACAGTGTTGCAATAAGGCAACAAAACATGGAATACAACAATCTCCAAAGAATTTTAAATGACTAACATGCAGACAGTAATGGAAAGGCACCAGGTGGGTATAAGCAGGCTGCAATATGTAACCAATGAGGAACTCTGAAGTAGAATAGAAATAAAAGATGTCATCAAGGAAATGTATGATGAGGGGAGAATATTAACTGGTCACATGCCAAGGGTGGATAACAAGAATGTTTCACTGGTATCCTTACAATGTCACATAGAGTTAAAATGATGTTAATTAATAAGAGTATCTAGAAATAACTTACTAGAATTTGCTTAAGTTGGATTTAGATATTAGAATGATAATACAAAGCCATTTGAAATGTTAGAAACAGTTTCAAGTATTTACATATACTCATATGTCTGTACACACATGCATACTTGTATGTGTATACAGATACACCCATACACCCATTTCTCTGTGAGAACTTTGGCTCTAAGACTGATCACTCACTTTGTAACACTTCTATCTTACCACGAATTTTCAAAGAGTCTGCATCTTCTGGAAATGTACAAAAACAAAACACATGAAGTTTTATTTTTCTCTTTATAACTCTTGGCTGATACTTTATATTTCCTTATTTTTCAATAGTATCTTATGAAATATCACCTATATTTTTATTTCTGAGGTCAAGTGGCTATTTCTTTAACTAAGAATCCTCTGTGAGACTATCTGCCTTGTTAAGGAGTACTACTCTAGGCATCTTACATCTGGATTATCCATATTAACCTTATTAATAGGCATAGTAAATCAATCAGCAGCAATACTTAAACATTCAAAATCATGTAACAAAAAATTATAAAAAAGGAAAAATACTGTGGATAACTATTTTTTAAACTCAATAATTTATTATTTTTTCCCTAGTGGATTCCTTTGACACTAGGGTATCTGATAAATCCTAGATGGAGAATCTCTCCAGTGAGTAGTAAAGGTCATCACAATAAATCCTGCATTAGCCCCTTGTATGTAAGGCTTGCGTTGTGTGGACTCCTGCAACATAGCCTTTGCATATGAAGCACAGGCCAGCCACTCTGGACTGACTCACTCACCTCAACCTGCCCTTATGCTGGTAGGTCTGGATTTTTAGAGAAGGACCACCATCACATAGCTATAACTCAAACTTTCTCAGGGTTCTGGGGGGTAACCCTACCATGATGGGGATATAGTTTCCCTACTTTTTACTTAAGTTCTTCAGCCCCCACTGGCGTCCTTTCCATCTACACAAAACCAATCAGTCACAGTGATGACACCAATAATTCTTAAATTAAAACATTTACTTAATCATAAGGTAACATCTGTCATCATCACTAAATGACAGTTATTCTGCATAAAGCCAATATAGAAATAATTGATACATCACACTCCATACCATCCAACTAATGCATATCGTGAGAGAGAGTGGCACACACAGAAACTTATCAGGGAGACATAAGAGAGGGCAATTACAATTCTAGAGTGTGGGCCTTAATATTCTTGTTCCCTTTATAATCTGCACCATATGACTCTGCTCCTGTGTGACATCATTCTGCTCCTCATAGCTCTTTTCCTTGGCAAACCCACCCTCCTTCTAACCTTCAGAATGATGAAGCAACAGCCATTCTTTTAAATTCATTCATTATAAAGGGCACTGAAATAATATTACTTTATCATAATGACAAGCGTTTTCCATAAGCTAGAAAACTACCAAGCTCCTCAGACTGGCTCTCTAGACAATGCAAAAAAAAAAAACCTAGGCAGATTATCACTCAGCAGGATACTGTGTTGTCAAATCATCTTCAACCTATGACTATAGCAAAGCAGCTATACAACCTGTTTTCCCTCTCAAATCAGAAAGAAGCAAAGAGCAGCCAGGCACTTCTAAAAGGCTTCACCTCTTTTAAATTGAATATGGTACCAAAAAACAATAGGCAGAATGTCATTGTCTTCCATGGGCCTTTGTTCTGGCAAATCCACAGCCTCCATAATATAGCAGATGAAGCCTTCCTAAAAGATGGCTATGGCCAATAGCATCTCCTGCCTTCTTAACTGCTTTCGTTGGGTGATTCAGAACTCAAACCAGCTTAAATCAGAGCTTTCTGGTATTTGGGAACTCTTCTTTCTCTTCCAAGATAAAACTTGTAAAATCTATCTTTCTTTTAGTTATGAGACCAACAGTCTTTATTTAATCATCATCTCCAAAAAGTTATGATTTGCCGTTTTGTGTTATCCCATCAAACTCTAAAAACAGTTACGTGTAAATGAGCCAAGGGACCACAATGCCTTGTAGATGCAATCTTTTTCTGTCCTTAAGTAGACCCTTTAGTTTATTTATTTTGTTAGATATTAAATATCTGATATTAAGATTACATTTTAATCTGGTTTCAGTCATACTCAGGAATGTTGTGGAAAGCATGCAGCCTATTGGCTTGGTGTTTGAAACTTCTATCTTACCATTTATTTATATTTTTATTGCATTAAATTATTTTAACATTGTAATTCATCCTCAAATCCTTGTAACTTAATAAATGAACACTGATGGGTGAAGTAATGTGTTCCCTCTTATCTAGAATATCTGCAAAATATCTAGAGCTGGCTAACTCATTATGAATATTGTTACCCTACACCATACTGTCTACTTGACCATACCACCTTTCAGTTATGCTGGTTGTTCAGATATTGTACTCATGAAATCTTAGCAGAGAAGATATACTGAAAGATCAGGTTGTTTGGGATTTGTTTTTTTTTTTTAGAGAGCTAAAGCATTTGGCTTTGTCAGCTAGGTGATTACTAAGAATAACCTGCCTCCTAGCTCTGTTCTCTGTTGCTAAGATTAGCCACTTGTATATGGTATTGAATTCTTTTAACCAATTATTAACAGAAGTTTACTCAAGTCTCAGTTCCTAATATTACATATGTTTGTTTGTTTGGGCCAAATCAGCATATGTATAACCCATATACTAATTTTCATACAGCTAGCTCTAAATGATTATGTGAATAATCTGGTCTAGATATTTTATTGGTTTAGGCGAGGTTAGGAACCTAGACATATAGGTCCAAAGAACATAGTAACAGTAATAATTTTTAATTACATAGCATTTATGACTTAGAAAGAACTGTTCTCAAAAAAACTCAATGACCTGGGACACTTAGATATATGAGGTGTTCAGGGAGGACTCCACTTCCAACGTGAGGTTCCAACAGTCATGAAGGTAGCTGAAGTAGGCTCTGTGGGGCTCTTAGAACTTGGTCAGATGTCAAAGATGTCAAAGTCACCCATTGCATCCCAGGCCATCACTACCCATCCTAACTTTTGTTTTACCACTGGACTTTGATGATGCAGGAAGAGAAAATGAGGACGAAGACTGTGCAATTCTGCCTCATTTAAATCCAATTTGCCCGAGAGTGAAGACCACTTCCTGATGTCATTGGCTCCCTTTGAGAATGAAAGATGTGCAGCAACAGATGAAAAAACTTGAATTTGAGAACAATTAAGTAACTTGACAACTACAGCTCATTAGCAGGGGAACTGGAAAGCTGCCTTCTGATTACTCTAGCACCCAAATCCATAGCTGACTATGGGTGGGGGGAGGTGCGGGGGAGAGATGGAACCTGTTTGGGAAGAGATTTTCAGATGAAAGTAGAAAAGAAGGAGGGTGGAAGGGGAGTGGTAAAAAGCAAGGCTCCAGAGCTCCTCACATACATACACATATATGCATGTGCAAACACATACACACACACATGCACATACACCAGACTCAAGAGGTTATGGAGGATTGGAAAGCATACCATACAGAAAGTGAGTGAGAAGTTCCAATTCTAGCTCTGCAGATTATATGTTGTGTGAATTTCTGAGCCCCTTTGTCCCCATCTGTTAAATGGAAACTCTGCCCTTCCAGAGCAATTGCCAGCAACATGCTTGGTGAATGTTAAAGTGTTCCAGAAACATGAGTTATCCCCTTCTTTTCAGATGGTTAGTGTTTTATTGGTTGTTAAGTTCTGATGTCTAGAAATTCAGCACCGTGCTGATTATTTAACTCACTCTTCACAAGACCCAGTACAGCGCTGATGTGAAGAGCCTTTCGATGAATGCTTCTTTTGAGGATGATAATGTTCAAAACCTCAAACCTACATTTATTCCTCTCTATCTCTCTGTTTTATTGAAACTATACTTATATCTCTTATGTTACTAAAGTCTGAGTTAATTCCCTTTAGAAAGAAAAAAGTTACGAAAACTAAGACATTTGGAAGTGAGAAGTTACAGCTGGATGAAATAAACTTTTATTCAAAACATTCCCTAGGTAAAAGATTCTTTCATGTATGTTAGGGTAGACCAATGGTCCTTAACCTTTTTGTATCAAGGACCCCTTCAGCCATCTGATATAGGCTATCTTGGGATAGCTTTAAATGTGTATAATAAACCATATAGGATTATAAAGGAAACAAATTATACTGAAAGTTACCAAAACATTGAAGCACTAAGATCATAAAACCTAGGCTAAGAACCCATTGGGGCACACAGATTCAGTATGACCTAGAGCAGAGCGCTCAAAAGTTAGGAGTTACTTGATTTCAAAGTTAGAAACCAGTTACTTGGACAAGTACCATTTTATACCTAAAATGATAATGAGTCAAACTATGATTATTGAGTCAGAAGGCAGTATTGACATACAGCCAATCTCAGGCATAATGGTGGTCAAGCTGGTCTTTGCCAATGTCTTCCTATCCTCTTCTGTTATTTTTTAAAAAACCTCTTTCATTCATTTCTTGTTGATCCTGCACCAGACCCAGATACAACTTCGGGCTACTCCTTACCTTTATTTTAAAGGAGGAAAATATTTTAAGAAGACTTCACTAATGGGCTAAGCCTAGGATCAAACACTAAGTAGTCCAATTTGGCCCATCATAGACCCAACCCTGTGCCTTTCCAGACACATTATAAAATACTGTCCTCCATTCTCTATAAGTTCCAGCTAAACTGGCCTTACTGTTTCTCATGCACAACACCTCACCTCCCATCTGTGTTTCTCATGCCTGATATGCTCTCCCTCCTTACCTCCACCCCTGAGAATGCCCTCTTACCTTCAAAACACAACTAAAGAGCTATCTTCTGCCTGGAGTCTTTCTTGATTCCTTCCAGCTGCTAACCCAAGTATTTGTTTTATTTTGTATTGACTATATATACTATAGATATATGTGTACATTACATATACTATATAAGTGTATAGTATATATACACACAGTAGATATACTACATATGGCACATATAGTGCTATATATAGATATACTATATATGTGCCATATATAGTATATCTACTGTGTGTATACATACATAAAATAGAGAGATAGACAGACAGATAGGCAGAGAGACAGACAGATAGGCAGAGAGACAGACAGGCAGGCAAACAGACAGACAGACAGAAAGATAGACAGATAGATAGACAGACAGACAGACAGATAGCCTGGAACGTAGTAGGTCCTTAACAAATGCTAGTTTACTGATCACTTTGCTGGATTTCCAGCTTCTGGGAACCAGATATCTGGGTAGTAGACTCAAAGAAGCAAACCTCAAGGAAGGAGGGTAACGTGGACCAGATATTTAAAAAACATACTTGAGACATATAGCAGGCATTTATTTGTACCTACTACATGCCTGACCCTGACGATGCAAAGACGAACTTGAAACAGCCCTCTTCTTCCAGGAGCTTATATACTCTACGTGCGAAATAACAAGTACAAACCAATCAACAACCACTTCTTAAAGACCTGCCATGTGCTGGACACTGAGCTAAAAGCTAAGGACACAAAAAAGAGATAAAAAACCATCCCTGCCCAGTGTATATAAAATAATTTGGCATTAGCAGCTGGGAGGTCAGAAAAATCTTCTTGCTTGGGAAGAGGAGAAATGTCACTGTCTCTTGCCCCCTCTGCCATTCTCCTGGCCTGCCCTGCCTTAGAGGAACGGAGAGAAACACCTGGCTCCCCTACTTGTCCGCTCCCTTGAGTGGCCCAATTCCCAGACCAAACACTTCAGGATGTTGACAACAGACACGAATTCAATGTGGTGATGAACAAACTACAACATAGTCATACCTGACGGGAACATCAGTGATTCAGACTATTATTCAGACTGCCATTACTCAAACACCATTCTCTGCCCCACGCTGTCCACTCCCTATCCCCCGAATGTCCCAGTCTAAGGCCGCCCAGCATGCTCTCTGTAACATTTGTACCATATGTAACAAACTTGTTTCATCTTATGCTTTTTCCTTTCCCACTCGCAGCTCTCTCCTGATGACACAGTCTCCTTGACCTCCCTTTCCTGCACTGGCTTCATTTTCACTCATTCTTCCTGATGTCCTGGCTGAGATGGGTGAGTTGTAATATTTCTTGCTCCCCTTTGCCACTTCCAAGTCCTTCCCTTCCACCATCACACTCAGCAAGCTTTCCTTTTCTTGAGGTTCACTCAATCCATATTCACAAGCTATTCAAAATCCTGGTAGTGTTGCTACAATACTCCAAGACACTCCACTTCTTTCCTCAGTGAATTCAGTGCCTGGATTGAAGTCTTTCTGTTTTCCCAAATGCTGTCCTCCTACCAGGTGACTTCAACATGATACTCTTCAAACAACTTAACTCCCCATTCCCTCAACTAACTCATTTCCTATAATCTACTCCTGATGCCTCAGCCCATCTCAGCTACACACAAATACAGAAATAATCATGCTGCAATCCCTTCATGAGCTCCGAAATCCCCTTAAGTGATCACAACCTGTTGTGTTCCACTGTTCCCTCTGCCTTATAACTCCTGTTCTGTTTCCTCACCTCCTAATTCTCAACCCCTCAACCTCTCTGTTCTTTCTCAGGCTATCCTCCCTGCAATAGCTACATTCTCCTCCTTTCCCCATCTTGACCCCTGGGCAAACCAGTTCAACTCTACACTGTCCACTTCTCTTGGGTCCCTTGATCCCTTGTCCTCTCAGTGGTCTTGCTTTGCCAGGCCTCAGCTTGGGAATACTCCCACTGCCCTCATGCCCTAATGCCTACTCATGTTCAGATGAATCAAATTAGAGAAAATCATGAAACCATGCTGATGCTACAAATGTATGTCACAAAATGCAAATCATGATGCTACAAATTTATGTTACATAATCTCAAATGGGCCCTCACTGTGGCAAGGCAATCCTTTTATACTTTCTTTACTGACTCAGTATACTATTCACCACAGAAGTTTTTCTTTCAAATTTTAAAAAATTAAGTATTTTCTTTTTTCCCCCAATTACAAGTAAAAATAATTTTTAACACTTTTTTTTACTTTGAGTTCCAAATTTTCTCTCCCTTCCTCCTTCCTCTGCCCCCTACATTGAGAAGGAAGGCAATTTTATTATACATGTACAGTTATGAAAAACACATTTCTTCTTTCTTTCTCTTTCTCTTCCTTCCTTCCTTCCTTTCTTCCTTCTTTTCTTCCTTTCTTCCTTTCTTTCCTTCCTTCCTTCCTTCCTTTCTCTCTCTCTCTTTCTTTCCCTTTCTTTCTTTCTTTCTTTCTTTCTTTCTTTCTTTCTTTCTTTCTTTCTTTCTTTCTTTCTTTCTTTCTTTCTTTCTTTCTTTCTTTCTTTCTTTCTTTCTTTCTTTCCCCTCTATCCACATAGGGTATCTTGCCCTTACCTGCAGGTACTTTGCCCAAAGGAAGGTAAATTTTGGTCCCTGAAAACTTTTTTTTTTTTCTTTAAGGACCATGCTTTAAAGTCAAATCTCTCTGGCTCTCATTGGTTGGTCAACAGGTCAAGCCCCATTTGGTCACTGTTTGGCCCCTGATTGACTCAGAGTGAATGTAAACAGCAATTATTTCCATTTTTGGTCAGAAATCCTGGGTGCCTTTCCCTCCCAGATTAATTTTTTTTTTACTAGGTAAAGAGGCCATTCTTTGCTTCATTTTTTACCTAGCCTTAATCACTGACTGGGTTTTGTCTCAGTCACACTGAGATCAGTTAAAGACCTGAGCTTAAAAAGGCCAAGGTATCCCACCCCATCCATCTTCAGGCATCATGATCTTTATCTTTCCACTGGATCCACTGGATGGCTCTAGAAGAGAAAGCGAGGCTGGTGACTTTGCACAGCCCCTCCTCACTTAAATCCAATTCACTTGTATGTCATGGCACCACCTCCCTGATGTCATGGTCCTCTTCAAGAATGAAGGACAAACAACAATTTTCATGTTAATCATGTCATGAAAGAAAACATAGACAAAAAAAAAAACAACCAAGAAAAATAAAAGGAAAGATGTATGCTTTGTTCTGCACTGAGACTCCATCAGTTCTCACAGTACTTTTTCCAAACTTTTTCATCTTTCTTCACACTTCCCATAACTTTCCTTCCCCTTCCCCTCTCAGCTAAGAATCCTGTGTCATATTTTGCTGAAAAAAAAATTGATGCCATTTGTAGAACTCTACCCTGTTCTTCATCTCATATCATTCAGACACATTCTGCCACTATCTCCTCCTTCATCCTATCTTACCTGAAGAAGTGGCCCTTCTGTTTACCAAGGTAAATGCCTCTCTATATGCACAAGGGATCCCATTCCATCCCATCTTCTCCACAAAGTGACCCTTGAACCATTCTCTTACCCCACCAACCCCTGCTCTCTCTCTCTCTCTCTCTCTCTCTCTCTCTCACACACACACACACACATCCTCAATCTCTCTCTTTACGAACTGACTGCTACTGCCTAAAAACATGCCTATGTCTTCTCTATCTTCAAATAACCCTCACTTAATCCATTCATCCCCATTATTTATGATCCCATCTCTCTTCTCCCTTTTGTGGCTAAACTGAAGGTCATCTAGAATAGGTGCCTCCACTTCCTTTCCTCTCACTGTCTACAGTCTGGCATCCAAAGTCATGATTCAACTGAAACTGCTCTTTCAAAAGTTACCAATAATTTCTGAATTGTCAAATCTAACGGACTTTTCTCAATTCTCATTCTTGATTTCTTTATAGTCACTGACACTGTCAATCGTCCTCTTTTCCTTGATACTTTTGTCTCTTTGGGCTGATGTGACACTTTTCTCTCTTGGCTGCCCTCCCACCATCTCTCCTCTGACGCTGCCACCCTCTTAGTATAGACCCTCATTATGTCATGCCTAGACTACTGCAATAGCCCGCTCTTCCTGCCTCAAGTCTGCCCTCTCTAGTCTGCCCTTCACTGAGATGTCAAAACTGATCTTCCTAAAGAACAAGTCTGACCATGCTCCCCTCTCCCCACTCAGTCAACTGCAGTGGCTCCCCATCACCTCCAGGATCAAATTTACAATTTTCTCTTTGTCATTCAAAGCCCTTCACAACCTGCTCCCCTCCTATTTTTCCAGCCATTTTGCAGTTTACTTGCCCCACCTGTTCCTCTAATAAGACACTCTATCTTCCAGCTACAGGCATGTTCACTGACTGTCCCCAGTGCCTGCAGTTCTTTCCCGCTTCATCATCACCTCTTGGCTTCCTTTCAGTTCTAGCTAAAATCCCACCTTTTACAAGAAACCTTGCCCCAACTGCCCCGTTAGTATCTTCTCTCCAATGATTATACCAATACATCATACATCATACAAAGTTATTCGTGTACATTCTCCTCCATCAAACCGTGATCTCCCTGAGAGCCTCTTTTGCCTTTCTTTGTATCTTTAGCAATTAGCACAATGTCTGCCACATAGTAGGTGCTTAATAAATGCTTGTTGACTGGCACTTGAGCTGAGTTGTGAAGAAAGCTAGGGATTCTATGAAGTGCATTCTAGTCATGCAAGTCAACCTATACAAAGGCATAAGGATGGGAGTAGGTGTCATGTATAAGGAAAGAGCCAGCAGGCCAGTTCAGTAGGGCTATGGACCCATGAAAAATAATATTCACTCAGCCTATGATGATGTCTAAAAAGTCAAACCAAAGAATATATTCTTTATCCTAGCATCAAGAAGTAGTTTCTCAGCAGGACATCAAAGGGTCAAACCTGTAGTTTAGGAGCATTAGTTTGGTGACTGTGTGGACTATGTATCTATGAAAGGAAAGACTGATGGCAATATGGCTGATTAAGAGGCAATTGTGAATGGTGATGAGATGAGGTGGCCATTCAAGGAGACAGAAGGGAGGGATAAAGAAGATATTATGGAGGTAGAATCCACAAGACTTCCTCTTTACTTGTTCTCCCTACTCTGCAGCCATCTCCTCCTTATTAACCCCATTGGCACTCCTGGGGCTCCCCTGCCTCATGATTGGTTATCATGTTTCAGATCTCTATTTCAGGAAAGCCCCAGTTATCAGGCTTTACTTAATTATTCTTCTTCTCTAGCCATCTCCTCCTCACCAACCTCCTTATTATTGCATGTATGTTCTTCTTACCTCCACTCCCAACTCTCGTTGAGGAACCACGAACCATGATCACACTAGCTCACCACTGTTCCTCTATGGGGTGCAGCAACCTATCTGTCAGTCTTACAGGGTGCCTTTCCCTGGCCACTACCACTCTTTATGAGTTGGATCCCTGATTAGAATGCAAGCTCCTTGAGAACAAAGATTATCTTTATTTTTGCATTTGAATCCCCAGTAACATATTATCTAATAAGTGCTTTGTTTTTTCATTCATTTATTTGCTGATTGCACAAATGGAGTGAGAATGAGGAATAGAGAATGATAGCAAGGTTACAAATGGGTGACTAGAAAGAGGGTGGGATCCTTAATTAAAACGGGGAATTTCATAAGGGAGTTGGCTTTTGAGGGGAAATACTTAAGATACCTACAGAACCGTGTTAGAAACACCCAGAAGGCAATGGATGAGAAAGAACTCAGGAGAGAGAAGGGCTGGATATTAGAACTTCATGGAAGGTGATGAGGACATTGAGAGTACAGTAGAAAAGAGGGACCTGGAGTACACTCACACAAAGCAGGTGGAAAAAAGGTGATGATGCCACAATTGAGAATGAGAAGAAACTGATGGGAGGAAAACCAGCCGAAAGAAGAGTCACAAACACCCAGAAAGGAGACAGTTTCTAGAGGGGGTGGACAGCGGCTTCAAACATGGTAGAAAGGTCAGGACGTCATTGGGGTCTTTCACAGAGCAGAAGTCCTCGCCATGCTGTGTAAATGGCACTGTTCTTAGAGGCAGAGGGCCTGGACTCCAACCCTGACCAACACTTGGACTGCAAGCCATTGCTCTTTCCAATACTTATTTATGTCCCCTGTAAAAAAAATGCATGATACTTCTACTACTAATCAACCCCCACTTTAGAGAAAACATTTTGTATACTACAAATCACTATACTAATGTGAACTCTTATTAAATGCCATCTGATAGGTATTAAAGCATAGACTTAGACTGGGTTGGGACCCAGATGGCTCAGGAGAAGAAAGTGAGGTTGGTGACCTTGCAACAAGTCCCCATCCATCTAGCACAGAGTAGATGTAGTAACTAAATAGTAATTGTTTCCCTTTTACCCAGGAACCCTGAGGGTATATTCCCCTCCCAGTTTGATTTCTTTTTTATTAAAGAGGCCATACCTTGAGTGACTTAAAGAAGCTTATTCATTGAATGGGTGTATCTCACTCAAAGTAAGATTATGATAAGACCTTGGCCTAAAAGGGCCAGAGTCTCACATTGTACCCTGGACCATTTCCAGTCATCCTGATGAATATCATGCCACTGGACCCAGATGGCACAGGAGAAGAAAGTGAGGTTGGTGACCTTGCACAGCCCTCTCACTCAAATCAAAGTTAACTATAAGTCATGTCATCATCTTGATATCATGGTCTTCTTTGAGAATGAAGGACAACGACAACCAAGACTGACTTACTCCCTAGTGTGCCAGCATTGTCTAGACCTCAAGGCAGTTTAGTGATGTACCAGCAAATACAGCAGATGTGCAAAGAATTAGAAACACAGGATACACTCTGTTGATTTCTCGTCCTGAAGGAAGGAGTCTCAGCAGAGTATAAAAATACACACAAAGGAAAAAGTGCCCAAGTACTCCAAACCAACACAGTCTCACTGACTCATTACAGCAAAAACTGTACCAAATTCGTTCTTCACTCTATATTTCTTTATACCTACAGAATACGCCAGCAATAATTATGTTCCCTTTGCTACTTCACTATTTTGGCCATAAACTGTCCCCAACATTATGTTTTATGCAGATACGCAAACACACGGTATGTTTACATGTGCATATACATACATACATACATATGTGTGTGTGTATATATATATGTGTGTGTGTGTATGTATGTATGTATATATTGGTTGGTTGGTTGGTTGTTGTCCTTTGTCTTCAAGGAGGACCAAAATGACATCACCATTGTAAAGTGAAATTTCAGGGTCTGATTGTGGCTGATCAAACCAACATGAGCTCGGAATGCTCTACCACAGGTTGGGTACAAATAGTACATTTGAATATTTGGAGTGGATATCCCAAATTTCCATATCCTGTGTTTACTTTGTGCTGTCTCAATTCTGCATATATATATATGTATATATATAATATGTATATATATAATATGTATATGTATATATATATAATATGTATATGTATATATATTATATATAATATACATCTTCTTGGATTTGTCAATGGATACACCTGATTTCTTTCTGCATTTATACTTTGGTCATGCTGCCTTCCCTGCTGTGCTAACATATCCATACAAACAAATCTTTTATCTAGTTAACACAAACTTAGACTCTCTGCATTAGTCTGTTATAACTCCTGTTCCTTTTCAAACCGGCCTTTATGTTCATTCTAACCTGATTTTATTTTTTAAGTATGATCTATCCCAGGTAATAATCTCCAAGAAATAAGCCCATCATCACTGGGTCTTACAGACTAAAGAGAAAGTCAGGTCAATCTTGACCTGCAGAGCCCCAAGAGAGAAAATATGTGACAGAAGTGAGAAAAAGTAAAATTTCTAAGCTCTTTACTTAGTTACTCAATTCAAATATCCTACTGCCCCAAAGTGCTTCCACTTTACTCCCCCTCAACAACCAAGAATAGAGTAAAAGAAAAGCAGGAAAAAAACAAAGTAGTAAAGTTGATGGTTTGTTTCCATATTTGTCCTATCTCTGTTACAGTGAAAGGTCCTGTAGGGTAGTAGTTATTTCTAGCTTTCTTCTGTGTGCTGAAATGCTTATTTCACTGGAATGAAAGGATGAAGAAAAAGGGTATTCTTTCAGTTTTAACAGTTTCCTTCACTGAATAAACTTCTTCAGGGTTAAGATATTTAAAAGACAATTTGCAAGAGGCTAGCATCATTTTCTTAAATAGCACATCCCAATCCTTTTAGAACAACTGTGGCAGGAGTGTATACTGGAACTGGCTCTAAGTTAACAATATCTTGGAAATCAGCGAACACTACAAAATCAGGCCTGATTTATTGTTTTGTTGATCATCTAGACTTAAGAAAATGATGGAAAAAAATCCAAATAATTCATATCGAACTAAAAAGTATGTATATGTACATATACATATATGTGTGTTTCTCATTAAGAGTCAGTTGTTAAACATTTAATAGCTCATCCCTGGCAGTATGTCTTCTTTCTCTAAACTGAAGAGGAAAGAAGGTAGAGGCAGAGAATAAACACATTAATTGACAAAGGTCTGACTACCTATTATGTATTACACATTGTGCTAAGTACTTCAAGGGATATGAAGACTACATGGCTGGACCCAGCTATGAAGTACCTGACAATCTAGTTGTATAGCTATATAGCAATACAATAGAAATGAGTGGTTAGGTGGTACCATAGTGCACAGAGCACAGCCTGGAGTCAGGAAAACTCATCTTCCTGAGTTCAAATCCAGCCTCAGACCCTTAGTACATGTATGACCCTGGACAAGTCACTTAACCCTTTTTGCCTCAATTTATTCATCTGTAAAATGAGTTGGAGGAGGAAATGGCAAATCACTCCAATATCTTTTCCAAGAAAACCCCAAAAGGGATCATGATGTATTGGACATAACTAAAAATTACAGAACAATAGAAATAGTTTAGTACAATGATAAGAGATCTGCAAGGCTCAGGTTGCTAAATGAATGTACAGATAATGAGCAGTCAAAGAGTTCATAGGAACCAGAAATCGCTGGAAGCTGAAATGTTTTGGCCTTTAAAAAGAGGTAGGATTTATATAGGTGAAGAGTCAAGGGGTAACATTGTAAGTGAGTGAATGATGTGACCAAAAACATGAGGAGGGAAGCAAGTAAATGAGTTTGGCAAGATTGGAAGATCTGAGAATGTGAAGGGTTTAAAAGGTTGGAGAGTTGGATGGGACCCAAATTTAAAATTTTGTGTGTGTGTGTGTGTGTGTGTGTATGTGTGTGTGTATGTTCATCCTTGGTGACTGAAGAAGACCATGCCATCAGAGAAATAATGACATGACTTGCACTGGACTTTATTTTGAGGGAGGGAGGGCTGTGCAGGTCACCAACCTCACTTCTCCTCCAGAGCCATCTGAATCCAGTGACCATTCATCAGTTTGACTGGAGATGACCCAGGATGAAACAATTGGGGTTAAGTGACTTGCTCAAGGTCACACAGCTAGTGAGTGTCAAGTGTCTGAGATGAGATTTTAACTCAGGTCCTCCTGACTCCTGCACCACCTAGCTGCCCCTTTTATTTTATAGTCAATGTTGAAAAAAGAAGCTAACCATAAAGACAGCAGGAATAGTAATGGTCACAGCTACCTTTATATGGCCCTTACTATATGGCAGGCACTTTAAGATCCCAGAGAAAGGAGGAAAGCTAGTGATAGCACAGCTTCTGAGGCCTAGTCATATGCCATAGGCCCCAAGTAAGCCTGTCTCATCACCCTCTCCCCTCTCTGATCTGTGGCTTCTCATCTCCTATCTTCTGGCACTTTTTGGTTCTGTATCCCATTAGAAATCAGAGCACTAAAAATTAAGTATTTAACAGGAATTCTGAGCAAGCCCTGGGTCCAGGAAACTGTCCTTGGGCAACAAAATCCTTATAAATTAAAAAGCAGAGAGATAAAGAGAGTCCGTGCATTGTCCTATCAAGTATATTAGGGGTCTTAGCAAGATGGGCAAATGACAGTGAAGGGAGAGAACTTTTAGAGAGCATTGGCAAGTCAGAGTGAATAAAATGCTAGACTTGGGATCAGAGGACCTGGATTAAAAACCTGCCTCAGATATTCAGGAACAAGTCACAGTGTTTCATAATCGCAGTTTCTTTGCAAAACAAGGATGGTGATCATCATGCTACATACCTCACAAGTTTGCTGTGAGGAAAGTGCTTTGCAAACCTAAAAGCACTCTATAAATGGGAGTAGTTTGAAATTAATTCAGGCTATTCACTGGAAGGTCATATATTGAAGCTGAAGCTTAAATACTTTGGTCACAAAATGAGAAGATGGGACTCACTGGAGTGAAAAGACTCCATTGATGGATGGGAAAGACTGAAGGCAAAAATCAAAGGGGACAGCAGAGGATGAGATGGATTGATAGGGTCATGGAAAACAATGAAAATGTACCTGGACACACTTTGAGAGATAGTGGAGGATAGAAGGGCCTAACATACTATGATCCATGGGATCATGAAGAGTCAGACATGACTGAATGACCAAGTAACAAAAGTTTTAAAAATAAAAAAGAAGCTTTATCATTAATTATTAATTATAATGGTATAATTGCTGTTAATTGCAATGTAATTATAGTGGTTAATTAGAATGTTCTTTATACTTATAATGGTATAATTATACTGTGTAGGACCCATTAGAGAATAAATTACTAAAATGTCCCTTAAAGAAATTCTTGATTTATAAAAGTTGTTGTTGTGTCCATCCTTCATTTCTGAAGAAGACCACGCCAACAGAGAAATGATGACATGACTTGTGCTGGACTTTGTTTTGAGTGAGGGAGGGCTGTGCAAGGTCACCAGCCTCACTTTCTCCTCCTGAGCCATCTGGATCCAGTGACCAGATGTTCATCAGGATGCAGTGGGGGACCTTGGCTTTTTCAGATATTCACTCAGAGGGAGGTAACACCCATTGAGTGAATAGGCTTCTTTAAGAAGTAGTCAGGGAATGGCCCTTTCAATGAGCAAATGAAAAAACAAATAATTACATCAAGATGGGAGGGAAAGAGAAATTGTTGCTATTGATATGCACTCTAAGCCAACCATTAAATGAAACTTGGGCATTGAAAATGAAAAGCATTTTCACTAGGGGACCTTCCATGGACTCTGCCTGAAACTGAGGCCTACAGTGTCTACGGAACATTGTATGTGCATCCACAAGTGTCCAAGGAGGAGAAGTGACAAGTCCCTCAGAACCCTTAGAGTCTAAACCCTTTGTGTGATTCAAAAGGAAACTGAGTCCTAGAAAGTTGGAAAGTGTAAGATCACTAATAAGATCTGAGGATTAAAAATGTCAAGGATTTCAAGAGCATTTGGGCCAGACCCCCTACTGAGACCTAAGGAGAAACAGCGGCCTAGGGAGCTTCCGGGATCTGTATGTGATCAAAGACAGTTTCCTAGACCTGGAGGTAAGAAGGCCTTGAGAACATTTAGACTACAAACTCTCCTCCCAGCTATCTTCCTGAAACTGAGGCCTACTGAGCCAAATGACCATTGTGTGGTGGATTGGAAATGAATGGTTTGTTCTAGCTTTGTTGAGAGAGACAGCTCACAGAATGTGGAGAGTTAAGGGCCCTTAAAGATCCATCTAGTTCTTTGTTTCCTCACCTAAAAGTATGCTGAAGACTGGTAAAATACCTAAAATCTCTACCTCCAGGCATTCCACTTTCCCCAGGCTTAGAAAATTAATCCCAGTGGTTCAGGGGTTAGATATAGTGAGGGAGAAGCAGAGAGCCAGGAAAAAGAGCCATGATTAGGGTAGAGCACCAAGGGCTTTCTCCAAGGCTACTGACATTTAGAGGGAAGTTCTTGTACTCCTTCAGTAAGTAGAAACAACTGAATTTAGCTCTAAGTTAGCAAGAATAATTAGCTTTGGGAGCCACTTCTCAGACCACTCACTCCACTTCTGTCCTGTTCTTTCCCTTCAGATCTGTGTCCTAGGCTCTCTGTATCTCTTGCCACATAAGATGGTGTCCATCCAGGACTTTGTGTCCAGAGGTCCAAGGTACATTGAGCTGGACCCACACCTAAAAAAAAAGCCTTATTGCTGAGCTGCTCTGCAGGAAGCCAACCCTTCTTCTCACATATATACTTTCTATCACAATATGGTAATGTGAAAGCTGAGAGCAGCCCTCCAAATTGAAGCTTTTCGGTAAACTAGTCACTAGGAAGGTTAGGGCTTGGAAAGCAAGGTCAGATCTAGCAAAGTAAGACGTTGCATTATTACCATGGAAAGGAAAACTATTCTAGATGTGAGGCACCCTGCCCTTCAGAGAAAAAAAATAAAGGCTGTATCTATAGAAATGCTGTTCTTATTTTTAGCACTTTCATATTTTGAAAGTGAGTTTCTTTTTTTTTTTTTATCAGGCACTAGCTATTCCTCACATCACTAAGAGGAAGATCTGTAAGCAGAGTCCCATTTAAGAGAAACATAGAGATTGCCTCACTAAAGGTCATAGCCCGATCTTGCCAGATCTTGGAGTTAGTACTTCCTTCCCTTAATCATTTAAGTCCCAAAGGTAAGAATAGTTCTCAGAGCAGCCAATTCCCAGGTCTGTCCTTAAAACAGGATTTTTCTTCCAGTCAATATGTCTTTAATGACTTCTTTGTCTGCCAACTCCTTTTTTAAGAAAGTAATCCTTTTGCTTTGGTTTCTAACACTTCATCCCAGTTTCCTTAGAAGTCTTTTAGAAACAAATGGTTCTTGGCCTTTTTCTAAGTGTAGATATAGGAACACTTCAACCTTTCTTCTATGATTGGTCCATAAGTCTAGGCCAAACAAACTCAACAAACCACTGCCTTTTCTGTTACCTAATAGGACTTTCAGGGTAGGAGCAAAGCTTTCTGGGAACTGTTCTACAGAATTACAGCAAAATATTTTAAAAAGAGCTGAAACTTGGCTTGAATTCCTTCAGGTTCAGGAAATATTATTCTGCCTGCTGTTCCCTTAGAAATGAGTGAAGAGGAGCTATTCAGTGTTTAATAGGATCCTTTTTAATTCAAGCTTTCCCCCAAGTTTTTCCTTTGAGCCTCCTCAGAGTTAGGGTAACTAGTTGTTACCATTTTAATAAAGTGTACTGTTCTATAGCACTACTGGCTATTGTCTAAAAGATTTCAGATAAATGTATCAATATGTCTCCTTGTAAATCTTGTCATTTCATTCATATTTCACTGACCCAAATGACCTTGTTCATTGTCTGACAAGGAAAAGAGACAGAAATAGGGACTGGACTTGTGATTTCATTGGGATAGATAACTTCTAAGAGAGAAAATTCATCTATCAAAGCAGGTCAGAACCTCTTTTACAACTTAAAGTCTTAAAGAGTTTGCCTAGAGCCCTGAGGTATGAAGATTCCACAACCAGTTTGTCAAAGGGCTCTTGAACCCAGGTCTTTCTGGTTTTGAGATTAGTGCTCCATCTACTACCAGAAGTATCAAACATGTGACTACTCTCCCAAGTGAGCCTAAACCAGATTAAAATGCAGGGGGGAAATATTTGACTAAATAAATAAAAACACAATAAAGCATGTATATAAAGATCCCTAAATATAATGTTATCTATGCTTTATTGAATTACATACAGCATGTTCCCTCTTGGTCACTTCCCCACCATTTT
The DNA here is from genome assembly GCA_023548195.1 of Bettongia penicillata ogilbyi. NCBI lineage: Eukaryota > Metazoa > Chordata > Mammalia > Diprotodontia > Potoroidae > Bettongia > Bettongia penicillata. The sequence continues at coordinate 352,227 of JAJHZJ010000993.1, forward strand.
TGTTATAAAAATCTAATTCTGCCATCTGGTTTGCTTTTTTGCCAATAAGTGTATGGAACTTACCCATTTCATAAGTGTGTTTGGTATTCCCAACCATGCCAAACATAATGCCATCCTAACCCTATACCATTAGTGTATATAGGAGAAAGTCAGACGTCTATTTTCTTTATGCCTGATATACCTGTCCTGCTGCATAACAGCTAAAATTAGCTCAACCTGAAGTCCAACTGGCTCAGTACCAATTCCAATATGAACAAGATGGTGCCAGCAGAGTCCAACCTTCAGTCAAGGGACTGATTGGGAAGAAATCTCAAAACAGGTAGTCAGACTTCTGCTAGGGAGATGTGAAGGTTGGTCCAATGATGCAGGGAGGGAAAATACCTACAAGCAATAGCTTTTTATCAATCCCTAGAAACATCTGCCTGGGCTTCCTAGGTAACCAAAGGTATGAATAGAGTGACCAAGAGGAATATAAATTAACTAGGGAGGCACAGTCCCTTCTATGTCAAAACCAGCCACTTCGGACAAGGACCTCAGAAAGGGAAGGGTACTGAAAGGATGGAGAGTGATTTGACTAATACATCACTGGTCCTTGACCCAGTCACCCAAAGTGCCTTCTTTCATTTCCAAATAGATGAGACTAAAATCCAAGGGTATATACATTTGTTGCAATCGTGCTGGACTCCAATGCAATTCCTAGAACTCAGAACTCCCCCAGTGTCACATCATTTACTTTTCTTCCCTGAATCACATGCTCTTCTTTTAATGTTTTGCCTCTGCACTACTCATGTGGGTAGATACCCTATAGCAAATTTATGGGAGAATGTGGCTAAAAATCCCATAGAATTGGTAGACAAGAATAGGTTGCTATCTGTATCACTGGTGGGAAAATCTACATTGATGATACAACAGGATGGTTTGAGTATTTCAGGGGTCTGTACTTTTTAAAAAACTGATCTCCCTGAACTTTATGCTGTTTCCCCTATGTTCCAACTAGGGTACCTCAAGCCTTTGACAGAATACCATGAATATAAATTTAAAATAAGGAGTTATGGTGTGATCCAGCCTTGCCAAAGAACATGCTAACTTCTCTTTAGATCCAGGCACTTAAAACAGCTTACTCCTTGTACCAACTAAATCCCAGGACCAGAACATGGTCCACTGGTATATTCCAAATAATGCCTGCCCTGCCTAACCCATAGGGGTTCCAGTGAGAACAAACTAAGCAATTTATATGAAAGAACTTTGACAAAAGCAACATACCATTATTGTTTTTTGTTAAAATATGGTTTCTTCATAGTCCTGACTAGGGAGTGAGAGGAACTAGAAGAGAGAGGGAGATAATGGAAGAAGGAAAAGACAAAAAGAGAGAGGCCTTGGGGCAGGGAGAAAGGAAGTTAAGATTGGCAAGAGTCCCAGATAACCATGGTCATATAAGATATTTGTCATTTCTCCTTCCCATAAGGCATAAATTTTGTTTCCAATGTCCTTGTCACACTTCATGACTCCCCAACAGCACCCAATTTAATCCTCCAGAACTGATGTTATCTGCACCAGATCATCAGACTGTTACTCCATTTGTAGTCAAACAAGAAAGTTCATTCCCTGCTCATGATGTTCAGTTTTCACATTGACTAGACTGGAAGAGACTGAAAGGCCTGGTGCCACCTGATGGCTATTCACTGTGGACTTTTTGTCAAATAAACCTAAGACAGCTGTTTTCAGGCTCTGATTTCTAGATCACTGATAACTATCACAATTAATCACCAGCATTAACATTATTCACAATCACCAAAGTTAACATAACTGACCATCCAGTAGAGGTATCTTAGCTATGTGACCCAGGGCAAGTTACCTTAACCCTGTTTGCCTCAGTTTCCTCATATGTAAAATGAGCTGGAGAATGAAATGGCAAACAATCATAGTGTATTTGCCAAGAAAACCCCAAATGGAGTCATGAAGAGTTGGACAGGACTGGAAACAACTGAACAGCAACAACAGTGGTTTCTTGGTCAAGACTGAAGGGAATACTGCAAGCAGCCTATACTTCTGGTTCCACTGTAACAGATCTGTATCTGAGGCAACGACCGGAAGAAGGAAGGCTGCTACAAGTACCCCTTTGGGAACAACAGATCAGGAGAGAGAGGAGTTGAAATGAGCAAGAAGAGGGAGGAGATCAGGTATATGGCAAATGAAAATTAAGATTAGCAGCAAAATCCCAGGAAATTGTGTTATTTCCTGGGACCAATGACAACACTCACTTAACCCAGAGTGAATCTACAAGAAATGTTGGGGATACTAACGTAGCAACCAAGCAGATACCCAAGAGAATTTAAAGGGCCACATAACAAGGACGAAACATCTGCCTGCTCCCAGAGTATCAGCACTGCTCTAGGATTTCTAACATCCTCTGTCTTCAAGAAAGGGTGAAATGCCACCACATTAGGGAACAAAGACGTTGAAACCTCCCTTCAGCTATTGTTGCCTGATTAACACCTGTTGCTGTAGTAGCAGCTGGTGATCATTTTGTTTTGTTTCGTGTAAAAAAAAGGAAGCATCACAATTACAATGATAAATCATGAGACTAAAAACACATCAGAAATAATGATTTTCACAATTAAAGAAAAAGGAATTAGCTGCTGAAGCCTTAGGAAAAAGCCAGAATAATGATTTGAAATTTCTCAGCTTACCTCAAAGAGGGAGGTGAGGAGAGAGGGAGGGAGACAAACAGGGAGGGAGACTGAGGGAGAAGGAAATGGAGAGGGAAAGGAAGAGAGAATATGAGAATATTTCTGGCACTCTGTCTCATTTTAAAAATCTGTCCTTTCCTTTTTCCTTCCCATTCTACCACCCCCTCAAGAGAGAATGCATTGATTCAACTGGACTAAAATTCTTCACCTTTCCTCTCTTGGTTTCTAAATGAGAAGAATTAAAGACTGAATCAATATCATACTCTACCCACTCTTTCTCTCCTCCTCCCAAACCCTGTTCTAGTCATCTCTGCTTTCCTTAGCTTATGAGGCAGCTCATGGACTTCATGCACAGATACCCAGTGACAGTGGAGTGATAGGATGAGGTGATGCAGTAGAATGGAGAGAATGCAGGCGGATGATAAATTGGCTTGTGATTAGTAACCGAAGATACCTCCAGACACATCTGTCAGCTGACACAGGCCTGCTCACCTGTTGCTCGCTTCATGCTAAAATTACCTATTTTCTAACTGCTGAACCAATAACATCCCCCTCCCCCAACACACATCAGAGGTAGTAGGATGCAGTAGAAGTAATATTGGCCTGGTTATAGTCCAGGCTCTCCTATTTATTAGCATTCACAAGACTTTATATAAACCACTCAACCTCCTAGAGTATGTCTAAAATCTTTTCCAACTCTGAAGTTGTATTTGGTGAATTTCTGTTTTATGGAAACTTACTGAGTACTCACAGGCTCTACAAATACTCCTACTTCTGACCTACTGTGGTCCTTCTTCTACTCACAAATAGGAATATTCCATTTAATGGGGCTGTTTCCCTCAAGTGATTCAGACCCCAGGGCCACCAGGCTGAGGAGATGTTTTCTCGGAGCCTCCTTCTAGAGGTCTTAAATAACCCTGTTGCTACCTGAAATGAGAATCTGAGTGGAGGAAAAGTGACAGATTCAGCCTGGGGGTGGACCAGAGAAGGTAAAAGCTGTGGGTGGTGGGGACTGGGGGGAGGAGGGGTGTGCTCTTAATCAGCAAGACCCAGATTAGAGGGAGAATGTAGGCAACCCCTGGAATTGTAGATGATTCATTTTAAGTAGTGTGGGAGGAAGGGTAAAGAGGAAAAACCAAAAGAAGAGGCACACTCTGCTAATGGGGCTGGTGTACCACAGGGCAGCCAAAACGAACAAGCAGAGGCCCTTACTGGAAAAAAAAAGTTTTAGAGAGCTGCTTCCTGACATGTAAAGGGCATATTTTCTTTCTTTCTTCTACCTTTCCCTCTCTTTGCCTACCTTTGAATTTAGCTTGTACTTAAAATGTATTTCCATTTTCCTAAATTCTTGACTTTCCTAATCCTCTGGAGTACCCTCAAGGTCTTGGGAGAAAGTAGCTCCTGCATATGGCCAGAAGTCTCCCAGTCCTCAAATCAAATGGAATCTACTGTTGAGTTACTCCTGTTGTTTTCTTTCTTGGCCTTTCCTTGTGCCCCTCTTGACTTCCTTATGTGTGTGTGTGTGTTTGTGTGTGTACACACACACATACACATACACACACACACACATATATATATCAACTTCCTCCACTTTCCTTCTATGGCTCTCACTTAACTGGTACCTCAACCCACCTCTTCTTGCCATCCGTCTGAGTTTGGTGGCACAAATCTTATTTAACAACCCTCCTCTAACAGTTCCCATATGTAAGCAGGCAACCCTTGTGGTATGACTTGACTAGATTATCAAGAATTGCCAAACTTTGGACACCCCCCCAATCCCTCTTATCTTCCTTTTGCTGGCTGGCCAGGATAAAGAGGAAAATGTATATATCATGTGTAACAGCTTATTAAGGAAAGATCCCTTCCTAACCTGAGCAGAAAGTTTTGGGGCAACCCCCTGACCCAAGAAGCTAAAGCACAGAGAATTTCTCTTAACCCAATGCCCCAGTGAAAAGAAAGGAACTGATCTTTGCCAACCAACTTCATCATCATCATCATCATCATCATCATCAATTTAGATGCTGGTGAGAGTCCCTAGAGATCAACTCCTTTAACCCCTCTCCATTTTATGGTTAAGGAATTTGGCCTCAGAGTGTTGAATTTCCTTGACCAAAGCTTTTCCATAGATAATTATAGACATTATTCTGAATCCCTCTGTACAATCTTTGTTGAGGGAAGACGAAGGGAGGAAGACAGAAAAGAATGAAAGTGGGGGGCTTGAACACAAGGATGATGGGCATCATCTGGGGCCCTTTCTTCTTTGATATTGTGGCCCCTCCCTTACTTGAACCAAAAATAAGAGAAAACCAGTGCTAAACTCCATTACCATTCTCCCTCCACATTCCTTACTTCCCCCAGTCAGAAATAATAAGGAAGATACCCTGAGTCTCAACATTTCTTTAGGGAAAGAATTAAAGATTGCTTTTTCTTTAAGAATTCAGTTCCCCTAATTCCTGTCTCTTCTGAGTCCTCCTTTTCCAGCTGAGTTCATACCAGGACTCAACGCATTATAAACTCATGTTAAGAGAGAACTGCTATGAGAAGGAAGGAGAGAAATGAGGGAAGATACATTCTAAAGAAGAATGCATCATCCGTGAGACAAACACCTTCAGATTTCACTTGGCATCTCCCTCTGTCTCACTCATAATACAGCTCCTTACCTAGCCATTCTTCCCCTCTTCCGTTTAATAACCGAATGTCTAATACATTCAAACACAGGGAATTAGAACAGAAGAATTAAGAGGGAGGGGGGAGGTTTGCTATACCAGGTACCACTAGTGGAATCATTTTAAAAAGTTAAACATCATCGTGGAATACATTTCTTACCTGTTACCAAGAAGAGAACTATCCATCCCAGCAATATTCTGTCCATTCTGCCTGACTTCCCATCCAGGTGAAGGAGAGAAAAAGTGGGGAATGGGGTAGGGAGGTGTACCAGATCAAAACCAGGAAAATAAGGAGCTGATCCTCTCAATCACCTGGCACCAAGCAGTCCCCTTCTGCTCTCCGCTTGGCTCGGTAGTCACCCAGTGTATGAATCAGCCAGACTTCTGAATGGAAGCTACCACTCTGCTCCCTGAGAAAGGAACAATACTTTTACCCTGCCTTCAGTCTTTCTCAATTTCAACCCCTTCACAGCCTCCAGATTAGCCTAAACTCAGATTTAATGCTTCTGCCGGGGGAGCTGCATCTCAACAACCGCGCTGCCAGGGAAAAGTAAAGCTGAGGATTTTGTCTAGCTGGCTCCACTCCTCCCCTTCCTCCCCCTCTCCCGATCTCCTGTGGTAACAGAAGTTTCTAAATCACATGTCTGTCCATTGAAGCTGCCCATGAGCCTGAGAGAGTTCATCGTTAAGTAACCAAGTCCATGAGAGGAACGAGAGGCTGACAATCAGGAGGCAGGCAGGAAATCAGAGGGCTGTCTGCAGAGGCACTAGTGGCACTCACCCCAAGGGGGATTAATGAGGGGCGTGTGGTGTGGTGTGTGTGATGTGTGTGTGTGTGTGTGTGTGTGTGTGTGTGTGTGTGTGTGTGTGTGTGTGTGTGTGTGTATGGCTGAAGATTGAGTGTGCAGGCAACTAGCTTGAACTGAGTTCAAAACAGAGGGAAATGGGATGCAATGATTTCTCCGGACTTTGTCTCTGGAGCTTGGCTCAATTGAGCAAGGTTTTTCATGATCCCTGCTCAAGGGTGGTTAAGAGCTCCTGCAGCAGAAACATTTCCATCTGAAAGCCTTGTAAAGGAGTATTTGTGCATAAAACTTGTTTGCTGGGATTGGATAAAATGAGGACTTGTTTAGCTTCACGTATGAAAAATCAAAATTTAGGTCTGCAAAGAGAGAGAGAGAGACAGAGAGACAGAGAGAGACAGAGAGACAGAGAGAGCGCGCTGCTGGGCGAGGTGGGGAGTCTTCTGTTGCCAGAGATTCTCAAGTGCAGCCTGCACGACCACTTGTTGGGGATAATAAAGAAGAAGTTCATATACTGAATACAAAGTAGACGTTCATGAATTCCCTTTCAGCCCTCAGTGTTTCTATGAAAGGGCAAGGTCATCTGTGAGTGAAATTGATGAAACTGAAGGGGTACACACCATTTCTGCGCAAATATGCTCGAGAAACAATGTGACAGAGTAGATCAAGAGACAACCTCAACTGGAGAGATCTAGCTTCAAGGGTTGCTTCAGATAGGTAGTTTGCCCTGTCACAACTCTACAACTACAGATACAACAACACTTCATGATAGTGAAGCTGTTTACAAATATTGTCTTAATAGGTTCCAATAGGGTTATAATAATCCTGGGAGGTAGGTACTATTATTATCCCCATTTTACAGATGAGGAAACTGAGACAAACAGAAGTATAGTGACTTATCCAGGATCACACATCTAATAAATGTCTGAGGCAGGATTTTAAGACAGGTCTTTCTGACTCCAAGTCCCAGATTCTATCACCTGTGGAATCAAGCTGACTTTAAGACTCCAGTTTGTGGAACAGTTGCTAAGCTTCAATGGTAAGAGTGTGTTTCCTCACTGGAAGTCCTCTATAACAATAAAATCTCAAATCCAGACTCTTTCTCAAGCTGCTTCCTCCCCTTCCCTGGACCAAAAGAAAAAAAAAGTATGTACCTGAGAAGCTGTTCATGTGAGTGTATGTGTCTATGTAAAAGGTGAAGAATCTATGATTAGAACTTAATGTGTGAGTGAGAATCACTGGATCACACAGTTGGAATGGACCTCCAGTCTGACCTGCACCTGATCCTTGCTGCAAAATCCATAAGAAGTGGCCATCCAAACTTTATTTGGGGACCTCTAAGAGTGAAAGGGAATCCACTACTTGCCCAGGCAGCCCACTCCACTTTTGAATCATTCTGCTAGGTAGTTTTTCATAGGCCACCTATGTCTGCTCTCCGACACTTCCACAAATTCCTTCTTACTCTACCTTCTGTGGAAGAGAAGTACAAGTCTAGCACCTTTCTCCTCATGAGGACCCTTAAAAAACTTGATGACAACTATCATGTAACCCCCACGTCCCCAGGTTTTCTCTTTTCTACATTAAACAACTGTAGTTCCTTCAAACAATCCTCATGTGACTTGACCATCACCATCCTGGCTACCCTCCTTCAAATGCCCTTTGACTTATCAATGTCCTTCCTAAAATGTGGTGCCCCGAACTGACAGTATTCCAGATGTTGTCCTACCAAGGCAAAATACAGTAGGACTAACATCACCCTAGGTCTGGAAATGGTGTCTTTCTAATTGCAGCCCAAGGTAGCCACTATGTCACGTTGTGGACTCATCTTGGATTCGTCTTACACACCCACACCCACATCCACACACCCCCCCACACACACACACGAAATCATTTTCAAACTGTCAAGCCACACTTTTTCATCTTTTGCTGAAAATACTGATTTTTTAAAAACTGTAATGTACGGCTTTACATTATGTTCCTATTGAATTTCATCTTAGGATCATTTAGAGCTAGAAGGAATCTTTGAGGTCATGAAGTGTAATCTCATTAGATCTGGCTCAGTGTAATAGTCTGTTACGATCTTTTTGTGTGAACTCTGCCCTGTAGCTTTGTGTTACTTAGTTTCTAGTTTTATGTCATCTGAAAATATGTTAGGCTTGTGACTATCCAAGTCATTGTTAAAAAGTTAAATAGCATTGGGTCAGTTGCAATGGGGCACTCCACTAGAAGCTGCCTTCCAAATGGACATAAATCAATAACTCTTCGGGTCTGGCTGCTCAACAAGTTCCAGATTCAGTTTTGTATGATGTTTTATGAAATCATGGTTGTTATCACTGCCTACTTTTCTAGGTATTCAGTAAAACCTGATGACCTTTATAGCTTACATATTCTACTCTTTTCTTTTCTGAAAACAGCATATTGGGCCTTTTTTTCCCCCTATGGCACCTATCTTACTCTCCACAATCATTTGACGACCATCAATGGTTGCTCAGTAATATGACAAAAGAGAGAGCTTAAAATATAGAAAATAAACAAATGAATCAATAGTCAAAACAATCATAAAGGGCTTTGAGAGTGATAGAAGCCAGGCAGGAACAGGAAGAGGGGCAAATGTATACATGAAGAGGAGACCAAAAAGAGTAGAGATAAAAATAATGGAGATGAGTGATGAGATGAAATTGAGTGCAGAAATGGAGCAGTGTATGACGACCTAGAACCTAGTCATTTGTATCTGGGTAGTCATAAGAATGGCACTCAGCGTATAACCCATGGAAATGAGGTAATCTGAGGGATAATAAGAGTGAGAAATGGAAGCCCTACACAGGCTTAGGAAAGCCAGACTTTAGATATGAGTATGATGGTATCAGTATTTGGTTGAACTTGGAACTAAAAGTCAAGACATGAAAATGAAAGAGAGGTTATTCATTTACATTAATAATAGAATCAAGAATGTCTTTTATTTGTCCTGGGAATTTGGCTGCCTCCGTATTTTAGCTGTATCATAATTCAGTTTATATCTACAAAGTCAAAGTAGGGGGAGACTAAGTCTAAATACAGTGTGGGTGAGTACCCCAATTTCTCCTATCCCATGCCAAAGTAGCTCAGTTAAAAATATTACAAAGTATACTACATGTTGAGGGGGAAAAAAGACCTCAAGGCAACAAAGTAGGAGGTGGGGGCATTTGTACACACCTCCTTGGTTATAGTGGCCTTATTCTCTATATTCAAGACTTTGGAGCTTCAGTCAGCAAGAAAGACTTTCCTCTGCTTACCTTGGTCATTGCCCATTATGGTTGATTCAAGGGAGAAGGGCTCTTGGGTCTACAGAGAACATTAACTTAAGGCTGAGCCCAGAGAAGAACATGTTAACATGGCAGAATGGGATCTAACCTTGTTCCAGCAAGATTCCCAGCAGGCTCCATGGTGGGGGGGTCGGGGTGGGAGTGGGGGAAGAGGAGGAGTTGAGAGTGAGGGTCGAGGGCATAAAGAATGAATTAGCAAGGTGAACGTTAACAGAGAACTAGGACATAGAGATGGAGGGGCTGAACAATCCAAGCAGAGATTTGCTGGTAGCTGTTAGCAACAACACTGTTACAAAAATAATATAGCTGAGTCCTCTTAAAATCATGATTTCATTACATACACACAGACACGCATGTACATGAATATGGTAACACTTACTGAGTCTTTTTTTTTTAAAGATAACTTTATCCTTAGTCTAGCCCTCTCCTCCAACATTGTGTTCTAGCAGGAATATGTGACAGTCAGGAGAAGGGATTCAAAAATAGGTTTTGTTCACTTGCTTTCTCTTGTACTTTTAAACCTGTTATCCTTCCTATCCCTTATATCAAAATGTTAGTTAAAATAAATATAAATTAGTTCCAGTTCATACCAGGGAGTGAACAGAAAAAGGTGCTTTCAGAAGCTTGAGCCTAGAATCTGAAACATGCTCATAGCCTGCAGTCTTTTCCCCTTTGGACAATAAATTGCTTTATTAAGAAAGGGTTTAAAAAAGAAAAATGCAAATGTGAGGTAATCCCCCCCCCCAAAGAAAATTCAAGCTGCGGAGAACAATGACTGATATATAAGAAAAAAGATTAATTCAACGTGCTGAAAATTGCAAGGAGCTGATTTAACCCTAGAGCCTGCTGTCTCAGAGTTTTAATACAAACTGATTTGTTATGTTCTGAATTGGATACTGCCGTCTGCTTATCACTCGCCATGCCAGATCTGACTTGTGAGCAAGACACTGTATATCTAAATTAGGCACTCCAGCAGTTGCTCTAACCCACAAAGATCCACCCAAACAATAATTCACTCACTAGTTCCCAGGATTTTGACAAGGAAAGAAAGAAAAAGGAAGGAAAAATGAAACAGGTGTCTTTTTATGCCTGTTTTTTAAGCCAGACATATTTCTTCCTTTTACACACCTGTTCTCATTCTGTTTGCATAAACAGGTTAGATTCGGGTAGCCATTGAACATAATGTCAAAATCTTCTTAGTGCCTAGTCTTACAACTGTTTTCCACGTAGGCTATAGACATACATGGCTATAGACACAGGGTTACAAAGAAAGTCTGGTTCTGTTCTATTTCTGAGTTTTAGTCTTTTCTGAACACCATTATTTTGGTACACATTGTATCCAATGACCATGTCACCTCATTCAATCCAATAAAATAGAAAAAGACCACTTGCTGCCTATATCTTTGGACATTTGGGTTTTTGGGAATCAAGCTTTTGGGAATCAAGTTTTCTTGACATAGCCCTAAGCCTGCTTCTAGCTTTACTCCTGAGCTAGCACAGATCAAAATTGAAAAGGCTCAAGGTAGGGGAATCAGCCAGAAAACAAAATGCTTTTCATTCTATGACCTCATCTCCAGAGAATGAATAGGAGACTGGAGCTAGAAGGAAAAAATGAGGGAACTAAGTGGCATGGAAGGAAGCTGGTTAATTGGAGATGTCATTGGTAGGTTCTTGATGTCCAGAGGCAGGGGACAAAGCAGAGGATATATCCAACTATCCCCAAATCTGATATAACAGGCCTTTTTAAAGGGCAGGTGGGCAGCACTGGGGTTACAACAGCTCAATTTCCTATACCCAAGAAATTTAAAATTCAGCGCATAACAATATGGTAGATGCCATAAGAGAAGCACAAAGCTGGGGGAGGGGACAGTCAGAGGAAGGGATGAGAGTCTACTTGGAAGGATTCTTAAAGGAGGTAGGGTTTGCCCTGAGTCTTCAAAGATATGGGTAGGATTTCAGCACATGAGAATGGCAAAGGGGCAAGTACGGGGCCAGCACAGCATTTCAATTACCAAGTAGAAAGAGTATCCTAATTAGTGATATGGAAGCTAGAAGGTCTTGTACATGTTCAGGGAGTGCTAAGTAATCCAATTTAGCTTAACAGCATAGCATAAAGTATGTGCTGGGAAGTAATAGGCTGACACTAAAAGATGGAGCATCTTAAAATACCAGTCTAAGGAATTTGGACTTTATCCTGAAGGCTAGATTCAAAGTCATTGAAAATTTCTCTGGGAGGGATTTTTGAGCAATGTGAAGTCATTTAATGTCTCTTGGTCTGTTTCCTCATCTGTAAAATGGGGATAATAAAAATACCTACTTCACAAAGTTGTTGTGAATATCAAATGAGATTAACAAATATGTAAAACATTTTGCAAATCTTAAAGTACCATATAAATATTAGCTATTTTAGAAGGAATAGTCATACCAGTGAAATAATGGCTCCTCTGAAATAATGAAATGAAATTTATTCTGACAGTGGCACATAAGGATAGCTTAGAAGTGAGTCAGAAGAGCCTTACAATAGGATGGATAAGGTAATGAGGACCTGAATAACAGCTAGCAATTACATAGCACTTACTGTGTGTCAGGTACTGTGCTAAGCTTTTCACAAATATTCTCATTTGTTTTTTGAATGTGTATGTGGTGGTGAGAAAAGATAAAAGGGTTCAAGTCTTGGCTTTGCTACTTAACAACCTAGTGGGATTCCCCACCCTGCAATCACTTACTCTGTGTCCATTTGTTAATCTGTAGAACAACGGAGCTGAAGATTTCCAAGGAACCTTCCAGCTCTAAATACTGTTCCTACTGATAAGACTTTGCGGAAGTAGCCTTAACAGGACTTCTCAAAGGCTAGATGTGAGGGAGTAGAAGTCACTGTTATAAGGTCTAGAGACTGGGCCTCTGAGAAAATGATGTAACAATAAGCGAAACAGGCAACTGTTTCAACAGAAGAAACTGACTGGAAGGAAACTGATAAGCTTGGTTTTTAGAGTTGTAAAACTCAGTAAAGATTTATTAAACATGTTACTAAGTGCTGGGATACAAAGAAAGGTAACAGACAGTCCTTGCAGAACTCAGTATCTAATGATCATTAACTATTATTCCTAATAATTTTGAGTATGTTACCAACAGGAGTCAGTTCACATCCAAAAGACCTTTGGAATTATGGGCTCCTAGTTATTTTGCAAAAAGAACCACATAAACCCATTTTACTTCCAAAGATCCTTGATGGAAGAGGTATCCTTTCTGACACAGATCGTTACTCCATCAGTCAACGGAATTCATTCATTGCTGTGGCCTCCAAAGCTTGTCACCTGGAGGCAGGAGTCAGATGATGGTTAAATTTCTGCTGTGAGCATTTACAGCTGTAAATTGGCAAATCTTCTCATGCTTTGTTTTGCTGATTGTCTAGACTTAAAATGATGGGTAAAGCGTTAATAATGCAGGTGTCTTGGGTACTTTTTTCTTCCCCTTGGAGAGCCGGCTTTTAAACCTTCACCAGCACACCGCGGCCCGGATGTGCGGTCCTAGGATGCAGGCTGGTTCTTGAGCTAAAAGCGGGGAGGGGATCTGCGGGGCCCTGCCAGATGGGTCAGGCTCTCCAGTTCGGATGCTCCGCTGGCCCAGCGCTGAAGGCTCACTCAAGTCCCCTCGGCCAGAGCCGTCCCTTAATGAGGAGAAGGTCCTTGTTCCAGGATGGACGCGGCAGCCGCCCTGGAGCTGCATGGAGCGGAACTTCCCCTGGACTGGAGGCCTTCCTACAAAGGCCCAGGCCGCGCCCCTCCCCCCCCTCCGGCAACCCGTATCGCCTAACTTGCCGCGCCACGTGCGGCCCAGCCCAGCCGCCGGCCTTTTTCATCCTTCAGGCCCCTCCCCCGCCTCCCTCGCAGCCAATGAGAACGCCGCCCTTGGGCCGCGGGCCCGCGTGCACACAGCTTCCGCGGCGCAGCCCGAGGCCTCCTAGGCGGCCTTCCCATTGGCGGCCGGCCCCGCGTTCCGCTGTTGCTAAGGGCGGGAGCCCGGGAGTGGCGCCTGGCGGTCCGTGTGTCGCCGGCTCGAGGCCGCGCTGGTCCGCCGCTCCCCTGCCCTGCTGGGCCGCCCGCCCCACCGCCCTCCTGCCATGCCGAACCGCAGGGCCAGCCGCAACGCTTACTACTTCTTCGTGCTGGAGAAGATGCCGGAGCTGCGGCGCCGGGGCCTGCCCGTCACCCGCGTGGCGGACGCCATCCCCTTCTGCTCCTCCGACTGGGGGGTGAGCGGGCAGCCGGGGGTTGGGAGGCCCCGGGCGGGGCGCGCAGGGGCTGACCCCAATCCGGCCTGGGGGAGAGGGTGAAGGGCCGAGGGGGGCCCGCCTGCGTGCCGATGGCTTGGGGTCATCGTCCGTTTTCTCGCCTTTCCCTCATCCCACCCCTCCCCCCAGCTCCTGCGGGAAGAGGAGAAAGAGAAATATGCAGAAATGGCTCGGGAGTGGAAAGCGACTCAGGGGAAGGTCCCTTCGCCACCGGGGAAGCAGGTAAAACGGGAGCGGAGGGCAAGCAGCAGCCCTCGTTGGGGCCGAGGGTGGCAGGGAGCTTTGCCTCGAGGAAAGCACGGCCGTTTCACGGGCGGACTCCTGATTTCTCGTTTTAAAAATCAACACTCCCGTCCCCATGGCCGGTGTTTGTCTTGTGAGAGCCATTGACCCGAGGTCATTTTTAGGATGACCCTGTGGTTAAGAACCCTCCCTGGTCAGTAAGGGAAAGACCTGGCCGGACGAAGAATGCTTTCTGGGGTCCTTACAGGCAAACTGGACCCTCATTTCTAAAGCTGGGACGTGTTTATTTTATTTTTAATTAGGCAACTAGGAGTAGTTAGAAGAGAGAATGATAGCAAATAAAATAATAAGCCCACCAGACTAAAGCTTGTGGTTTGTAAGTGGGTAAGCCTAGAGGTTGGAGGCATTTTATGATACTAAGTAAAAATTGTGCTCCAGCTTTTATGTCAAGGATTGTAACTTTTTGGGGGGATTTTTATTATCGTTTTCCTCCTATCCTTAAGTAGTAACCTTTCTACCTGTATCTCTTAAAGATTGTTAATTTTCAGGTTCTGCTGTCCTCTGACACAGGTCACTGCAGATCAAATTATTTCTTTGTTAATGAACTCTTACGTTGTTTCATAGCTGTAGAGAGTAAGTTTTAGTAATGCTTTGGCTAGATTTTTGATATTGTTACTACACATAGCGCAGGGTTTGTTGCATAATGGAGCTATGTGAATACGTTTTAATATAATTGTTTCTTCTTACCTAGAAATCTGTTCCCACAACATTCCTTGAATCAGTGTACCCGCTTCCCCCTGTTCAGACTCAGAATGTTTCACTTCCAGATGTCTCAAGCCTGTCTTTGAAGAGTGATCAGGGTACAGTCATGCTAATATATTTTGGGTACTTCCAAAGAAGATATCTAGACCAGTGAATAAATTAGTAAAAATATTCTAAGAGTACTTTGAACATTGATGTTGAGCAAATATAGACTGGGTTTGTGTTGACTGAACTTCCTAGTTCTTTCTAGCTAAAAGTTTTGATGAACAAGGATAATGGGACTTTCTTCTTGACTGTAACCTTAGGTGACATAAACTGTTGTTCAGTCTTGTTCAACTCATCATGACCCTGTGGACTATAGCATGCCAGTGCTATCCATGGGATTTTCTTGGCAAATGTACTGGAGTGGTTTGCTATTTTCTTCTCCTGTGGATTAAGGCAAACAGAGGTTAAGTGACTTGCCCAGGTCACCCTCCTAGTAAGTGTCTGAGGTCAGATTTGAACTTGGGTTTTCCTATTTTTAGTTATACTTAAATACATATATACAAGCTGTAAAGGTTGAGATGGATTCTTGAAATGGAATAGCAAGTTATTATAGTTACATTTTCTTTCTTAGGATCGTAGAGATAGAAGAGACCTTGGAGATCAGCTAATTCAACTCCCTCATTTTACAGATGAGAAAACTGAAGCCCAGATAGATTAAATAACTTGTCCAAAGTCACATAGGTATTAGAGTAGCAGAGCCAGGATTTGTACTCTGGCCTACTGACACCTAAATGTGTCCCCCTTTTCACTGCCCATAGCAAAATCACAGTCCAGGTGTTGGTTTTCAAGAATTGTTGTATTTAAACAGGAGTGTGGCTAATGTGGTAAAAAAGGTATATAGTAGGTATGTATTCTACCCTTTGCCGCCTCTAGATTTGCAGATAAATGGGGAGGAAAGGGTAAGGAACCAGGTAGGAAAGTGGGTGTAAAGTTGAGAAGCAATATGGTAGAAAAGACTTGTTCCCAACACTTCACCACCTGTGTGTTTCTAAACAATCTACTTTAATTTCACTTTCCTCATTTGTAAAATGAAAATAATGATTACAGTACTTGGACCTCACAAAGCGGTCATGAGGCCCAAGTGAGATTATACATCCAGTGCTTTATAAGCCTGAAGGCTCTGTATAAACTGTCAGCTGGCTTTAAAAGTTTTTACAGTGTAGTTACTTTTTGCTGGTTCTACCCTGATTAGGCCTTGTTTCCATATCCGATCTTTTCTCATTCTTTGAATGTCGGTTATAACCTGGTACAAATTTTAGACTGCTGAGAAAGTTAGATCTTTCAAAAGCAAGATTCAGGCATTTTTTGACCTCAGCTTGCATAAATTTGAACCCCTATTCTGTGTCTTAACTCGATTTCCAGTTGTTGAATTACTCCAGTAGCAACACTAATCATCTTGGGAATCTTTGAAACTGATAAAATATTTAACTCTGCTAAATTGATCATTTTTATGGCTGAGATCTAGAGAAAATGGAGTTTTCAGTTAGGTATTAGAAGTAAAGGAAAAAGACAAGTGAGGTGTTCAGCACTTGAGTCAAGACCTAAAGTGGTAGCTTTGGAGAAAGGACATACTTGAGGGACTTATCTACTGATTTAAACTTTTTGACTCATATTATTCTTTCAGCTGTGCTTGGAAGTTTTTTTTACTTTTTGAACATTTTTAGCCATGGAGAGCTACCTCCTCACTGTGAGCAGCGCTTCCTCCCTTGTGAAATTGGCTGTATCAAATATTCACTTCAGGAAGGAATTGTGGCTGAATTCCACCGATTTATAGACCCAGGTGAGTAACTGTATGGGACAGGCAGGAGAGGGAGAGAGAGAGTAGGCCATCTTAAATATATTTGCTTAGGTACACTTGAAAATTCGGTGGGGGGGGGGGCCCTGTGTGTGTCTCTGTGTGTGTCTCACTTTGTCTGATTGTGATAATCGTGACATTTGCCTTTCTCTTTCCCAAAGTCAGTCTGTCTATTTGTACCCTTGATTTTCTGCACCTGGCCCCTGTGCTTATCCCTTCTCGTGTTCAGTGCCCCATCATGGAACCAGCCCTCTGTTGCTGCCCACAAATATTCTCAGGTCTCTCCCATTCTTTAAAAAAGAAAACCTTTCCCTTCACCCAAAATCCCCTCAAACTATTGTCCTGTATGATTTTTCCCTTTCCTGTCTAAACTGAGGAGAAATTACTTCACCTCATACCCAGTTCTCAAACCCTCTAAACTTGACTTCAGACTCTACCAGTGACTTGAAATTGTTTTCTTCCAGGCTGACAGTGATCTTTGTTACTGAATCCCAGGGCCAGAAAGGTCCACATTTTGTTAGACTGTTTCCCTGATTAGTCACTTTCCTCCCTTTTGTTCATTACATTTTAGACTGGTTATCCTCCATATTTGACCTTTTTTGTTACCTGATCTTCCATGTCTGTCCCTCAACTAAACATAGATCTCTTGGCTTCTGTCCTGGGACCTCTTCATGATTTCCTCAGTTCTAAGGGTTGTGACTTGCAGGAAGCTGATGTTCCAATGCCATATCAAGTGCCTGCTCATCATCTTTCCCAGAATGCCCCATAGGCATTTCAAACTCACTGAATCCTGATGGAGCCCTTTATCTCTTTCACACCCTCGCTAAATTTGTCCCACCTCTCAAACTTCTTGATTTCTCCGAAAACCACTATCCTTATGATCATTCAGCTTCAAAGCCTCCAAGTTATCCATAATTCTTCCCCTGGTTGCCAGTTTGGTCACACGATATTTTTTGGTATCTGTTCCTTTTTTCCATTTACTTGACTACTGCCATCCTAGTTTTTTAATCTCTTTTTTTTTTTCCTGGACTATTGCAATAATCTCCCACTTGGTTTTTCTGTTTTCTGTCTTTTTCTCTATACCATTCTACACATGGCTATCAAAATTATCTGATTTATATCTTGCCACTGGACCCAGATTGGCTTTGGAGGAGAGATTGATTCTGGTGCCTTTGTGTAGCCTTCCTTCACTTGAATCCAGTTCACTTGCAAATCATAGCTTTACTTTTCCAGATTTCATGGTCCCCTTCAAGAACGAAGGGCAGACAGCAACAACCAGAATCATCTAAAGCATAGATCTGTCTGACCATGTTACTGCCCTGCTCAAGAATTCTATACCCTTAAAACCGTGGCCACTCTGGGTATTTTGTAGAATGGTTTTTAATTCATGTATTATATTAAATAAATGTGTTAGCTGGGTGACCTTGGAGGTTTCTTTCAACTCTGAGATTCTACCTCTAAGAAGAAATAACATTTTTCAACTTGGTATTTAAGGCCATTTAAAAATTGGCCCTTTCTAGATGTATTTCTTGTCACTCCTCTTCATGGACTCAACATTGGCTTTCAGATTTTCTTCTGTTAGCAGGCCTTTGCACAGGCACTCTCCCACACCTAGAATGGACTTCCTTGCCTCTTGGAATGTTGAGCTTTTCAAGCCTCAGCCTAGGAGCTGATTTCATAAGAAGGGTTTTCCAATCCCCGTGGTAATTAGTGCCTTTTCTCTTCAAATTTTTGTTACTTTCCTATTTATACATTATAGCCTCCAGCAGAATGAGAGTCAGACTTAATTTTCATTTTCTTTGTTTCCACAGTAGCTAGCCCAGTGCCCTGTGTAGGGCAGATGCTTAATAAATGCTTGCGAAATTGAGTGATAGCATGCTTTCTTGGATGAAAACATGACAAGCCTATACATTTTCATTGCCTTAAACTATGAGAATTTTTTTTAAGTGTGACAGCAGTTGGAAAAGGAAATGTTTAGGAGTCTCAGAGTACTAGACCCCTATGGGGTCTGAGTGGGCAGTACAACTGCAGGAGGGCTAGCCCAGGGGGCTTCACATTTGGGCTGTACAGTGGACAGTAACAAAGCCAGAGGAAGCAGCAAGGGCTATGCAATGTTACTGTGATGCCCATGTCTTCCTTGGGAATCTTACATATAAGGTTTTTCTGTGATCTCAAGCCTTCCTTTTCTTGATGCTGCTACTAGTTGTTTAACTGAATATGTAGTAAATGTAGTGAGAGACAGATGAATGAGGCAGAATGGAGAGAAACCCCTAATGGGTATGGTTTTAGGGAGGACAAGAGAGACATAAGGAAAGCCAAAGGAGAAAAATATGGGACAGAAATGTACATGTGCACAGGCAGCTCTCTTCAAGGCTTCAGAGGGGCCAGCATATGAAAGAAAGATGACTTGTCCTTTTAAGCCCTGAAGAGTAGAGGATAAAGTGAGCTTAGTGAGCTTGATGTGAGGACAGAAATTTCTGACAGGGCTGTGTAAAATGACTTGGGACATAGCAAGTACTTTATTCACTAGAAGTCTGCAGGCAGAGGCTAGGCAGCTGCTTGTTGGAATGTCCTAGAGAGGTTTGGAGTTCACGTATTGGTCAGATGACATGGCATCTGTGGTGCTTTCACCTCCTAAAAGTCTGTGTGATCTCTTGTTGAGAGTCACAAAAAATGCATAATAAGGCTAGCCATTCAGTTTCAGAAAGCACTGTGTAGTCGTAGGGTGATTCTCCCAAAAAAGTCCCTGCCCTCAGGGAGGTTACAGTGTATGGCAGGAGGAGGTGGAATACAAGCATAAGTAAATATGTAATTTGAGGTGCTGGTAAAAAGCCATAAGAAGGGGGGAATCTGGAGCGGTTCTTGAAGGACCATAGGGATCTCAAAAGGCAGAGGTCAGGAGGTGACTATTTAGGTAGAGGAAAAAATTGTGGGGGAGTAGAAGTGGAAAATTGACCATTACAGAGAGAGAACAAGAAGTTGTCTAGTTTTCTTAGAATGGACATTATGGAGGAGACTAATGTTTTCTTAAGAATCTGTATAGGAGTTTTTTTTCCTTATCTAAAGACAATCAGAAGTCATAGAAGCCTTTTGAGTATATGAGTGATATGGTCAGACCACTGCTTTAGGAATGTTAACTTGGAGGAAAAGGTTAGTGTAAGTGATTAGGGCCTAACCTTGGGGAAGGAAGGTTCTGGAGGTGCAAAGAAGGGTCTCATGGGAGAGATACTGTGAGAGGGGGCATGGTCAGAACTTAGCAACTGATCTGGCTATGGGATGAGCAAGGGTGAAGATGTGCCCTGATTGTTGTAATTTGTCCTTCTTTCTCAGAACCAGTGACATCAGGAAGGTAATGTCTTGATTTGCAAGTGAATTGGATTGACATGAGGCAGGTCTGTGCAGTCCCCAATTTTACTCTCTCCTCTGGAGCCATCTTGGTCCAGTCACCCGAACAGAAATAGGCATGGTAGAGCAGGCTTAAGAGAGAAAAAGAGTTTAATGTGTCTGGGATGCTTAGGTAGAGAAGTGTAGTAGGCAGTAATACAGGATTAAAATTCAGGAGGAAGAGTAAGAATGGTATTTGAAGTGGAGAATAGAAAGCCTGGGACAGAGCCCTAGAGGAAAGCCCTGTATAATGGGTGGGAGGAAGATGATGATTCAGCAAAGAGAAACAGAAGCAGGCAGGTAGGAATTAGAGTCTAAAGGAGGTGAGTACATTAGAAGGATGGGGATAGTTGGGGGTCAGCTTTGACTTGGAACATGGAGGAATTGAGGACTGTTCTCAGGCTTAATTGGGCATGTTGGTTAAGCACAAATAGGTAACACTTGCTTGGTGGCCTATCCTCTTTTCCCTCTCAAGGTTTCCCTGTGACTGTTTTCTTAAAAATATAAAAAAATGTAACACTAGACTACATGCTGAAGTAAAAAGTTTTTATAACCTATATAACTGAATCTTGTTAGACTATGAAAGGAAAGTCTTTAATAGACATAGTAGTAAAGATTACCTAGTTTTAATATCATATAATTTAATTGCAGCATCCCTACAGCATGTCCATTTCTGTTAATTGAATACTTTATTTCTTTGGTTTATTGTAGGTGAGGTGCCACGAGGCTTCCGGTTTCATTGTCAGGCTGCAAGTAAGTATAAAGGACTGAGAAGGAATGTGGGAACTGACTGTTGAAATTCTTCTGATGAGAATGTTAGATCCTGAATTTGAATGAATCTGGTTTTTCATCATTGGGAACTGTGCTGGAACTGCAAGTTGAAGGAGAACTGGGTTTTATTGTAGGGTTGTAGCATATGGACAACATTATAACCTTGTCTGCTTTGGGGGAATGTTGAAGTAAAATATGCTGTGATTAATGGAGGGCTGCATCATCTCTGTAGTCATCTTTTAGTCCTAATAGGACCAACTGTCATCTTTGTGGCCAAGCTTTTAAGTGAGATGTCAAAGGAGACTTAAGCTTTCAGACCCAGGACAGTGAGCAGGGCTTTCTGTGGAAAGGAAGGAAAAAGGAAGACTATTGCTTAAGTGCAGGAAGATGCTAGTATTAATCCACATTTAGAGTTTAAAAAGCATAGAATCTTTAAAGAATTTTCGCCAGGAATGGAGAAAAAGTTGTTGGAATTGAAATTACTATGTAATTATTTTTTTTTTAAAGAGTAAAATGAAGGGTGAAAGTAGTGCCTGGTAACATAGGTAATTATGTGGTTTATCAGACTTGGATGGATTTTTTTTTATTTGAGGAAAAGAATGCTAGTAGAATTTAGACATTTCCTTACCCTGCTGTTTTATTTTTTAAAAAAATTAAAATCAGTTACATTTAACTAATTTATTTCTTTTATAATCTATTTTCAGATTAACTAGATTTTATGCTGAGTTTGAAATTGTCTTGAAAGAGGAGAAACTTAAAAATTCTATTTTTGAAAAGCTAAAATCTGTAACCACATTATCATTAAATATCTTATTCAGGAGGGGCAGTTTCTAATATTTTGGAGACAATATTTGGCATTTTGAGGGTGTGCTATTAAATGGTCAACAATTTATAGAATATATTGAATAGATAACCCTGTTAATTTAGTATCTGGCTCAGCTCCGAGAACTGTTCTATTGGTTATCACAAATTTATATAAGTAAATTTACCATGTTGATAGGTTAAAAAATAAAATTTGATACAGACTCTTGTGACTATACTATTATATTTTAACAATTTATATATAGACCTGCCACCTGCTGAAGTCCCACCCAACTGACCTCTCTGCAGATTTAAAATTCACATGAATTAGCTTCCTGAAGTCTGCATACTTTTATGGAAATCCCTATATAATACATTCAAACAGTGATGTAAAGTTGTATTAGGATAACTTTCTATCCTGTCCTAAATTGATTTTATTTGCTTTTATGCAGGCCTTATATTTTGTTTTCAAGCTAAATAAATAATAACTACACATTTATATCCTTAAACAGAAAATCACATATTTCATAGTTTCCATAGATGGTACCTAGTAGTGAATAGGTATAAATGCACCCACATTTACTGTTTAAAGGTCAACTCTAAAGTGCTGTTTCTAAACTATAACATTTAATATAGTTTGTACTTGTCATGTTCTGTTGTTTCTGAGTTAAGCAAGGAATTTTTTTTAGCACAGATAGATTATAGATAAAGAGAGTCAATCTAATGTATTTGAAATATGCCAGTTTAACTTGGTAGAACAACATTTAAGTCTATCTAGAGATACATTTAATATATTTTTTTACTTGAATTCTCCTAAAATTTAAATTGTTAATTGGATAATGAAATGAAAGCTGTTATAACACACTTAAATTATATTCTTGAGTATGAAAATGTTCAATTTATTCTCTTAACTTTTAAGGATAGAGTATCTTTTTAAAATAGATTATCTTTTGAAATATAAATAGCTTATGGAACTAATTGATGGTCTTACTTAGCATTAATTAGATCCAAATATTGGGTAAGTTACCAAAATTTTGGTCTTTCTAACTAATTAATTTGACTTAGTCATTTAATTATAAAGCAGTCCATATAAAAATATGGGATTTTCTATTGATGGATTTTTAAATTGGCAGGCTTGTACATAATAATGCCCTATGTATCTAGCATTCACATTTATCTGAAATACAGGTTCCACTTGTAAATCAGATTAGAAATGGGCAAAGTAATTGTTACAAGACCTCATATACTATGTTTTTTTAAAAATTATTTTCTTTGTTTTCAGTGTTCTACAATCACTTTCATATATCTTAGATTTTTTTTCCTTTCCCCCCCTCCCTCCTCATTCCCTTCCTGAGAACAGTGTACAATCTTATATAGGTTCTGCATATACATTCCTGTTAAATACGTTTTCACCATAGTCATGTTGCATAGGAGAATTAAATGAATGCGAAAAATCATAAAACAAAATGTAATACAAAACAAAATGGTCTGCTTTATTCTGCGATACAGTTCCATAGTTCTTTCTCTGGATGTGGAAGGTGTTTTGCCTCAGGAGTCCATTGGGAATTTTTTAAGTCCTTGCATTGCAATGCAGTATTAAATCTACCAGAAAAATTCCTCACACACCTTGGTTGTTGCTGCATACACTATGTTTTGAAGGAGAAGATTTTAAACTTAAGCACAGGCTTTGTTTGATATCATATGTCAACTAAGTTCTGACCTAACAACCAAGGACAGGACAATGAAGAGAAACCGGGGCTTTAGAGTTGGACCCCTAGCTCCTAGCTCTTCTACTTCTTGATTCTGAGACCTGGGGCGAGTGGCTTCATCTCTATGTAAAAGAAAGGTTTAGCGGCCTGCAAGGTCTCTTCAAAGTCCAAATCCTGCCTTGGTCCAATTTAATAAATATTTGAGTGGCACATGGTGTAAGACTCCGGCTCAGAGGTCTTTTTAACACAAGATTCATCTATCTTGTCCCTTTCTGAATTTTATTTTTTTAATAGGCTAAACATTGATTTGTTTCAATCATTTTTCATATAATATGTCTGCTATATAACATTTGGCCCATTGGACTTGAGGTCAACTGAAACATCCAGGTAGTTTTCATGCAGTCAGTTAAGTGATTTTGCACCCCCTCAGCCCGAGACGCTCCTCCCTAGATACAGGTGAATCGGATTTGGTTGTTAGCATTCCAGATGATAGATGATAGGGAATAGCTACAAGTTTCCGATTTACCTCTTCCTTGAGTAAGGGGAAGAGGGGAGAGGCTGGTAAAGAGGAATTATGAGCCATGGAATAGGGTAGAAAAGGTAGCTTATGGCGTGGCTCCTATTGTCTCAGTAAACTAGTAATTAATAGAATGTAATATCTATTTTCAGGGTTGTGTTTTTTCATTATTCTGTTCATTTTTATCTGGTAAGAAATCTTAACAACTGATTGATAATACAATCCCTTCATCAGTTTTTTTTATAATTCTGTTAGTATTCTCCTCTCTTTCCACTTCCTTCCATTTATTTGAATGTTAGTAAATATAGCTTCATCTAATAATATGAAGTAGTCCATTATAATTTCAATCCTGCATTAAATCTATAAATGAATTTGAATAGTAATAATAATTTATATTTTTCTTTTTTTCAACCTGATCTTGTATAGGGAATATTTGGCTAATTGGTTCTTCCTTAATTTCTGTCAGTCACTTTGAGCTTGTCTTTCATTTCTTAATAAGTTTAAAAATTATAACTTAGACTCCCTTTCATCTTTTCCCAATGCAGATTTTTCTCCTCTATTTCTTTGGTCAAATAACTTATCACCTTACATATTTTTGCTCAAATTTCTATTGTCAGTCATTGTAATTGGATAGGAGAGTCTTGCCATAGTCAGGGCTAGAGGTTGTGAGATAGAAGTAGCTGATTGTCCTCTAAGAAATGGTGATTTGACTTAACTGAGAAAGGTGAGGGGAAAACTGTTTATGTGTATGTATCTACAAAGTTCAAACCTTGGACCGTAACTATAATTAGGAAGAGTGACAGCAAAAATGACCAGAAATGGGAGATAAAATCCAAGAAAGAAATTTGAGATGAAATCCATGGGCTCAACTTTACACATATTTTGTGCATTTGTATGTGTATATAACAACAAAATGAACATGAACTAAGGATCCTTACACTGAGGAGGTCCCCCATTAATGTCATGTGGTGGGAAGAACTGAGAATTGCAGTATGGCTCTGGGAGGAAGGAAGCACTAAATTCAGAAGAAACGGAGTAAGCAAAGGGAAGCTAATTGGTTAGTATGCTCATGTGAGAAACAGGAATCTTGGAAATGTTGAAGATTAATTGAGATAAAATCAATAATATCATTACAGTGGATAGGAAACCACCAGGACAGAAAAGGAAATTGAGAAGGCATTGAGTAAACTCTTCGTGAGTTTGGCTGTGCAATAGGAACAGAGGGCTTTAATTGTCCAGCTAGCTGCTGGAGCATGTGCGCTGTCTCTCCCTCTCTCTCTGCCAGAAAAATGGAGCAGCTAAGACTTTACTGGTTTGCTTTATTTTCATTTTTCCAAAGGTGGAACAAGTGATTTAATTCTAATCACCTGAATTTTTCCCAGATTCTCAGAAACTGAGCAAAATATTTTTTTATTATTTTTATTTATTTTCAGTGTTCTACAATCATTACCATGTAACAGATTGTTTTCCCCTCCCTCCCTGCAATGGCATACAATTTTTTTATATAGGTTCTACACATACATTCCTGTTAAATACATTTTCACTATAGACATGCTGTGTAGAAGAATTAAAATGAATGGGAGAAATCATGTAACAAACCAAAATGTAATACATGGAAAAAAATGCTCTGCTACATTCTGCGATTGAATTCCATAGTTCTTTCTCTGGCTGTGGAAGGCATTTTGCCTTAAAAGACCATTAGGAATTTTTTTAAGTCCTTGTATTGCAATGAAGTTCAAGTCTGCCAGAAAAAGCTCTCACACACTGTGGTCATTGCTGTGCACAAAGTTCTCCTGGTTCTGCTCCTTTCACTCAGCATCAGATCATATAAGTCTTTCCAGGCCTCTCTGAAGTCTTCCTGCTCATCACTTCTTATAGTGCAATAGTTTTCTATTACATTCATATACCATAATTTATTAGCCATTCCCCAATTGATGGGTATGCCTTTGATTTCCACCACCAAGATTCTGGCCACCACAAAGAGTGCTGCTATAAATATTTTTATACATGTGGGACCTTTTCCCATTTTTATGATCTCTTGGGGATACAGTCTTAGAAGCGATATTGCTGGGTGAAAGGGTATGCACATTTTTGTAGCCCTTTGGGCTAGTTCCAGATTGCTTTCCAGAGTGATTGGACCAGCTCACAGCTCCACCAACGATGAATTAATATTCCAACTCTCCCACATCCTCTCCTATCATCTTCCTGTTCTGTCATGTTTGCCAATCTGATAGGTGTGATGTGGTACCTCAGAGTTGTTTGGATTTGCATCTCTCTAATCAATAGTGATTTAGAGCTTTCTTTTCAAATGACTATAGATAGCTTTAATGTCTTCCTCTGAAAGCTTCCTGTTCACATCGTTTGATCATTTACCAGCTGGGGAATGACTTGTATTCTTGTAAATTTGATTCAGTTCTCTATATATTTTAAAAATGAGACCTTTATCACAAACAGTAATGGTAAAAATTCTTTCCCAGTTGTCTGCTCCCCTCCGAATGTTGGTCACATTGCCTTGTTTGCACAAAAATGTTTCAATTTAATGTAATCAAAGTTATTGCATTTTGCATTTCATAATTTCATAATATTCTCTATTTCTTATTTGGTCACAAATTCCTCCATTCTCCATAAATCTGACAGACTATTTATTCCTTACTCCCTTAATTTGCTTATAATATCAGTCTTTATACCTACATTGTGAATTGGATCTTTCTTAGCATCAGACAGTGACTTTAAAATGTCATCTACTGAGACCCCCATCAGTTCCATCTGTAGTTCTTTAGGTTCCTTTATGTGATATCAACTATGTGAGGCTGAGTGTGATGTTATGATTCTCAGAGTGAGTGAACCTTTCACCGTATTCTCCAATTACTAAGTCTGTAACTGCTGCATATTCTCCAAATGATTCTCATACATCATCCTGCTCGTCAGTGACCTTTGCTAACTGGAGAAGAAGCTCATCCACTTTTGAAGAAGTCTTTTGAAAAAAGGAAAGCTTTTTTTTAATGCTTGGATATTTTTCCATTATCTCACTTAGTTTTACCTTGCAAAGAAATATTCAAATTGTTTTGATTTGATCACACAGAAATGCAACATTTCTATAGAAATTTTCTTTCAATAATTCATATTGCTGATGCTATTCTTTATGAAATTTAACTATCTGTTCTCACAGAGATATAATTTTGACTAACACCTGTCCCTGTGATAGCCAATGCACTTTAGAATGATATGGCAAATCCTCATCATTCAGCTTTAGCATATTACAAAACTGATGATGTCATATTACTTTTGCAGAGATATAGTTAACATTACAAAGTGTAATTTAAAATAGTAACTTTTTAGCACAGAGATTTACAATGAAACGAAATGAGGGCATCAGAATCCATTAATACTTTTTTTATCTGTGCAATAAACCCTGCATATTTTCCTATCATACACTCACTAAATTTACCAAATTCAGTCTAACTTCATGACATTTATCTTTTTTTTTGATAGGTCAATCTAATTTCTTTTTTTAATTAGTTAATTTTTTTTGGTTTATTTTTATTTGTCAATAGACCCTTCCATGAGATTTTTTAATTCCAAGTTTTCTCCCCATCTTTCCCCTCCGCCCACCCCAAGACATCATGCATTCTGATTACCCCTTCCCCCAGCTGCCTTCCCTTCTCTTATTCCCCTTCCCCTCTTATAGGGCAAGATAGATTGCTATACTGCATTGACTGTATATATCTTATTTCACAGTTGCATGTAGAAACAATTTTTAACATTCGTTTTTAAAGTTGTGAGTTCCAACTGCTCTCCCTTCCTCCCTACCCACCTATCCCAACCAAGAAGGCAAGCAATTCAATATAGGTTATACATACATAGTTATGCAGAACACTTCTGTAACAGTCATGTTGTGAAAGACTAACTATATTTTCCTTCATCCTATCCTGCCCCCCATTTATTCTATTATCTCTTTTGACACTATCCCTCCTCAAAAGTATTTACTTTTAATTACCCCCATTTGCCCTCCCTTCCATCATTCCCCCACCCCCAGGTATCCCCTTCCCCCCTACTTTCATAAAATAGATTTTCATACCAAATTTAGTATGCATATTATTCCTTCCTTAAGCCAAATGTGATGAGAGTGAGGTTCACTCCTTCCCTCTCACCTCTCTTCTTTTTCTGCATTGAAAAAGCTTCTTCTTGCCTCTTTTATGTGAAATAATTTGCCCTATTCTATTTCTCTTTCTCCTCCCAATATATTTCTCTCACCCCTTAATTTTTTTTAGATATCATCCCTACCTATTCAACTCACCTCGTGCCCTCTGTCTATATGTATATAATCCCTCTAACTATCCTAGTACTGAAAAAAGTCTCAAAAGTTACAAATATTATCTTTTCGTGTAGAAATGTAAACAGTTCAGCTTTAGTAAGTCCCTTATGATTTCTCTTTCCTGTTTACCTTTTCATGCTTCTCTTGATTCTTGTATTTGAAAGTCAGATTTTCTTTTAAGCTCTGGTCATTTCAACAGGAATGCTTGAAAGGCCTCTATTTCATTTAATAACCATTTTTACCCTGAAGTATCATACTCAGTTTTTCTGGGTAGGTGATTTTTGGTTTCAGTGCTACCTTCTTTGATCTCTGGAATATCATATTCTAAGTCCTTTGATCATTTAATGTAGAAGCTGCTATCGTATTATCTTGATTGTATTTCCACAATACTGAAATTGTTTCTTTCTGGCTGCTTGCAGTATTTTCTTCTTGACCTGGGAACTCTGAAATTTGACTACAGTATTCCTAGGAGTTTTCCTTTTGGGATCTCTTTCAGGAGGCAGTTGGTGGATACTTTCAATATCTGTTTTACCCTCTGGTTCTACAATATCAGGGCAATTTTTCTTGATGATGTGTAGGCTCTTTTTTTGATCATGGCTTTCAGATAGTCCCATAATTTTAAAATTGTCTTTCCTGGATCTGTTTTCCAGGTCAGTTGTTTTTCCAATAGGATATTTCACCTTTTTTTTCTTTCTTTTGGCTTTGTTTTATAATTTCTTGATTTTTCATAAAGTCATTAGCTTTCATCTGCTCCATTCTAATCTTTATGGAATTATTTTCTTTTTTTTTCTCTTTTTTTAGTTAAATTTATTTAACTTTTTACATTCATTTTCACAAAATTTTGGGTTCCAAATTTTCTCCCCATTTGTTCCCTCCCCCCACCCCAATACACCAAGCATTCTAATTTCCCCTATCACCAGTCTGCCCTCTCTTCTATCATCCTTCCCTTCCTTTCCCTTGTCCCCATCTTCTCTTTTGTCCTGTAGGGCCAGATAACTTTCTATTCCCCATTACCTGTATTTCTTATTCCTAGTAGCAAGAAAGAATAATACTTGATATTTGTTCCTAAAGCTTTGAGTTCCAACTTCTCCCCATCCCTCCCTCCCCCCATCCATTCCCTTTGGGAAGGCAGGCAATTCAATATAGGCCATATCTGTATAGTTTTGCAAATGACTTCCATAATAGTCATTTTGTGTAAGACCAACTATATTTCCCTCCATCCTATCCTGCCCCTCATTGCTTCTGTTCTCTCTTTTGATCCTGTCCCTCCCCAAGAGTGTTGATTTCCAGTTGCTCCCTCCTCCCATTGCCCTCCCTTCCATCATCCCCCCTACCCTGATTATCCCCTTCTCCCCCACTTTCCTGTATTGTAAGATAGGTTTTCATACCAAAATGAGTGTGCATTTTATTCCTTCCTTTAGTCGAATGTGATGAGAGTAACTTAATGTTTTTCTCTCAGCTCCCTTCTTTTTCTCTCCACTAAAAAGTCTCCTACCTGCCTCTTCTGTGAGAGATAATTTGCCCCATTCCATTTCTCCCTCTGTCCTCCCAATACATTTCTCTTTCACCGCTTAACTTCATATTTTCAAGATGTGATCCCATGCTATTCAGTTCACTGTGCTCTCTGTCTGTGTGTGTGTGTGCATGTGTGTGTGTGTAAGTGTGTAATCCCACCAACTACCCAGATACTGAAAAGTTTCAAGAGTTACAAATATTGTCTTTCCATGTAGGAATGTAAACAGTTTAACTTTAGTAAGTCCCTTATGACTTCTCTTTGCTGTTTACCTTTTCATGCTTCTTTTCATTCTTGTGTTTGAAAGTCAGATTTTCTTTTCAGCTCTGATCTTTTCATCAAGGATGCTTGAAAGTCCTCTATTTCATTGAAAGACCATTTTTTCCCCTGAAGTATTATACTCAGTTTTGCTGGGTAGGTGATTCTTGGTTTTAGTCCTAGTTCCTTTGACTTCTGGAATATCCTATTCCACACCCAATCCCTTAATGTAGAAGCTGCTAGATCTTGTGTTATCCTGATTGTATTTCCACAGTACTTGAGTTGTTTCTTTCTAGCTGCTTGCAGTATTTTCTCCTTGACCTGGGAACTGTGGAATTTGGCCACAATGTTCCTAGGAATTTCTCTTTTTGGATCTCTTTCAGGCAGTGATCAGTGGATTCCTTGAATAATTATTTTGCCCTCTGGTTCTAGAATATCAGGGCAGTTTTCCTTGATAATTTCATGAAAGATGATGTCTAGGCTCTTTTTTTGATCATGGCTTTCAGGTAGTCCCATAATTTTTAAATTGTCTCTCCTGGATCTATTTTGCAGGTCAGTTGTTTTTCCAATGAGATATTTCACATTCTCTTCCATTTTTTCATTCTTGGTTTTGTTTTATGATTTCTTGGTTTCTTATAAAGTCATTAGCTTCCATCTGTTTCATTTCAATTTTTAAAGAACTATTTTCTTCAGTGACCTTTTGAACCCCCTTTTCCATTTGGCTAATTCTGCTTTTTAAAGCATTCTTCTCCCCATTGGCTTTTTGAACCTCTTTTGCCAATTGAGTGAGCCTATTTTTCAAGGTGTTATTTTCTTCAGCATTTTTTGGGGTCTCCTTTAGCAAGGTGTTGACCTGCTTTTCATGCTTTTCTTGCATCTCTCTCATTTCTCTTCCCAGTTTTTCCTCCACCTCTCTCACTTGATTTTCAAAATCCTTTTTGAGCTCTTCCATGGCCTGAGCCCATATTTTGGATTTTTGGGATACAGAAGCCTTGACTTCTGTGTCTTTCCCTGATGGTAAGCATTGTTCTTCCTCATCTGAAAGGATGGGAGGAGATATCTGTTCACCAAGAAAGTAACCTTCTATGGTCTTATTTTTTTTTCCCTTTTCTGGGCATTTTCCCAGCCAGTTACTTGACTTCTGAGATTCCTCTCCACCCCCGCCTTGCCTCCAGATCTGCCCAGCTAGTGCTTGGGGTCTGAGATTCAAATGCTGCTTCCCAGCCTTTTGGCAGGGTTGGGGCTGCTATTCAGTGTGAGATTAAATTAAAGTGCTCAGGTGGGAGCAAGGCTGCTATTCAGTGTGAGATTAAGTTCAGCTGCTCGGGTGAGGGCAGGGCCACCTCACTGGGCTCAGTTCCTTCAGGGGATTTATGCGGAGATCTTCAACAATGGATCCAAGCTCCTGTCTGCTTTGGGAGCTCCTGTCCTCTGCTGCCACCTCCTGAGGGGGCCTGAGTTATGGAGACAACCCCGCTCCCCTCTTGGCCAGCCAAACAGGCTCTCTCGCTGATCTTCGGTGTCTGTGGGTGGAGGGACCTGTGTGGCTGCTGGAGATTCCATCCCTGAAGCCTGCTCAGATCTGCTCTTCTCGGTGCCACGCAGCCAAGGCAGGGCTGGGCTCTGCTCCGGGTCCAGTGCATGATGGACCTTTGGTGTTGGTTTTTCAGGTCTCTTTGGAACAGAAATCTCCTCCACTCTGTTGCTGTGTGACTTCCGCTGTTCCCGAATTTGTTGGGAGTTCTTCTTTATGGGTATTTTATGGGCTGTGGGTTCAGAGCTAGCATATG
This sequence comes from Bettongia penicillata ogilbyi, assembly GCA_023548195.1. Classification (NCBI taxonomy): domain Eukaryota; kingdom Metazoa; phylum Chordata; class Mammalia; order Diprotodontia; family Potoroidae; genus Bettongia; species Bettongia penicillata. The sequence goes on from JAJHZJ010000993.1 coordinate 383,882, forward strand.
TGAATCTTTCTATTCTGCCATCTTTGCTCCTCCCCCCTATGGAATTATTTTCTTCAGTGAGCTTTTGGACCTCCTTTTCATTGGGCCAGTTCTGCTTCTCCTCGTTGGATTTTTGGATCTCTTTTGCCATTTGAGTTAGTCTGTTTTTTAAAGTGTTATTTTCTTCAACATTTTTTTTTGTCTCCTTTAGTAAGCAGTTGACTTGTTTTTCATGATTTTCTCACATCGCTCTCATTTCTCTTTCCAATTCTTGCTCTACTTCTCATACTTAATTTTCAAATAGTTTTTGAGCTCTTCCGTGACCTGAAACAAATTAATATTTTTCTCAGAGGCTTTGACTTTGTTGTCCTCTGTTTGTATACTTTGGTCTTCCTTGCCACCAAAGTAAGTTTCTATAGTCTGATTCTTTGTCTTGTGTGTGTTCATTTTCTCAGCTGTTTATTTGACTTTTGAGCTCTTTGTGAAGGTAGTTCTCTGCTTCCAATGGGGGTGGGGGGGTGTACTGTAAGCCACTTGATCCCCCTATAATCTGTGGGCCTAGAGCTCCAGAAACAGTTGCTGTTGCTGCCCCTGCTGCTGCTGCCATGGGCTCCTCCTCCAGGGGCTCCTCTACCCCCTCTGCCAACCTGGAGCTGGGGCCTAACCATCCTACTCTCTCACACAGGTCTGACAGGTTTTTTCCATTGATGTTCCAATTTGTCCTTGGCTTTTTGGGGTCATGAAGTCTGGAAACTACCACAGGTGCTAGTGATTCAGTTCCCCTGTGCCAGCGTGGATCACTCTGGGCTGTACTCTGATCCCAGCACAGCACATTGGACCCTTCCCAGTGACTTTCCATGCTGTCTTGGGCTGAAGATTTGCTCCACTCCATCATTCTTTGGGTTCTACAGCTCCAGAATTTGTTTAGTCATTTTTTACAGGTATTTGGCTGCTTTTGGGGGGAGAATGCTAGCAAGTCCATGCTGTTACTCCTCCACTTTGTCTCCGCCTCCATGACATTTATCTTGAAAGTTGCTGAAGATACTTATTTCCCGTGTTCCGTTTGTAACTCTTCATAGTAAAGAAAATCTGTTATGACCCAAATGAAGTATAAAACCTGTGCCAAGTCAGTAGTAAAAGTTGATTTGTCTAAAGTGATTGAATAGTATATTTTCATTTTGAAGTATTGCATGAAGTTCTGTTAAGTTGAAGACTAATTCATGCTGCCAGTGGTTCTCCTTGAAAGAGGTACTTTGAAATATTTTAATGGGATCTAAGCATCCTGCAACTTGTACAATGTATTCTTTCACAATTGCTACATCACTAAATTACTTCCCTTTTTTTTCTTAAGTATATAAGATACTTTACAAGTTGCTTCAATGGCATTATTTCCTGGTCTTATTAATGCTTGAAAGAATTGTCTTTGCTTTTGCTTTTCATATTTTAATTTCTACAGTACAATCTTTCACACCTCTCCCTCCAATCTAAAATATTTATGGGCCTTATGAGTGTTACAATGCTGGTGAGCATTGAATTTCTTTAATGTTGATGTTACAGTATCGCAAAGCAATCAAATCACCCTATCTTTAGCAGTAACAAGATGATATTGCAACTCCCAATCCTCATTAAAAAAATCCATTTTCTTCCTTCAGTGTTCTCTCGGTCTTCTTTGATTTGATCGGCTGTTAAACAGACAATTACATAGTACTGTTGAGCTGTGCAGTGATTCACAAATTCCACTTCAAACAGAAACATAGTGCGCTGTTGGCAAAAGCTGATAAGAGACTGGCATAGTCAACCACCATAAACCCTCACCAACCAGCCCTCATGTGGTAGTGGTGCCAGTCAGGTGGAGAAAGTTAGAACTAAATAATGAGCATAACAGCCATCAGTCTAGCCCTTATAAACTTACTAATGTTCTAATTGTGTCAATCTGAGAGGATTATTTTGTTAAAATTTATTTTATTCTTTGGTATTTTAAATACATTTTAAAAAATAAAATGTAAATATAAAAGACAGTGTATTAAAAGGATTTGTTTTAAAATTTGGATATAGTGGAAAGGTACTCAAGGACCTAGAGGACCTAGACCTTAAAGGCCACAGGTTCCCCATCCCTGCCCTAGAGTAGTGAATTCTGTGGGTGGGATTGTTGGGCCCCTCACAAATGGAGAAGGAGAGGCTGTAGAAGGGCAAATGTCCCACTTTTCTTAAAGGGGAAGTGATCAGTCTTTAAACTTAGGAGTCTAGAATTTAAATATTATTTAAACATTAGGACAAAAAACCTTTGTGGCTGTCAAGGAAAAATCAAAAAGAAAAGATCAAACAATACAGGCTTAATTTACCTAGATTTTAGAAAAGCATGCTATGTTTTGTTAAATGACCCGACCCACTGCTCCCCATCTGCAAGAGTTTTAGTAGTTCAGTGTCTCCTTGGTAGGTGGTCTTAAGTAGAGTGCCCCAGGGGTCTGAGTGCTGATCCTCAGCGCTTTCATATCACAAGGACAAAACCATGTAGATGATAGATGACTCAGCAAAGTGGCAGGTAGCAAGTAACCAGTGCATTGAATAGCAGAGGAGGATCTAAAAGATTTCAACAGGCTAGACTTAGACTATCAGGACAAACCTAGCAGCATAAATGTAAAGTCTTTCACCTGCAAAGACTTTTAAAAGCTATGCAGGCTTATCAGCCAAAGTTATCTCCCTGAGACCAGCCATTTAAATTTTTGTTTTTCAGTCATGTCAGACTCTTCATGACCCATTTGAGATTTTCTTGGCAAAGATACTGGGGTGGTTTTCCCTTTCCTTCTCCAGCTCATTTTACAGATGAGGAACCTGAGGCAAACAGGCTTAAATGATTTGCCCAGAATCACACAGTCAATGGTGTGAGGTTGGATTTGAACTCCGGTCTTCTTGACTCCAGGCTAGTTGCACAGAGTTTAAACGTTCTGCACAAAGCCTTCCGTGGCTTCCTTTTACTAGAATAAACCGCCAAGGCCTTCATTTGGCATTAAGGCCCTTCACAGTCAAACTCCAGTCTGCCTTTGTAGCCTTATCTCGTGTTGCTCGGGTTCCCAACTGAATTGTGTTCTGGTCCCTAACTTGACCTTCCGTGCATTGCCTCTGAATTTTTACCAGTCATCATCTCTCCGCTGGAATGAACTCTTTCCTCTTTATATTTCTTCCCCAACTTCGGAGATTTGGCTCAGATGTGACCACTTCCATAGAACTGATCTTCTCAGTGGTTCTTGTACTCTCCTACTCACTTACATTGTATTTATTGGTCTCTGTGTGTGCTACACTCCTCCTCTAGGATGTGAATTCCTTGAGGGCAGGGGCTTTTTGTTCTTCTGGTTTTATATTAATCCCTAACCTAGCACCTCGGACGTAACATGTCCTGAATTGTCTTTAATTGTGTTTAATTGAATTACTTTAATTTTATTTAGTTTGGGAGAAAAAAACTAAGATGTCTAAAATTTAGTACCTTGTAGCTGTAGCTAATTAAAGAACACTTCAAACTGAACTCAAGAAGTACTTTAACCCCTGGTTGAGATAGATCTTTGCTGACTCCAACACAGTTAAAACAACAGTTTTAAATAAAGCATGTATGTTGCAAATTAATGGCTTCAGTTCTCTAAAGCAGCGGTGTCGGACTCAAATAGAAGCTGGAACCATACTGGCCACTTAATGAAGTGGAAAACCACAGATTAACATTATGTTGCACTTTTATTTATCATTTAAACAAATACTGCATTTTACCCTGAGAAGTTTTGCTGAGAGGCCCCCCCCGGTTTGACCCCTTTGTTCTACAGGACTCTAAAGAAAAGAAGATTTAAATATTAGGTCTCCCTCCTTTCCTTCTCACCCCATCTTTGGTGCTGAGAGGGTTTCCTATGGCTTAAATCCTCAGGAAATCTCAAGTAAGTTCTGCTTGGAGATTCTGTTATGTTACAAACAACAAGGCGTCTTGGGACTGGACGTTCTAAAGCAGGGATGGGGAACCACGTATGGCCTTCTAGGTCTGGGTATGGCCCTTTGACTCCAAGTTTTACACAAAAAAAATCCATTCATAAAAGGATTTGTTCTCTTAAGTTTGGATTCAGTGGAAGGGCCACATTGGAGAACCTAGAGAGCCATGTGTGGCCTTGAGGCCACAGATTCCCCATCCCTGTCAAAATACAGGATAATAAAATGGGAGTATATTTAATTGCTTTTGGTACTTTCAATTTCTGATTTTGATAGTAATTTCGAAAAACTGTGAAAAAGTTTCTAATAAATGGCATTTTAAATTCTTCTCTAAGTATTGACTTTTTAAAGTTGTGAAATGATCTAGTATGTTGCACAGAAATAAATACTATGATAATGTAGGTAAAATAATCAGGGATATAAAAGGGTTGCACTGTGAGAAGAAGAATACCAGGAGAAGAATGGTCTCCACTTCTGTAGCAGTAGAATTAGGGAGTGTACGCCTCAAAGCTGCAAACAGATCTGAACGAGAATCTACTGGTGAAATAGGTAGCACATTCCCTTCTTGTCTTTAAGAGGTCATGGTTAAGTTAAAGGAGCATTTACATTTGTGGATGACTGATGGAGCCGTAATGAAAGAAAAGCAGGGACAGACATCTCAAACCCTTGGAGGTTGTTGTTCACCTGTGGTGAATCTTGGTACCACTGTTGGAGAGAAAAAATTAGGTCAGGCAATTATGGATCTTACCAAGGGTGAGGATTTTCATTTAGAAGCACTTTAGATCCTTTATCAGTAAATTGAATACTTACTGTATAGATTGTTTGGGAACAGCAAGAGAAGTTTGGTATGGTTTCTGCCACCAACCATAGTACAGTCTAGAGGGAGAATCCTGGCATACATGGAATGAAGAAAAATTAAATCCTGAGCTCTGATCCTTAATATAATTCTGTTTAGTAGGAGTTTAGAGAAAGGAAAGCTCCAAGTGGGCTGGAACAGTCCACATATTGTCTGAGAGAGTAAGGATTTCTCAGAGGGCTTAAGTCATTAATCCAACTTTAGCATATATGAGGGTGGCTGCCGTAATTGTTCCAAGATTGAAAGTGGGTAGGTATCCATCTTTAGCAGTGATTGTTTTTATAAATTTGCAAACAGAGATCATGGCAGAGAGTATGTTTTCATGCTAGATTCTGGAGAACTTTTTGAATTATAATTACCTCTGTCCATATGACCCTTTAAAAAAAGCATTAGTGTTTATTAACATCACTGATGACACTTTTAGTACTGTAATACTTCTATCATTTAATTTTGACATCTTTTTCTCCCTTCTTTATCTCTTCTATCTTTTCCTGCCAGGTGATGCCAGTCACAAGATCCCTATTTCTAACTTTCACTCAGGAGATGACTATGCAACTGTGTTACAAAATCTGTATCGATTTATTTCTCCAAACCAAAGCAGCTGGCCACCTGTGTACTGCAAGGTAACTGTTAGAAGCAGGTCTCTTAACACCAGTCAGACAATTTGACTGTGTACTGTTGGTGTTCGTTAAATTGTATTCATTTCAAATTGTTTTCAGTTGAGCTAGGCATAAAGCCCTTTTTGTGAAATTTCTGCAGTCTTTGGGGAAAAGTCTTTGAGCTGTTTTCTTTACCTTTACCTTAGAGTTGTTGCTTTCGTCATATAATGATTAGGTACTTTCTCGAGTCCTTGAGTATATTGTCATCCTTCATAACATGATTGAGAAGGAATTTTATAATCTAGACCAGGGGTGGGGAACCTGTGACCTTGAGGCCTCATGTGGCACTCTATATAAGGATTTGTTCTGTGACGTTTGGATTTAATCAAAGCATGCGTCTTAGGACCTAGAGCGCCATGTGTGGCCTCAAGGCCGCAGATTCCCTCACTCCTGGTCTAAACCCTAGACTTCAGGTAAAACTATATAAAAACTATATTGCACAAATCTCAGAAGAAAAAGATAAAATACTGTTGTCCTTACCGCTATTGCCTCATGTTTGTACCTTGCTTCACTTAAGTTTTTTATGTCATCTTTCATCTAAGCTAAATCTCTCCATTTGTAACATAAGCTCCTTCTCTGTCTAGATAAATATTTGGGTTGACAAGAACCCTTCAAAGTCATTTTGAATTTGAGGAGAATGTGTATATTTAAAAAGCATAATTGGGGGATAGGGACAGGTGGGATAGAAAATAATTTTTTTTTCTTCAGTCTGATGATAGGTACAGAGTTAACTGGTGCTTGAAGCATATGGCAAAGAAACTGGGTGAGGAAAAATAAAATTCTTATCAGCACACTTTTATGTTTCTGTTCTCTTGTATATTTTTGAAATACTTAAAAATGACTCTCTTCTTGCTTTTCCTGATGAAAGAAATTGGGCACGAGCTAGAAATCCTCACCGTAGAGGACCTGGTGGTGGGAATCTACCAACAAAAACTTCATAAGGAGCCATCGAAGACCTGGGTACGAAGCCTCCTTGATGTGTCCATGTGGGATTACTCTAGCAACACAAGGTATTGCCAGTACAGTCTTCTGCTGCTTGACTAGTTGAAACCACCAGCTAGAGCTGTTCATATGTATCTTATATTTTAGAAGGAAGTGTCAACACCTTATTGCGTTCAATTATCCCAGCAATAGCAGAAACGAGCAGAGCCAGGAGAAAGAGCCATTTGTGATAGATTTACCCTTTCTTTGTGAGTTCTGAAAAGTAAACTATCTGCATTTAAAAATTGCCTCAGCTTCCCTCCACATCTCCAGTCTTACTGCCTATAACGGGTTTTAGGTCTTTACTTAAAACATACTGCTTGACATATAGCTATGTGCCATGGAGAGCAAACATCCCATGATAAAGATATCTTCATTAAATACTTTTATAAGTCCAGTTTGGAACACTCCCTTCCCTGACTGTGTCCCAACCAATGCATACCCCTTGCCTTTGGCTGTTTCTGGCTCTAAAATGGAGTGATAGTTTCCTTTGTGCTGGAGCATTCCTTAGGGAGCAAAGGAGTAATGCTTCAGGTCCTTCCTAGAAGGCATCCAGGCACTCTGGTCATTAGCTTGAACATGGAAGACCTTCTCTGTTAAACACCATGGTAGAGACTTGAGTGTGGAATGGATGTTTTAGGACCCAGTCTTCCAGCTCTTAGAAGATGTAGGTCATTTAGGAAGTACAACTATATAGGACTTATAAAATCAACAAATTTTAGACAGTGCTGTTAAACTTAATAGATTCTGAGCAGGCATTCCAATATTAGCTATGTTTGCTCAGATGTTCAGTGCCTTTTATTTCTAGAAAAAGTAGATAAGAGTTTGTTTATTAAAGTTGAGTTAGGTGATACTAGAAACATTGTCTTATCTGTTTAGGCGAACTTGTAGTGAATAGCAGTCATTTTAAAAATAAAATATTAATTTTGTTTAACCAGTTTGTCAAGACGTTGGCCTAGGTCCCTTTATTGACAGTTAAGCTTTTGATTGAGAGCTTGGAGTCTCTAAGATAAGCCCAAACTTTGGTTCTATATGAATTTCTCAACAGAGGTTTTCTGTGTTTTATTGTCAGAGTAGCCAGCAAAGGTGTGAGGGAATTGAGGGAATAAACTAGAGATGATGTTAGGAAGTTGAGGGGTAGGGAAACAGGTGCAGAGCCTGACTTCGCGCCTTCTTTCTCAACACCAAATCAGTTAGATGAGATCTCAGAACACAGTATGTACCTGGATAAGAATCCTCCCTACCATATACCTAGCAAGTGGTCAATCCAGCCTTTGCTCAAGACCCTTCAGCCAAGGGTCAACTCATTCCACTTTGGAAACAGCTATAATTTTAGGGAGGGTTTCTTTATATTTGCCTTTTTGCAGTTGCTGTCTGCTACTTTTAATTCACTTTTTTGGATTCAGTAAATCGAGTATTTATTAAGCACTTTGTGCATGCCCAGTGACTATGCTAGATGATGGAGATACAGGTAACAAAGACTGTATGAAAATCCCTTTTCTCAAGAAGCTTCTATACTAACAGGTAGAATAAGTCTAATTTCTTCTATGCAACAGCCTTTTAAATACTTGAGAAAACCTGTTTAATCATATGCATTTTCTAATCTTTAATACTGAGGTATATAGAGCAAAGCTTTACACCTTGATATGCAAACCTGACCCTGAATTTTAACCTGCCTGTCTCCCAAGATCTTCTTCCCCTCCACCTGCATTGAATCCCTTTCTGGTATTTGACAGTGGCTTCAGATAAAAGATAGGAAATAAATCATTGAGTTTTACAGCTTCTTTACAAGAAAAAATAATCTGCCTGTGTCCCCACTGTGTTACCATAGGGTGCTATGGGAACCTAGAATGACTACTGCAGAACCATACTAGAGAAAATTATTTAATGTTTGTACATTAAACTTATGGTCTTAACTGTGAAGCTAGATTCTAATGTGTACAAAAGTTGTACTGCAATATGATAATTAGTTGTAGGTTTCCATATATTCAACAAGAAACATTTTTTAAATGAGTGTTGTATACCACACAGTGTGCTCTGGGGAATTTACACATTTTAGATAAGATGCTGTCCCCAGCCTTTGAAGGATTTAGAGTCTAGGGATTGAGATACCAGTATAGATTAGAGAAGTATTTTGGTTTGGTTTTTTAAACCAGTGTTAATGTGAGATCTGGGGGAGAAAGTCATTCCCTGACAATTAAGAGAAGGCTCCCTTGAAATGAATTGAACTGTAAGGAGTGGGTAGGCATCAGACACTAGATGGAGAGGGAGTATATAGAGGACAACTTGAGCAAAGGTGTGGAGGTAGGAGAGTACCATGGCTTTGGTCAGTTTTATCTAGTTTGAGTGGACGGGAAAGAGCAGTAAAATGAGATAAGAAAGATGGTTCCACTAGATTGTAGAGCCTTGAATTCCAAGCAAAGGAATTTAAACTCTACAAAGTGGGAAGCAGTAGTGTTATTACTAGAAGCAGAAGAGATTTTTCTGACAGTGGAATGAAGAAAGTATTAGAAGGCAAAGTGAATAGGTAGAAAAATCTGTTAGGCTATTTTGAAATAATCTAGGCAGATCATGGCAGTGGTCTCCTTGTTGTGTTTGTCCTTCATTCTTGAAGGGGACCATGACATCAAGATGATGACATGACTTGCAGTTGACTTTGAGTTGAGGGAGGGAGAGCTTTGCAAGGTCACCAACCTCACCTTCTCCTGAGCCATTTGGGTCCAGTGGCCACATATGCATCAGGAGGACTGGAGATGGTCCAGGATGCAATGTGAGACCCTGGTCCTTTCAGACTTTTAGCATTCTTACTTTGAGTGAGATATACCCATTCATTGAATAGGCTTCTTTTAAGGAATTGCTCAAGGGATGGTCATCCCTTTAATCAAAAAAAAAAAAAATCAAACTGGGAGGAAAAGACCCTCAGGGTTCCTGGGTAAAAGAGAAACAATTACTATTTAGTATTTAAATACACTGTGTTCTAGGTGAGTTGGGACTTGCTTTCTAGTCTGTGAACTCCAGTGTGAATTGGGTTTGAGACTTGATCTTTGAGCAGGAAATGTACCAGTAAACCCTGAGGAAAAAAGGCAGCTGGTCCTAGAGAGCTGGGTGGACTCAAGAGATACTGCAAGGATAGAATTCAACGGATGTGGTAAATGAAGATAAGGGAGAAACAAAGATAGCCCTAAGGTTACAAAGATGAGAGCTTGATAAGGGAGAAATTGTGTAATCAGAAGGTATGGATTTAGGGAAAACCATGAACCATTGAGTTTGAGATCTTGGTGGAATAAACAAGTGAGGCAGCTGAACACAAAAGTCTAGAACTTAGATGTGCACACTAGAGATAATTAGGAGTCATCTGCACAAAGGTGGTAGACAGAGCTGTTGAAGCAAATGAGATTGATAAGGAGAAGGGTGGGGGAAGGGAGGGTACAGAGAAAAGAGAAGAGGATCAAGAACAGATTCCTTAAGAAACATCTTCACATTAAGAGATCAAGAGGAGACAGAAGCAGTCATTTGAAGAATACCAGGAGATTCGTGTTCTGAAGCCAGGTTAGAAGTAAATATCTAGTAGAGTAGCATGAGGTGGTCAACAGTGTTGAAAGATGCGCAAAGAAGTTAAATGGATGAACTTAGAGAAAAGCTTTTGGACTTAGCTAATTAAAGGCCATTTTGGTGACCTGATAATGGTAGTGGTGCACAGTGGCAGGAGGGTTGAGAGAAGCATGAGGATACACACCTTTTTCATAGAGTTACAAACATTTTAAAAAGATGGAGTGATAAATAGGTAAGACTTGAAAAATTAGAGAGAATTTTTAGGCTTGTGAGGATCTGAGTGTTAGTAGACCGTGGGAAAGAGCCAATAGAAATGCAGGGGTGGCAGTTAGCCATAGTGAGTATTAAGAGATCTCACTTGTCCTATAAGTGAAAGGAGATAGTGATAATACTGAGGCTTAAGAAACTGGAGGTTTGGGGCTGAGAGGCTTGGAGTAAAGACTTCAGTCTTGTCTCCCAAGTAGAATTAGGGCAGCATCATCTGATGGAAGGTGGGTGGCCTGAATTATGAGCAATTGCCTTCTTTTAGATTCATAGGCTGAAGATGAAGGGCTAATAAGGGGTAAGAGCTCTTTGGAAGTGGCGCATATCTGATGGGTTTTCTTTTGATGAGATCTCTCTTCTTCCTTTGGTCTTCTAGTTGGCTTTTTGGTTAGACAGATTTCCTTCAGATGGCGGTTGGACCAGATCATTGATGATCTTACCACACTGGTCTTTGACTTGTCAATATCCAAGTTCATCCTCACTCTTTTGTTTCTAGGAAGGTGGCTATTCATGTTTCACTCCTTTTCTCATGTCTAATAAGGTGCCTAGTCCTACCAGTTCTGCCTCTGCAGACAGTCTGTCATCCAGTCCCACCAGCCTCTGGGCATCTCCCTGAGTATGGTTTCAACTCTAATCTCTCCCATTCTCAACTGCCAGGATATTCTTTCTCATGCATGTTCCTGATCATGTTACTTTTCTACTAGAACAAACATCAGTGACTCTTCATTGCCTATTTAGAAAATGCCACCTTGCCTAGCATTCAACATTCCTTATAGTTGGGCTCTCTTCTGCTTTTCCAACCTTCTTACACATATAAACCACAGTCCTTCCAAACTGGGCTACTTATCAGTATCTGAATATGAACTCCATTTGCCTGACTCTACAGGCAATACTCTTTATCTCTTTTCTCTGCTCTTAAGTCCTCTAAAGTTCTTTTTCAGGTGCCTTCATTTTGAAGCTTTCCTTGATTACTCCTGCCAGAAGTAAGCTCTACTTCATCAGACCTCAACTACTACGCATCTATCATAATAGGCTACAGTTGTGTTCATTTCTGTACGTGTGTCATTGGTGTCTCTAAGCAAAGAATTCACCCCCAAATTAGTCTCCAAGCTTGGGTTGCTGCTCTAAAGCAGATCGAGACTGTTGCCAGGCCTATACAAGCCTTTCTTTACAGTTGGAAGTGGCCAGAGATGACAGTATCCACAGGCTCTAGATCACCTTCATGCCATGGTAATTCAACAGAGGACATGAAATTGAGGAGGGTACACAACAAAGAAAAATGAGCAGTCCTTGGTCTTTACGGCCCCTCCCTGCTTCTGTGGGAGTGGTGTCAAAGCCACAGACAGGGTGCTGAGTGCAGAGAATTGTCCAGATTTCAGACTATTAACATCAATAACTATTAACACTCTGGGTGTGAGGCCTTGTCCACTGTTAGTGGGCAGGGTTACTATTGGAAGGACCAAATCCTGTCAACCTGACCTTTTTGCTATAAATTGAAAGAGAGACTGAATGGAAGAATGGTTCATTGCTCTCCAAGATATAGGACTTCATGAAGCTGCTTTTATTACACACCCAGAAGCAAGGAGAGGCAATGTTTCTAGGGACTCTTGGTCATCTTGTAGTATTCATGATAAATGTTTGCAAAAAATTTGCTGTGAGGATAGTTCTTGCTTATTTGCTGACATGCACATCATGAAGAGATAGGAAAATTTTACAACAAATCTGATTAGAAGCTCCAAATTAAAGTAGAATGTACTTTTATTCTTCATAACTTCAGTGCAAAAGTGGGAATATAGGAGGATAGCAAAAACATTGGAAAACACGGCATTCTATTTTTTCACCATGGTTAATACAGTTTTTCATGACCATGCATATTTTATATTCTTGCCTTCTCAATGGTTGTGCAGTGGGGAGAGGAGAATAAAATAGAATTATTGAAGAAAATAAATTAGCCTTAGACTATACACCTGGGGAAATCTCAGTAGATGAAAAATGCCAAATACTTAGTGATATTTAGTTAAGTGGTCAACCCAGAGTGTCCATTAGTATATGTATCTTGGATAGATGCTGCTTACTGGACAGTAATTTGGGCCCAGGATTTAACAACAGAAGGAAAGCAAGACTGGTTTGCTTTGGGAAAATTTCATTGTACTTTTAATGAGTCCAAGATTCTCTTTAAGACAATAGTACTCTTAAGAGACTGCCTTACAAACTTGAGAACTCCACAGTCTGAAGAAGCGGAGTGTCAGGACACACAAAAGTAGTGGAGACATGCGTAGTAAGTGTGAGTAGGTGACAGCATACCCTTTGGAAGGAGTTAGACAAGGTCATCGACACGGTCAATGCGTGATTGGAAACAGTTACCTCATCACCTGGGAAGAACCCTGCGTGACCAGTGTGATCCTTGTGTGCGCCATTGCTGTTCTCTGTCCCAAAGGCCCCGAAGCTGTGGCCCCCATGAGGATTCACAAGGCGACGCTCACAACAGTTTACACGGGATGAGAAGGCACACAGCCTGACCTGAACACAGATCCATTGAAGCAAGCTCATAGGAAGTGAAGCCTTCATCTGTCCTCTTGAACCGCAGACTTCTTCAGGGAAAGGCCCGTGTTTGGGGGAGGGGGGTCCTTTCTTCATCTTTGCTTTCTCCTAATGTAGTACCCTGCACACAGTGACAATTAATAAATATTTAGTTTAAATTCAAGCTGATTTTTAATTTTGGAATTTGTAGTTGATATTATAAAGGGTGTGATCCTTTATTTTGTAGTGTATATAGTAGTCTCATGGCAACACAAACTTGTGCATGTGCAGAATGGGAGATAATTTGGGTTAAGAAATGTCATGTTTTGTTAAAAACGGAAAGCCTCAATGTTTTTATGTAGGTAACAAAACATTTCCTTTTCAGCTAGATCGATATGCATTGCTCGTAGGTTGTGCATAAACGAAATGCCGCTGTCAGATAAGGGGACTTAAAACTTTTTTTTTCCTCTTACAGGTGCAAGTGGCATGAAAAAAACGATATTCTCTTTTGTGCTCTGGCTGTCTGCAAGAAGATTGCGTAAGTTCAGCGTTGGGGAGGGGCTGCCCTGGGGGTGTCTTGTGTCCTGAGCTTTAGGGTCACTTGTTGGGCTCCCTCTTGCCAGCCTTCCAGGTGAGTTCCTCCAGCCTTCTCTTAACACTTTGCTCACCACCAGGGCTGATTTTTAGTTCTGCCACTCCTTAGTGGCCCTCACCTGCTTTTCTTCTTGTCTTTCCCTTACCTGGCCTCCCTGCCCAGCATGTGGCAGTGTGCTAAAGCTTGTTCACAATACGGGGGAGGGAGAGGACAAGATCGTGCATTCTAGAGGATTCTCTCTTCAAAAGCTATTTTAGGGATTTTTGAATTTTTAAGGAAGGAAGGTAGTTTCCTTTGAAGGTTGATTTCACACATTCATCCTCAAATTCTTTGCTGATTTGATGCGCACAGGTCCCTTAGCAGAGAGAGGTCACGTGGTGCTTTGGCTTTAAGCATCGTCTTGGAGAAGGGAAAACATCTTTTAGCTATTGGAAGGAGTTTGAAAAGCTCGTGTCAGCAGGTCATGGGAATCATGGACTGTGGTGGCTCTCATGAGCATGTCCCCTTTCTTTGTGCTGAGCAGTTGGTGCCTCTGACCGGGCAGTGTCCACCATCTTTGCCTTGCCCTGCCTTGTCTGCTGCACTGTGACTGAAACATTGACTCAACAAATCTTTGTGAATTTTGCTTCAGATCCTAAGAAAGATATCTCTTTAATATTACAGTGCTATACTAACTTCATTGCTGGAAAAAAACCATTTTACCTTACCTGACAATCAGTTTGAACCCTGACCTTGCACGTTACACTTAGAAATGGTTTTTCAGGACTCATTTGTGTAGTAAGTCACTCAGGGTGTAGGCACAGGGGTGTCCAAGATCCAAGTGGTCATTCACACATTGCCATATACAATGAAACACCAGCATTACGGAAGACTAGACATCTTCTTAGAGTTTACTATAAGACAATCACAGTATCTGGTGTCAATAGTTTTTGTGGTGTATTTTCCACATAAACAATTCATATAAATATAGGAATACCATAGCATTTTAATATTCAGATTTCCTAATAAGATCCCTGCCTTCTGAAGTTGTTTTTGATACTAGAAAGTTAATGGATGTTTACCCTCAGTAAGAATATGCAGGTTGACATGATGATACATGCATGCCCTCTCTGCTGGCACAAAGATTGAGGCTGGTAGAGTTCTAAGCTGCGGAGCACTTGAGTCTGGTACCAATGTAATGAGCCCCCAGATACTGCGAAGCAGTAGGCTGGAAACAAGTCAAGTCAAGCTTCTGTGTCGCGTGGTGGTAAATTGGGCCCCTGAATGGTCTCTGTGTGTCTAGCTTAAGAGAAACTGGGAGACCCATTCTTCCCTCAGAATGAACAGCCTGTCATATTATCTGCCTTTAATGGAGTCTCGCATAAAATTGGCATTTCTTTATGATGAAGAAAGAAGATAATTATAACATCTGAGTTGGAAAATCATCTCAGAGGGACCTAATCCAAGTCCTACCCAAGGGGAATCTCCTCTGTCATCCCAACAAATGTCTGTCCAGTCTTTTCTTGGAAGATCTCAGTGATGATCCTCTGAAGATGCCTTAATCTATTGGGAATTTGTTATCTTTATATTGAGGTGAAATCTCCCTCTCTGATTTTAACCTACTATTCCTGCTTTTGTTCTCTGAGACTAATTCCTGTTCAACATAATGACCTTTCCATATTTGAAGGTACAATCTATCCTTTCTCTTCTCAACTTTCCATCGTTTCTCCTTGCCTTGCTCTGCTGAAGATCTCTGCTCGTACTTCACCAAAACAATTGAGGCGCTTCTCCCTTCCTCATGACATTCTTCAGGCAGCTCTCAGTAAGAAGTGGCCCTTCTCCTTGCCAGGCAAACCCCTCTATGTGATCCCATCTCCCTGTCTCCTCTAAAACATTGCCCCTTTTATCATTCCGCCTTTCTCCAGGGTTCAGTCTCTGCCAGTCCGTTGGCTCCTTCCCTGCTGCCTACAGACACAGCCCTTCTAACTGGCATTCTGGGTTAAACTTCTAGAGAAAACCATGTAATAAGGGCTGCTTCTTCCGTTTTGTATACCTGTTTTGTATACGTTTCCAAAATTATAGGCAGTAGTTTATCAAATACCAGTTTAGTTTTTTCCTCAGCATCCTGGATTTCAGTAGGTTTGATAATTTGGACTCGCTGAAGACAGCTAAGTGCTCTCTTAGCTCAATTATTTTGGGTTTCAATTCCCTGTTGACCATTTTTGAGCTATTTTTTACAGTGAGAAGATTTTCTTTGTTGAAGGGGGAGGGTGAGAGAGACTTTTTATCATTATCCTCTCCATCATGAGGAGTGATTCTGTTCCTTCTTGAGCTCTGTACCTGCAAAACTTCAGCTACTTCTGAACTTTAGTGTTCTTATAATCCTTTCTTTCTTGTGTTTAGCCTGTTATTTCTCCTCCTATCTTCTCTACAATCTTTTAAAAGTCTGAGTCGGTGAGTTCTCAGGACCTCCATGTGGTCTCTTTAGACCTCTTTTTCTTTACCATCAGAATCCTTTGTATTTTTGTTGTCACAATGTGGTGCTTTTGTATTCTGCCCATCTTGAGGCAATTTTCCTCTTGTGATTTTAGGCCACAGAATATCCCTTGTCTTTTTTTTTTAATGAAGTCTCTTCTCCCATAAATCTAGGGTGGCTAGGTGGTGCAGTGGATAGAGCACCAGTGCAGGAGTCAGGAGGACCTGAGTTCAAATCTCAACTCAGACACTTGATACTCACTAGCTGTGTGACCTTGGGCAAGTTACTTAACCCCAATTGCCTCATCCTGAGTCATCTCCAGTCATCCTGATAAATATCTGGTCACTGGATTCAGATGGCTCTGGAGAAGAAGTGAGGCTGGTGACCTACACAGTGCTCTCTCACTCAAAACAAAGTCAAGTGCAATGTCATTATTTCTCTGATGGCATGATCGTCTTTGGCAACAAAGGAAGAACACACAGGGTCTGTTGTGTGCCCAGTTTTCTTCTGTTTATCTCTCAAATACTTTTTAAAAGAAAGAATTTTGAGAGAGAATTGTTAGAAATGGTGATTTTCTAATATCCAACTTTTTTTCTTTTCAAGATATTGCATCAGTAATTCCTTAGGTACTCTTTTTGGAATTCCACTCACAGAAGCTCATGTACCACTGCAGGATTATGAAGCCAGTAACAGTGTGAACCCCAAAATGGTGGTGCTGGACGCAGGGCGTTTCCAGGTAAGTGTGTTACAGAGCTAGTAGAGAAGAATCAAAACAGCTTGAAAAATGAGCTTACTTCATAGAGCAGGCTTATCCCTGAGGTTCTGGCTAGAATCTGCCAAAGAAACTTGACTAGCTCTCTCCCTTCTCTTCAGTATTTTTCTAGATCTAGGCACATAACTTGACATTAAATTTAGAGTTCATCTGTCTCCTGCCCTTAGCCCTTCTTTTAATCTAGTTTTTGAAATCAAAATATGCATTCAGTTAAGTTTTCCTTTTCCAGAAAGGACTAGAGATGTAGGCAATCTCCAAAAAATTAGGACTCAAATGGGTATTTCATTTTGTCTGAGTGTGGATCTTCACAGTGTTCTAGAAATTCACCTAAAATAATGCCACATTGATAAAACCTGAACGCATTGAGGAGCCACAGTGGAAAGAATCCAGCTTGTTAGTTTTTCTTTCTTGCTTATAACCCATTTCTTGCTATTAACAGGTAGTTGAGAGTGTTGCAAAATATTAGCCTAAGCAAAAGGGTTCTCTGCTGGGATAGAATCTGAACTGAATTTAAAGTCAATAAATGGAAGTAATTTGAAATCTAAAATGTTTGGCATTTACATTTAGCACAACCAAACTTTGCTAAGGAGGTGCTTGTAGGTTAAGGTTGTATATTGATAGAGGGGTCTGGGATGTTGAAGAATGTTGGAAGTTTTATCTAGTACACTGTTATAGTGAACAGATGGAATGCTGTTCAGCAACTAATAAAAGAATTCAGCCTGATTGCTTATCTCCTCCCCTCACCAAGGACAGATCAGTAATCCCATTCTTCTGTCTCACAGAAACTAAGAGTTGATAGTCCTCCTTTTTCAAACTCTTCTCATCAGGAACAAAGGTCCAGCACATCTACTTGTAAGTTGTCTACCTTTTGGAGGGCAGGGGGGAGAGTGTGGAAGGGGCGTTGGTGATGAGGTTACAAGAAGTCTATCTAAATTGGCCTGTCCTGGGATATAAAACTTCCTGTATTTTGGAAGGGGATTTTATTAACTGGAGAACTGTGTTAATATTCATTTTTCCCTTTTCAAAAATATCTCATTTTGTGGGGTTTTTTAGGCAGTTTGGACATAAGATCTCTATATTCAGACCTACTCTCTGCTGAGTTCCAGTCCTACATCACAAATTGGCTATGAAATATTTCCAACTGCATGTCCCATAGGCTTCTCCAATGCAGTGTTCTCCAACAGAACTCACCTTGCTCTTCCTTTTCCCACAAAATTCCATCCTTGGTCACAAAATGAAGGAGAACATAATAGAAGGAGATCCCCAAGTCTAAGTCTCATGGTCTTCTGGGGTTAAATAATAATTCCAATCTTGGGATATAAAGGAGGTCAAGAATCTTACTTTGCCAGATTTTTTAGTGTTGTCTGAAATTCAAGAGCTGTTATATAATGCCTCGGTGTCTCTAGGTTCTAGTAGGGAAAAGATTTTCCTTGTTTCTGTTGAGGCCACCATTGTCCTCTCAGGCTTATATAGGTATACAGCCTGAGTCATCCTCAACTCTCCACTTTCCTACAAATCCAGTTGATTAACAAGTATTATTGACCACATCTCTTATCTGTCCCTTCATCTCCCCCCATATGGCCACCATCCAGTTCGTTTCCTTATTACGTCTGGATAAATGTGATGTCTCTTACTTGATCATCCTACCTCTGATCTCTCCTCTCCACCTACCATTTTCTTTACTGCTATCAGAGTAATATTACTAACGCCCAGGGCCAGCTGTATATTCCTTCTCAATCCAGGGACTCCTCATTACATCTAGTATAGGAACATACGCTACTCTGATGTTTGAAGTTCCTTGTGACTGTAGGCTCCAGCTTACCTTTCTAGTATTATTACATTTTTCTGCCTTTATGAACCCTGTAATCCAGCTAAATTGGACTCTCTTCTACCTTCTTGTTCTTTTGCATCACTCTTCCACTCAAAGAATTAACTCTCCTTGCCTATCTCTTAGAATTTTTAACTTTTCTCCGGAACTCGGCTCAGGTGCTACCTTCCCCTTGAAGCCTTTCCTGATCTACTTTTATTACTAGGAGTAGTAAATGCTTGCTGGTATCACTTTTACAAGCGACTGCCCAGACAGTTCGTCAAGAGCCCTTAATTCCTTTGGCAGCCGCAATTTTGATATAATAACGAAACATCATAATTCAGGAACTATCCAAAATCTTTTCCCCACTAGAACCTAGAGACACCGAAGCATTATATAACAGCTCTTGAATTTCAGACAACACTAAAAAATCTGGCAAAGTAAGATTCTTAACCACCTTTATATCCCAAGATTGGAATTACTATTTAACCCCAAAAGACCATGACACAGACTTGGGGATCTCCTCCTCTTATGTTCTCCTTCATGTTGTGACCAGCTCCAGAGGCCCCTCAGTTCACCCTCACCATTTTGAGTTGTTATAGCATATATATATATATATATATATATATATATATATACACACACACTATAGAGTAGGAGGCAGCTGATCAGATGAGAAATCCTTTTCTAGTCAAAGAATGGAGATATTTCAGTTTCTCCTCCTTGTGTTTTCCTCTTCTTAGGTGACTATCCATCTGGGGTGAAAACAACTGGCAAGACGAGCAACGTTCGGGGAAGAGGCATCACCCGACTGCTGGAGAGCATATCCAGTTCCTCTGGCAGCTTCCAGAAACTCTCAAATTGTGAGACTCCACTCTCTCCTTACGTGCCCCCAAAGGATGAGTGCAAATCTTTCTCCTCCTAAGAATGGGACCTTCTTCAGTTTCTGCAAGAAGCAGCAGGCCCTAAGCCCCTTCCATAATCAGTACACTTGAGCAAACAAATCTTCACATTGATTTTTTTCCTCCCATTGGAGAAACTTTCGTTTGGAAAGAAATCCTGTTCATAAATTAAAACTTGTTTGTAGTTTGGGAAGGAATTGGCAACTTTGTTTTATTTTTATTTTTATTATTATCATTACTAAAGCATTTTATTTTCTGAATGTATGGTGGGAATAGTATTAAAGTTTGAAGTGGACTTTAAAAAAAGCAAGCATAAGCCAGGTCTGTTGTTTTCAAAAGAGAGGAGCAGGGTTTGGGGGCACCTTTATAAACATGCTTTTTGCCTGTACCATTAGAATAAATAGAAGGCTGTCTGTTATCATGGAAGCGAAAACAGTGTGTTAATGTTCTCCTTTTCCCCTTTACAACATGTGAAACCTCTCAGGAGACTCTTGGGCATCCCCTTCTTGTAAATACCCAGGATAGGTCCCTAGCTGAGGAAATGCAGCTTTGAACACACAGCACTCGAGTCTTTAAGATGCGAACTTTGGCAATGCAGAAAAGGTTTATTATTAGAATGGAACATTTTGTTCATAGACCAGCTAAGAATTTTATGCCTTTTGAAGTCTTTTTCTGAAAATAGCGTCCTTTTTGCATACATTCACACCTTGTTTTTCTGGAGCCCGTGGCCCAGCAGTGGGGGGTCTCTCTACCTCAGCTTGTGGAGCTGGCAGTGAGCACAGTTAGTGCAAAGGAGCAGGGATGGGCCTTGGATCTCTGCAGTGTTGACTCCAGTCAGGTGTGGGCCATACTTCAGAGAGTCACTTGAGACAGAATCCTGAAGGACTCCATCATTCAAATTCACTCCTGAGGATCAAAATGTCATGAAAATGGAGGAAACTGCCTTCCTTCCATTTCTGACGTCAGTGCCTTGGGGAAAGGGTTACAGATGATGCTTCTTGTAGCTGTATTCTAACTTATAAACCTGCTGCTCCGTGATCTTCAGGTTATAGTAGGCCAAGAAGTCTGCTTGTACAGATAGTGATTGCTTCTTATTTCTCACTGCTTTATAAAGGACAGCTGTCAAGTATGATGGGTGAGTAAATGAAAAACATTTATTCAGCACTTACTGTATGCGGAGTGCTGCACTGATAAGCTAAATGCTAGAGAAACAAATAGAAAAAGACAGACCTTGCTTTCAAGAAGCTTGCACCCCAGCTGAACGAGTTTCAGCTCCTCAGGGCGCTGTAGCAGAGAGGGCAGCCACGCGTCTTCAGCGCTGTTTCCATTGATAGAACTGTCTGTCAGCGATGTGTAACCATGTAAGCCATTTAACACGCGAAACTTAGGGAAAGCATCTCTCTCAAAACAATTCCTAACATTTTCACATAGTGAAATAGAGTTTCTGTGGGAAGACACTATTCTTAAAGTATCAAGAAAATGCATTTTTAAGAATGTAGGTTAAATTAAAATTGTAGGTTAAAATATTCTAAAGTCAACTTTATCTGAAAGTTAATGTCAGCATTATTTGAGATGGAGTTCGCAGTACAAATGAGGGTATAAAACAGGGATTCCTACACACCTTCCTCTCAATTAGCCAAGCTTTAGAAATGACTGGAACAAAATTAAGAATACAAATATTGGCAAAGAGAAGACAAAATTACCCTTATTTGCAATTGGACATGGTGGTCTGCTTAGAAACCAGTATCTTCCGTAAAATAGCAAGGTAGAAGAGCCACAGAAATCACTAGCATGTCTATATGGTGTTAATGTTAGGGAACAGAAGCCTTCAGGTGATTTAAGTAACCGTCACCAAGATCACATGCCAGAGCTCCCGTGCTTTCCTCAGAGACAGCTTCCTCAGAGCTGCTGTATTCTTCATACACAATTCAGACCTGCTGGGCTCCCCAATTTCTTTGCCAGTGAGCAGATAAATAGACCTCTGCCTTAAGCTCTTTTACACCTCTATCCAACCTCCCTTCCAGTGGTTGGCACACCAACACCATCAAAGAGAGACAAAGCCCTCCCTAGTCTCGGTGGGAATTACATTACATGCAGCACAGTACAGTAATTAATGGTAATAATGAGCCAGATGCATCTTGAATAGGTTAAAATATGTTGTTTTGCCCTACTTAAAAAGGGCAGGGCAGTGTGTAGTTTCCATCAAAATAAAACTAGTTTTGGTAATTAAAATTATTTTATGTGTAATACTTTATTTCCTTGATGGCTCTCTATAAATAAGTATTCTTTAAGTAAAAGATGAAAGACCTTTCACCAAAATGAAAGAGTGAGCATTATGGTCTTTATTCGTTTTTTTTAAATCAGTCAGCATTTTGTGATTTAAAGTTGGAATTGCATTGTAGTGTCTCAATAGCTTGTTATTTGGAAAAAAATTATTAAGCTGGACCATTCTATAGAATAAAAACAGTAGTCTAGCTTATACTACATATGTGTGTGTGTATGGATATGTGTACACACACCCCAATCTCTGATTTGCCTATGATTTTATAGTAAACGTTGAAGCAGCATTGTGTAAAATGCCGGACTTGTACTTGAGAACATCTGGGTTCTAATTTTACTTTCCATATGACCCTAAGCAAGTCACTTCCCATTTGGAAGCCTCAGGAGACTTCCCAGGACTTAATCTGTATCACTCAGGTTTGTCTCAGCGATTGTGTTGACTGACATGTTCATGGTACTCCTCTGCATGGGGAAGGAAGTTCTCACACCAAAAAAATCCCAGCTCTGTCGCCTGTCAGCATGTAATGTGTGCCCCTGAAGGTTTTACATGCTGTGTCATTTGAGCCACTTAGACTCACGAAGGAGCCGCTGCTATGCTCCCCATTTTACAGATGAGTTAACTGGGGGATAACAGGTTAAGGGACTGGTGGCAGTTAGAGAGTAAGGGGTTTCTGATCACTCAGACTCCTGACTCCACCTTGCCACTGGATGAGAACTGGTATCTGATGAGCATTTCATAAAACAAAGTGTGTATATTCTCATTTGACCTTTATGAGGTAGGTAACACCTGTATCATTGTTCCCATTTTACAGATGAGGACACTGCTGCTTACATAGGTCACACATCTTATACGTGGTGAATCTAAAACAAAATCAGGTTGCCATCTGGCTCCAAATCCACTAGACTACTGCTTGTATTTATATATAGGTGAATCTAATTTGAGGCAATGTGTCCGAGTGGAAAAAGCCCTATATCTGTCAACAGAAGACCTGATTTCAAAGATTAGATCTTAGATCTGCTCTGGAACAAGTTGTGATATTGAAGAGAAGACATCCCTCTTCTGAGCCTATTTGAACATCTGATCCAACAACCAAGTCCTCAGATGGAAGACCTATGAGCTTTTTTGTGTTCTGTGCACACATGATCTAACCAGTCTTTCTTAGTCTTCCTTGCTGGCCCATTATCCGTATCCATTCCCGCTGACTGGACGTCCCCCAACTTTCTTTCCTGTATCCCTTTATCTTCTCCCTACACACTTCTCTTGGTAACCTCCTTGGTCCCCTTGTACTCTTGTCACTATGCAAATGACTGCCAGATCTGTATACTCAGTACCTGCTGGGCTTCAATCTTACATCACCAATTAATTACCTTTTGAACCCTTCATACTTGGATATCTCAGAGATATATTAAACTCAAAATATCCAAGACAATTTCTTTTTCTAAAAACTTATTTTCAATGAACAAAAAACTAATTCTTCCTTAAATCTTCCCCCTTTACTGGAAGAAAAACAATCATTTTAGCAAATATGCATAAAATAATACTAATTCCTATGTTGGCAATATCTAAAAATATATCTATATTTGAATCTCCATTCTTAAGTCCATCCCCTCTTTCAAGTGATGTGGGTATTATGTTTAATCATGGGTATAATGGAATCATGGTTGGTTATTATACTGATCTGAGTTTTTAAATCTTTCTAAGTTTTTCCCCCAATATTGTTATTTTAACTGTGTAAATTATTCTCATGGTTCCGCTTAGTTCATTCTGTCGGCTCATACAAATTTTCTCAGATTTCTCTGAAATAATCCCTTTCATCAGGTTTTATAGCATTATATTTCATTTTATTTATGTCAGCAATTCTTATCAACAAGTATGAAACTCTTACTCTGTGCTAAATGTTGTATCCATTTGTGTGTGTGTGTGTGTGTGTGTGTGTATATATATATATATATATATATATATATATATATATATATATATAGACATAGAGAGATCTCTATATATTTTATATTGAGTCCTCTTTTTCTTTCTTTTATCTCTTTGTGGTATAGACCCACTAGTGGTATCTCTGGGTCAATTGACACAGTCAACTCTGGGGCTTGTAGTTCTTTAATTGCTTTCCAGAATGACTCAGGTCACCAATAATGCATTAATTTACCTCTTTCCCACAGCCCCTCTGCCTTCATCTTCTTTCTTTTTTGTCAACCAGCTGGATATGAGGTGAAATATCAAAGTTCCTTTAATTAGCTTTTCTCTAATTATTAAATAGTTTCGAGGATTTTTCCCCCATAAGGCTATTGATGCTGGATTTCTTCCTTAGAAAACTGCTGGTTCATATCCTTAGCTCTTGTTCTTATGGATTTGAATCAGTTCTCTATTTATCATGGAAATAAGATCCTTGTCAGAGAAACTTGCTACAAAGGTTCCTCTCTCCTACCCACCCTCCTTTGTCTGCTTTTATTCTGTTTAATTTAGTTTTTTTTTTTAAGTTATGTAATAAAATTGGCCATTTTATCTTGTGACCCTCTGTCCGTTATTTGGTCATAAACTCTTCCATATCTATAAATCTGAAAGGTAACTTTCCCCTTATTCTTCTAATCTATTTATGTCTCAGGTTGTGTCTAAAATTTGGACATTTGGAAAGACATTTGAAACTTATTTTGGTAGGTGATGTGAGATGTTGACCTATTATGTGTGTGTATGTGTGTGAATGTATGTGATGTACACACATATATACACACATATACATACAACACATACATATGAAATACATGTTATATATAAAATTATTCTGCCAAGTTGCCTTCTAGTTTTCGCAGCACTTTTTGTCATTGAGTTCTTAACCCAGTACCCTGAGGTCTTGGATTTACCTAGCTTTAAGATTTACTATGCTTGTGTGTTAAGGTGTATGTTATATTCTTAATCTGTTCTCCTTATTGGCTTCTATTTCTTAAACAGGACCAAGTCATATTAACAATTACTGCTTTGTCTTATAGATTTGAGATCTGATACTGTTAGGCTCAGTTCCTTCCCATCTTCTTTTCATTATTTCTCTTGAAATTCTTGACCTTTTGTTTTTCTAGATTAATTTTGTTATTATTTTTCCCGCTCTATAAAGTAATTCTTTGGTAGTTTGCTTGGTATGACACTGAATAAGTAAAGTTAATTTTTTAAAAAAATTTTATTGACTCAGCCTACACATGAGCAATTAATATTTCTCCATTTATTTAGGTTTGTATTTCCATAAAGAGTATTTTGTAGTCATTCATATAGTTTCTATGTACGTCTTGGCAAGTAAGCTGTCCTGTAATTTATATGTTTTGATGTTATTTTCAATGAAATTTTTCTATTTTTTTGCTGGGTTTTATTGGCAGTATATAAAAATGTTAATAATTTATATATGAATTTATTTTATGTTCTACAAGTTTGATAATGTTGCAACTAATTTTAGTTGAATCTCTAGAGTTCTCTAAGTAAACTATCATGTTATCTGCAAAAAAAAAAAATTGTTTTTTTTCCTTTCCCTATGCTTACTTATCCCCTCAACTTTTTTTTTTTTGTCCTATCCCTATGGCTAACATTTTGAATATCCTATTAAATGCCAGTGTGATAATGGGTATCTTTGCTTTGCTCCTGAACTTCATAGAAAGATCCCTAATTTATCTCCATTACATATATAATTCTGGACCTTGGTTTTAAATAAATGCTATTTATCATGTTAAGGAAATATCTGATTATTCCTATATTTTCTAGTGTTTTAAAAATAGGAATGGGTGTTGTAGTTTATTAAAAGTTTTTCTGCATCTATTGATAAAATCCTGTTTTTTATTGTTATTAAAAATAATCAATTTTGTTGATTTTCTAATATCGATTCAACCCCTGTATTTATAGTATAGATATGCTGATCAATTTAAACAAAGTGCTAAGAGGCTTCCAAGAAAGGAGAAAATCACTTCTGGCTGTGAGAATTGGAGAACTTTGGGGAGGACCCAGCATTTGAGCTGTATAGGTTTCTTCGTTGGTGGGAATTGGAAGGCCCCCAGTGGTGCTGTGTCTGGGTTTAGATGTAGACCTGCCATGAGGCTGAAGCCCAGGGCACCTTGAGCTCTCTCCCTGGCTTGTGTTCCCTTGATTTTAGGAGTGACTTTTTGATCAAGTTATTTTAGAAGAGGGTTTTTTGTCAAGAGACTTGTTCTCAGGCACAGTGACAATTTGAAAAGAGAATGGACCAGACATGTCTTCAGTGTTTATACAGTGCTGGTTAATGATCAGATATGTGAGGACAGTAAGGTAAGTCAGAATCCCTTTTGACCTTGA
The DNA here is from genome assembly GCA_023548195.1 of Bettongia penicillata ogilbyi. Lineage (NCBI taxonomy): Eukaryota > Metazoa > Chordata > Mammalia > Diprotodontia > Potoroidae > Bettongia > Bettongia penicillata. The sequence goes on from JAJHZJ010000993.1 coordinate 409,785, forward strand.
CACTGATACATGTGACCTCGTCCTTTTCGTCATCTCCCTGCTGATGTTTTAAATGTTTGCATCATTGTTCATTAGGGATGTTGGCCATTAGTTTTCTTTGTCTCATTTTACTCTCCCTGATTTAGCTATTAAGATCATATTTATATCACAGAAGTAATTTGGTGGGACACCCTTCTTTTCCTAGTTTTTCAAACCACTTTTGTAATACTGGAATTAGGAGTTCTTTGAATATTTGATGGAATTCATTTGTAAACCCATCTTGTCTCATGGCTTTTTTTTTTCTTTGGGAGCTCAATTATGGCTTTCCAGTTTCTTTTCATGAGATTAGGTTAAGTCCTTTATTTCCTGTTTTGTTTTGTCTGGGCATCCTCTATTTTTGTAACTGTTCCTCCATTTAATTTAGGTTGTCAGTTTTATTGGTATTTGATTGGGTAATTAGCTTCTAATCATTTCCTTTATTCTTTCATTGTTGTAAATTTACCTTTTTATTTTGATTCCAGTAATTTGGTGATGGTTCATCTATTTTATTGGATTTTTTTTCTTTTAAAAACCTAGCTTCTAATCTTACTTATTAATTCAGTAGTTTTCCCCCCACTTTTGTTCATCTCTTCAATTTAACAATGTCTACTTTGGACTTTAAGAGTTTTTAACTTCTTGATTTCTTGTTGTTTAGATTTTTTTTAAGTTGCCTGCCCAGATTGTTGATTTGATCTTTGTCTGTTGTTGGTGAATTCCTGTTTTCCCTACATACCCACTCTTCCAAATTTCCCTATTTCTGTCAAAGTTACCCCCATTTTCCAATATCACAAGTCATGGTGTTGGCATTATCAAGGACTTTTGACTCTCCTTCTCTTCTTCACCCCATATATTTAATCAGTTTTCAGATCTTGCTGTTTTTTACCATCTCTTGCATCCGACCCCTTTTCGCCACTCTCACGCCCTCATCGCCTCCTGTTTAGATTATTGCAGTAGCCTGTTAATGAGACAGACAGGTGGTGTAGATAGAGAGATTGAGGCTTGGATCTAGGTAGACCTGGCCTCCGATACTTACTAGCTATATGACCTTAGGTCAGTCACTTAACCTCTCTGGGTGTGTTTGCTCAGCTGTAAAATGGGGATAACAGCACCCACCTCACAGGATTCTTTTGAGGATCAAATGAGATAATTCTCCAAAGTGCTTAGCACAGTGCCAACTCTTACTAGGTGCTCTATGAATGCATGTTCCTTTCCCCTTCCCTTCCCAATTACCCTCCTACCTGGTCTCCCTGCTGCAATCCTCCCTCACTTCAGCCCATCCTACCCATCGCTACAGAAGTGCTTTTCTTTCAGTCTAGCTCTGACCATGTGATTCTCCTACTCCACAAATTGCAGTAGCTTCTTATTGCCACTTACACACAGGCCTTTAAAGCCCAGCACGACCTGCTTCCCTCCTAGAATTACAGCCTCATCGCACACACTACTGCCTTGTTTCCATCTTCACCTCTGCCTCCATTAAGGATGCAGTCCAAGTGCCATACCCTTTATGAAGGCTTCCTTGATGCCCCCAACTGCTAGTGTCCTCCCTCCCACCACCTTGTATTTAGTTACTGCTTACATGTCTGTACTTACTACATGTTTACTTTGTATGGATTTTCATATTCTTGTCTGCCCAGTTATACTGTTAAGCCCCTCTGAAGTAGGGATCATTTCACTCTTTGTACTTGTACTCCAGCTCCCAGTACAGTGTCCAGCACATAGTAGGCACTTCATTGGTGGTTGTCCTTCATTTTCGAAGAGGACCAAAATGACCTCACTATGATAAAGTCAAGATTCAACATGACCAACTGTGACTGAGCTCAGAATGCTCTACCACATGCACAGAAAGTCCATGTGAATATTTGCACATCCTGTGTTTCCTTTGTGTTGTTTCAATTCTGCTTTGCTCATAGAGCACAGCACCTTTTCTGATGTGGGCACACTATGCTTAGCAAGAATTCAAAGTTCTTGAAAGTGTTCTTGTCTCATATCTCCTGATAGGACCACCTGCCCTGTGTGAGTTCTGCATAAAATAGTCTTTTTGGCAAGTGCACATTTTGCATTCAAACAACGTGGTCAGTCCATCGGAGTTGTGCTCTCTGAAGCATGGTCTGAATGCTTGGCAGTTTAGTTCGAGTAAGGACCTCAGTGCCCAGAATCTTCTCCTGCCAGGTGATCTTTAGAATCTTCCTAAGACAGTTCAAATGGAAATGATTCAGTTTCCTGGCATGGTGCTGGTAGACTGCCCATGTTTCACAGGCATACAACAATGAGGTCAGCAAAATGGCTCTCTAGACCTTCAGTTTGGTAGTCAGTCTAATACCGCTTCTCTCCCAAACTTTTCTTTGGAGCCTCCCAAATACTGAGCTAGCTCTGGCAATGCAATTTGTACATCTCTGGAAAGTACACTACCAAGGTAAGTGAATTTATCCACAGCATTCAAAACTTCTCTGTTTGCTGTAACCTATGGACAGTATGGTGGTGGCTGATAGAGCACCTGTGTTTTCTTGGTGTTAGGCCAAAATTAGCACAAGCAGCAGAGAACTGATCCATACTTTGTTGTATCTCAGCTCATATAAAATCTGACTGGGGGGAGAAGCCAAGATGGCGGAGTAGAAAGACTCATGTATGCTAGCTCCGAACCCACAGTCCATATATTTTCTGTAAAAAAAACTCCCCACAAATTCTGGAACACTGCAAACCGCGCAGAAACACAGTGGAAGAGATTTCCGTCCCAGAGAGCCCTGGAAAGCCATCCCCAGGGGTCCGTCGTGCTCCAGACAGCAGAGCCCACCCCTGTGCTGCCCTGGCCATGCGGCCCCAGAGGAGCAGATCCGAGCAGGCTTCAGGGACAGAACCTCCAGTGGCCGCAAAGGTCCCTCCACCCACAGGTGCTCCAAGTCAGTGAGAGAGACTTCTGGGCAGGCCAAGAGGGGAGCAGGGTGTCTCTGTGGTCCGGGCCCCCTCAGGAGGCAGCAGCAGAGGGAGCGGCAGAGGCAGCGGTGGCTGGGACTCCTGGAGCAGGCAGGAGCTCAGAGCCATTACCAAAGGTCTCTGCATAAACCCGCTGAGGGAACTGAGCCTGGGAGGCGGCCCTGTCCCTACCTGAGCACCACAACTTAAGCTCACATTGAATAGCAGCCACGCCCACCTCGGAAAGCCCTGAGGCTGGAGAGCAGCATTTGAATCTCAGACCCCAAGCACTAGCTGGGTAGATCTAGGCAGGGGTGGAGAGGAACCTCAGAAGTCAAGTAACTGGCTGGGAAAATGCCCAGAAAAAGGAAGAAAAATAAGACCATAGAGAGCTACTTTCTTGGGGGACATATGTTCCCGCCTTTCATTTCTGATGATGAGGAACAATTCTTACCATCAGGGAATGACGTGGAGGTCGGGGTCTCTGTATCCCAGACATTCCAGGTGGATGTCCGGTGGGCTCAGGCCATGGAAGAGCTCAAAAAGGATTTTGAAAATCAAGTTAGACAGGTGGGGGAAAAACTGGGAAGAGAAATGAGAGAGATGCAAGAAAAGCATGAAAAGCAGGTCAACACCTTGTTAAAGGAGACCCAAAAAAATGCTGAAGAAAATAACACCTTGAAAAATAGGCTCACTCAATTGGCAAAAGAGGTTCAAAAAGCCAATGAGGAGAAGAATGCTTTCAAAAGCAGAATTAGCCAAATGGAAAAAGAGGTTCAAAAGCTCACTGAAGTAAATAGTTCTCTCAAAATTAGAATGGAACAGATGGAGGCTAATGACTTTATGAGAAACCAAGAAATCACAAAACCAAACCAAAAGAATGAAAAAATGGAAGAGAATGTGAAATATCTCATTGGAAAAACAACTGACCTGGAAAATAGATCCAGGAGAGACAATTTAAAAATTATGGGACTACCTGAAAGCCATGATCAAAAAAAGAGCCTAGATAGCATCTTTCATGAAATTATCAAGGAAAACTGCCCTGCTATTCTAGAACCAGAGTGCAAAATAAATATTGAAGGAATCCATCGATCATCACCTGAAAGAGATCCAAAAAGAGAAACTCCTAGGAACATTGTGGCCAAATTCCAGAATTCCCAGGTCAAGGAGAAAATATTACAAGCAGCTAGAAAGAAACAATTCCAGTATTGTGGAAATACAATCAGGATAACACAAGATCTAGCAGCTTCTACATTAAGGGATTGAAGGGTGTGGAATAGGATATTCCAGAAGTCAAAGGAACTAGGACTAAAACCAAGAATCACCTACCCAGCAAAACTGAGCATAATACTTCAGGGGAAAATATGGTCTTTCAATGAAACAGAGGACTTTCAAGCATTCTTATGAAAAGACCAGAGCTGAAAAGAAAATTTGACTTTCAAACACAAGAATGAGAAGCATGAAAAAGTAAACAGCAAAGAGAAGTCATAAGGGACTTACCAAAAGTGAACTGTTTACATTCCTACATGGAAAGACAATATTTGTAACTCTTAAAACTTTTCAGTATCTGGGTAGTTGGTGGGACCACACACACACATACATACACAGGCACACACACATGTACACATGTGCGTTCACATACATACACACGTGCATGCACATACAGAGACAGAGAGCACAGAGTGAATTGAATAGGATGGGACCATATCTTAAAAGAAATTAAGGTAAACAGTGAGAGAGAAATGTAGAGGGAGGAGAGAGGGTGAAATGGAATGGGGTAAATTATCTCTCATTCAAGAGGCAAGCAGGAGACTTTTTAGTGGAGGGAAAAAGAGGAGAGCTGAGAAAAAAACATGAAGTTTACCCTCATCACATTTGACTAAAGGAAGGAGTAAAATGCACACTCATTTTGGTATGAAAATCTATCTTACAATACAGGAAAGTGGGGGAGAAGGAGATAAGGAAGGTGGGGGGGGATGATGGAAGGGAGGGCAATGGGAGGAGGGAGCAATTTGAAGTCAACACTCTTGGGGAGGGACAGGATCAAAAGACAGAATAGAAACAATGTGGGGCAGCATAGGATGGAGGGAAATACAGTTAGTCTTACAGAACACGACTATTATGGAAGTCATTTGCAAAACTACACAGATATGGCCTATATTGAATTGTCTGCCTTCCCAAAGGGAATGGGTGGGGAGGGAGGGATGGGGAGAATTTGGAACTTAAAGTTTTAGGAACAACTGTTTAGTATTGTTCTTGCTACTAGGAAATAAGAAATGCAGTTAATGGGGAATAGAAAGTCATCTGGCCCTACAGGACAAAAGAGAAGATGGGGACAAGAGAAGGGAGGGATGATAGAAGAGAGGGCAGATTGGTGATAGGGAAAATTAGAATGCTGGGTGTATTGGGGTGGGGGAGGGGATAAAAGGGGAGAATATTTGGAACCCAAAATTTTGTGAAAATGAATGTAAAAAGTTAAATAAATAAATTTATATTAAAAAAAACTGACTGAAAATGTTCAGGTTATATAGCAAGAAGAGGTTATCCCCCAGGAGTTCAAGAATACCTCCATTGTCCATCTATATAAAGGTAAAGGAAATAGATTTTCCTGTGGCAATCAGAGGGGAGTCTCTCTCTTAGTCACTGCTGGCAAGATTCTTGCCAGAGTCCTCCTTAATAGGCTGATCCTTCACCTGGAAGATGATCATCTACTGAGAACCAGTGTGGGTTCAGAAAGGGCCAAGGAACAGTCAATATGGTGTTTGCTGCCCGACAACTCCAGGAGAAATGCCAGGAGCAGAACAGAGGTCCGTATGCAACGTTTGTAGATCCAACCAAGACCTTTGACACCGTTAGTTGTGAGGGCTTATGGAAAATTATGTCAAAATTTGGTTGCTTGGAGAAGTTCATCAATATTGTACATCAATTTCATGATGGCATGTTTGCCCGGGTTCTGGATAATGGACAAAGCTCTTGTGCTTTCCCAGTCACCAATGGAGTAAAGTAGGGCTCCCATGCTTTTTAGCATGATGTTTTCAGCCATATTGTCAAATGCTTTCAATGAGGATGAACACGGCATCAAGGTCAGCTACCATACCAATGGTAAATTCTTCTATTTGAAAAGGCTACAAGCCAAGACCAAAGTGGAAGGAGTATTAGTGCCTGATTTTCTGTCTGCAGATGATTGTATACTCAGTACAACCTCTGAAGCTGAGATGCAATGGACACTTAATAAATACCTGTTGATTGATGAAAGTCATACTTTATTCTGTTATCAGGCCATGGGTGAGAGCTTGGATTCCAAGGCATATCCAAAAAGCAGTGTAAACTCTCTGACCAATTGTTCCAAGAAGGAAAGATTTCTTGCCACCAGGTAGCAATTATCTTGGGTTCCAACAACTCATGAAGATGGTTTATGAAGGTGGAAAGGGGTTACAACTTGTATCAGTGGAAAGATGAAATTACAGATTCCTGAAGTATTGAGCCACAGTATATAATTATGATAAGGCTGTGGTTAAGTCAGGGAGAATCAATAAATATTGAAATCTGCTTTCACAAGAAAGACAAATGGTAAAGGTGATTTTAAAATACTGACCAAAGTCAGACAATTCAAAATTAGAGTTCAGAATCACTTTTAATCTTGCCCCAAGTACAGCTTCCATCATTATCATGTTGCTAGCATAGCCCCTTCTTCTCAATTACAGGCCTGCTCTTATTTTTTCTAGAATCTTAGTAAGAATTAATTGAGTAAGATGTCACCTCTCCCTCGGACTCCAGTGTCCCCCATAGCCTCTAGGATAAAATGCAAAATGCTCATTTGGCATGCAAATCCCTTCCTAACCTAACCTCCTCCTACCTTTCCAGTCTTCTTATAACTTTCTCCTCCTAAACATCCTCTTCCATCCAGTGACTGACCTGGCTCTTCCGTGGACAGGACACTCATCTCTCAGCTCAAGGCATTCTCTCTGGCTGTCCATTATGCATGGAACGTTCTCTTCCACTCTGACCACTGACCACCCTGGCTTCCTTTAAGAGCCAATTAAAATCCCACCTTAAAAGGAAGCTTTTTCCAATTCCTTTTCATTCCAATGCCTTCCACCCTGTTGAATATTTCCTTCCTATTTATCCTGTACATGACTTGCTTTCTTTATGTTTGTTTGCAGGTTGTCATCCCCATTAGATCATAAGGTCCTTGAAAGCAAGGACTGTCTTTTGCCTCTTTTTGTATCCTGGCACGTAGAATGTGCTTTAACAAGTATGTCTTAATTGATTAATATAAAATGTTGAATATTAGGAAATTGTTTATATTACTTGGAAATGAATGCTTATGCATTTGTGTTTGGACACTTTTATCTTTCAAGGGCTTTGACTAATAGCAAACTGTGGTTTTAAAGCCCTTTCTAATCAACCATCCTCCTGCCTTTCTAGTCTTCATACGCTTTACCCCCCTCCCAAAGACTATAAACCAGTAGCACACCAGCCTCCTTACTGTTCTCGTCTAAGACACTGTCACCCAACTCTTTATTTTCACTGGCAGTCCCTCATATCTGGAACTCTCCCTCCCTCCTCACCTCCACCTTCTGGCTTCTTTCAAGCCCTTTCTTAAAGTTTCACATTATGCAAAATTTCACATCAGCTAGACCCCTAAACAGTAGCCAAATGAATTATGTTACAGTGAAGGAGAAAAGAGGCCTGGGTGACTTAAAATGGGCGTAGTTTCATATGAGTTTATTTTCTTCTTTAATAGCCCAGTAATTTCCCCTTTTACTCAACCCTTAACAGTTCTTAGAACATGGAATAATTTTATATTCTCCAAAGCTTTGCACATTGTTTTGTGTTTTCCATTTGAAAAACTATGACAAACTCATAATCTTCCTCTTTAGGAAATGGAAGAAAAAAGTTTTCTTGGACAGGGAAACCTGGGTCTTTTGCAATGTAAGATATACTGTTTCTTTGGTCCTTGAGCTGTCTCAGCCGAATTCAGGGTTATGATAATCACATCGTTTGTTTTTCTTTATCTCAGAGATATGCTAAGTCTCTGTCTCTGTACTCTCTGCACATAATGCAGTAGGCTCCAGAAGTTTATTTGAGAGCCTAAAATGAGATGCTCTTTCAAAGATGACAAAATTTCCTTAAATCTCCTCACCTTCACTATTTGGGAAGTTCAAACCAGATCCCTAAAGATCTTTGCCTTCTTTTTGGATGTTGTCTGTGAAACCAGAACAATGGGTTTCCTCTCTTCCTCTGTCCTAATTTGTGTAAGCAGAATTTCTTAATTGAGCCAGGTAAATGGTTTAGAATCACAGTGGTTAGAGTTAAAATATTATCCTCATTTTAAAGATGAGGACACTAAGATGCAGAGAGAAAACATCGTGGTTCCTTGGAAAGTGCTAACTAAGTCAGAGAATCTCAATTTGATACTGAGTTCTGCCCCACAATACCATGTGATCTGCCTGTTTGGTCTCTTCCTCTAGAAAATGAGGGGGTTGTTGTAAAAGATGACCCTCAGAAATCTCTTCCACCTCTCAATCTGTGATCTCAAATGAAGTGTTGTCTGTTACCCAATGTGGTATTTCCTGATCTTCTGGAATGCTTGAATTTATTCCTCTCTTAGAGTGTTTGTCACATACTGTCTAGGTTATTGGTATCCATGACCCTGCTATACTAAGTGGAACATCTTTGTGAAAACAAGAACTAGATCTGAATCAGGCTCCCCCTCCCCCCCACAAACACACAGCCCTAAAACCATGGCTGATTCACACTAGTAGATATGCAAATATTTGTTAAATCAGTCATTCCCAGTGAGAGCAATGGAAAAGGAGTTAACAGAATTTTCTTCACCACAAATCTAAAAGACAAATCAAGGACGAGGTGATTCCAAAAGAATTGAACACTTGGCATAAATTATTACTCAGTAACCAGGTTGTATATGAACCTGTCAGTTAATTTGTAAAGGAACTAGCTGGAAGAAAATTGAGAAATGTAAGGCTTACTCTATAATTTGGTGCCTACACCATGTTTATATGTAACCAAGTTACTGAATAGCAAATTATAGAAAACATTCTTTTGGAATTACCCTAAAGTATTAGTTCTATTTTATTGATGAGAAACAAAGGCTTAGAAAGTTTCAGCAACTTGCCTGGGATCACCCAGCCAACACCTGTCTGTTCTGGGATTCTACTTTAGCTGTCCTAAGGCCAAGATATCACACTGTTCCTAGAGACACCCTCTTATTAAATATTTCCATTGGGAAAGAGGTGCATCCTTTCCACATTCTCCCACCATGCCCCCCACCATGTCCCCTACCTGAAATAAACCTTCAATATGATATTTTTGAACATTGAACTCATTTTAAAAAGAAAGGTTGAATTAATATAATCATTTTGTAATTTGTTCTTTCAACATTTAATACATGAGATTGTTCAAAGCGTCGTGTTAGATGGCAAGAGGGGAACTCCCTGCCCTCAACAAATTTGTAATCTAGTACAAGAGAGATAGGACACAGATGAATAACCAAAATATAGGTACAATGTAAGTACATATAAAATACTATGAGACTGCATTTTGGAGTAGTCATTTCTAGTTAACTGTTTCCTGTTAGGGAAAAGGAGGCCATTTGACCTGAGCCTTACAGGATAGATATAATTTCAGTAGGCAGAAATGGAAGTGGAGTGGAATGGTTTGTTCTAGGGTCAAAGATGGGTTCAAGGAACAGAGTAGTTCGGTTTGACTGGAACATGGGGCCGGTAGGTGAAAGGAAGAATTTAGATAATATCTTCTTAAGGTAATAACTTTTGGGCAGCCACTCATTGAATTTCCACTAATGAAATAAATCTCAATCCTTTTCACATCCCCAGCCACAGCGCTCTGAAATAGGATTTTCCGTGGCTTGGAGGCTTAAATTGGCAGATAATTTGTGGGGTCCACTTAACAGTTTCTCCTCTTGAACTCTGATTGTCTGTTAACTACGGTTGTGCTTTCCGGTTAGAAACTAATTCCTCAACAGAGAAAACAAGCAAGGATGAATAGTTTTCATTTTTTCTCATCTAGATCAACATTGACCCAACCCCTCTGCGGATGGTGCCTCTCCCTTCGTTCCTTGTACCCCTCCTTGCTCCCAAACAGAACTTTAAACACCCCCCTGTTTCCCTTCACATCTTTTTCATGAATCGTCCTGTGCTTTCAGCCTTGTTGACTATTCCTATACTTTTGATTCCCTCTCATTTCTCTTATGTGTTTTTGGACCTTATATTTATTATTATGTTTTTTTTAAAATTAAAACTTGCAGAAGAGACCCTTGTGCAGCACAGATGTCTGCATGCCTTACTCTTTGTTCCTTAGGTTGAGCCCCCACCTCCCCCATCCCTCTTAAGTCATCTTCCCTTTTTAAAGTCTGTGGTAATGGAATCTTTTTTTAATTAATTAATTTTTTTGATTATTCCTATCAGTCAATGCATTTGCTGTTTTTACAATATTGTTTTTATTTGATTTACCAGAGATGAAAATGAAATGTATTTAATGTTTGATTCATGATTGGCAGCTAGATACCTGTATGTAGCAAAGAGATCGGGAAAGGATCTCAGTTAGAGTAGCTGGCCTATTTTCTGGGCCCCATAGGTCAGACCTGAGAACAAGGTCTGAAATCATGCCACAGAAATACACTCAATCCCCAAAAAATGGTGCATCAAAGAACATAATTCCTTTAATCTTTTCATCATAACGTTGTTGTGTTTCCCAGGCTTTCAGCTGGACTAGCTATTGCAAAAGGTTCCATTTCCCTCCCCCCCATCCCCATTATTTGGGGGTAGTTTTAACTTGTAATCTCCTGAAGTTAAAACCTAGATTATACTCCCTGCCTCGAGGATGGAAAATTTTCTCCGTTGATTATGAGTAGGTAAAATGATGAATAATCCATGGAAATGTGAAAGGTATGCCCTGACTCATAGCAGGGCTCCAGTGGAAGACCACCTTGACGATTGATTCTCTTGCCAAATCCTCATAGTTAAGTTCTAGAAATTCCTGTGTCCCCTTTTCTGATGATAAGGGAATTGGAATAGCTTTTGACTTCCCAGGAGGTAGCGAAAACTTGTCAACACAGACCGAGCATATACCAATCACATCAGCTTACCCTAAAAATGCCTCACAAATTCTTGCCTCCTGACACCAAATGGTGTTAAGTGTAGCTATTCTACCATTAGAACATGATATAAATAAGGACCATAAAAGTTTTAAAAGCTTTTTAACCATAATTCAGTTGTTTAGAGTTGATCGTTGCCCATTCTCCCTGATGTAATTTTCTTTATCGGGGACATACCAGTGCTTTGTAGAAGGCTTCAAAATTGCCATTTTTGTTGCCAAGTTTCCTGGACCCATTAAGAAAACATGTTCTTAGCACACCCATTAATGTAAAACGTGCTCAGTTCATTTAATTAGATAACACCGCCAAGTCAAAGTATTGGTGTGATTTGCCACTTAGAATGATTATACTTCCTGAGGCCACATTTTAGGAAGGACATTGATAAAGTAGAGAGCATCTGGAAAAGTGTAACCAAAATGGTAAAAAGGCCTCTCATGAGTATAAGCCAAAGAAACTAGGAATGCTTCACCTACCTACAAATATTTCCTCTTGTTTAAAAAAAACCCTTCACTAATCACCAAGCATTTATGAAGTGCCTGCTATGTGCCAAGAACTGTGCTAAGTCCTTGGGACTGGATTTGCACTCAGATCTTCCTGACTTAAGGTCTAGTGCCTCAACCACTTTACTGTTCTCAATAGCTCCTACTCTCAAGGACCTCATATTCTAATTAGGGAGATGGTATACAACTTTAAAATATATACATATGTGTATATATGAGTACATATGTATATATCTGTGTGTATATGTGTCTTATGTATGTAGATATATGTATGTGCATGTGTATTTATGAAAAATAAATTGAGGCTAACAGAAAAAAGGCAGCACTTTTGAGGGCCTCTTTCAGCTGGGACTCAAAGGAAACCAGGGAAACTTATCATCCCCACCACCCCACCAGGTGATCCCCATCATCACCAACATCTTATAGTCTCTCCTCAGCTAAACTTCTGGAAATAGCCATCTATCTACATGGGATATCTCCACTTCTTCTCTTCTTACTGTCTTCTAAATCTTCTACAGTTTCTCTTCTAAACTCAATCCTCAACTGAAACCTCTCTCCAACAAGGTTGCCACTCATCTTTTAAGTGCTAAATTTAAGTCTTCTTTTAGTCTTCAACCTTTTTGACCTTTTTGCAACTTTTGACATTGTGGGTCACTCTGTCCTCCTGGATGTCCTCTCCTCCCTGGGTTTTTGTGACACTCCTCTCTCTGTTTTCTTTATCGGACCCTTCCTCAGTTTCCTTTGCTTTATCTTCATCCAAGTCACCCCCTTCAACTCTGGGTATGCCTTAAGGCTCTATCCTGGATCTAATTCTTTCTATGCTGTCACTTGATAATAGCATCAGCTGTCAGAGTATTCCCAAGTTCTATCTGTCCCTATTCTCTTAACCTCATATCAACAACTACCTGTTAGATATTTCAAAATGGGTATCCCAGACTTCTCAAACTCATCTGATTCAAAGTTAAACTTGTTCCGTTTTCCCCAAAACTCATTTCTGTTGTCAGTGTCTCCATTTTCTCAAGAGTACCACCATTCTTCCAGTCACCCAGGTTCACAACAATTGATGTCGTCCTTGACTCATGTCACTTAACAAGTATTTATTAAGTGCCTCGTATGTGCCAGGCACATTGCTAAGAACTGGGGATACAAAGAAAGCAAAAAAAAAATGGAGAAGTGGGACACAGTTCCTTTTCTCAAGGATCTCACAGTCTATTGGACACAACATAAAAACAAAACATACAAGATGAAATGGAGATAAATCAAGTCAAGGAGCATCGAGGGGCATCAGAAAAGGCTTCTTATAGAAGGTGGGACTATATCTCTGACTTTGAAGAAAGTCAGAGAGGCAGCCAGGAAGTCATGATGAGGTCTCACAGAATTTCAGGCCCGGGGGCCAACCAGTGAAAATGCTCTGGATGTCAAGACACTCTGGATGGAGTGTCTTATGCAAAGAACAGGAAGAAGGGCAGCATTAGAGAATGTGTCTCAAGGAGTAAGGTGTAAGAAGACTAGAAAAGTAGATGAGGACCAGATTATAAAGAGCTTTGAATGCCAAGCACAATACCCACATATCATTCAGTTGCTAAACTTTGTCAGGAAGGTTTATTAAGCCAATATTTATTAAGTGCTTAATATGTGCCAAGCACTTGGGATATAAGTATAAGGAGATTAAAAAGGGACTTACATTCTAATGAGGAAATACAGACATATGAATGGAGCTGAAAAGTTGGGGGCGAGGACATGGGGGAGAGGAATACCATCATGAGGCATGATAGAGTCTGGAGAGTCAGGAATGGAGAGAGAAGAATGAAGATGTGACTGACTTTGCTGCTCAGAATGGAGGTTGGCGGAAGAACTAGCCAACTAGACTGATTGATCCATCTGACTAAGTTGCTTTCCATTCCAATCCATCTTCACGTATAGCCCTCAAAATGATTCTTTAAGATAGATTTTATTGATATATTTTGTTCTTGCATTGTCTTGATTTTCCTCTGGACCCAAACTTCTGCAAAAGGTAGGAATGGAATGAAAGGAGCTATTTTCTTAGATATTTTCTTTGGGGCCAACCTTGTTCTTGATACAATTTCACAACATTGAGTTTTGGTTGCTTTTCAGTGTTGATTCTTTCCATTTACATTGTTGTAGTCATTGTATACATTGTTTTCCTGACTCTATGGACTTCACTTTTTATCAGTTCATGGAAATCTTTCCATGCTTCTCTCCATTCATCATTTCTTACAGTACAATAATATTCCATTATATTCATGTACCACAATTCACTTAGTTAGTCCCCAGTCAGGGAGCTTCTATTTTGTTTCCCATTCTTTGCTACAACAAAAAATATTTTTCTACATATGTGTATTTTTTCTTGTATCTTTGACTTTTTTATGTATCTTTACAATCTGTCTTCTATCTTTGACTTTTTCTACCTTTATGGTTTAAGTCTAGTAGTTGTTAATAGTGGGTCAAAGGATATACACAATATAGTGACTTTAGGGGCATAATTCCAGATTGCTTTCTAAAATGGCCAGGAACAATTCATAGCCCCACCAATAGTTCACCTGTGCGCCTATCTTCCCACAGCCCTTCTGATTGTCAATCTCATTTTTTGTCACTTTGCCAATCTGATGGGTATAAGGTGAAACCTCAGAATTGTTCTAATTTTTATTTCTCTAGTTATTAGTGATTTGAAGCATTTTTCATATGGTTGAAAATAGCTTGACTTTCTTCCTTTGAGAAATACCTTTTCATATTTTTTGATCATTTATCTAATAAGGCATGACTGCCATTCTTATCTATTTGGATCAGTTCCTTATGTATCTTGGCTCGTAGCCCTTTGTAAGAGAAACTTGCTGCAAAGCTTTTCCTCCCCAGTTAACTATTTTCCTTCTAATTATAACTGCATCATTGATTTTGTGAGACATGTAAAGAAAACATTCTGCAAACCTTAAAGTGCTGCATAAATTCTAGTTATTATTATTGTTGCATAAAACTTTTAAATTATAATGTAATCAAAATTGCCCATTTAAGTTTCTGGGATGATGCCCTTTATTCCTCATTGAATCATGAATGCTTTCCCCTATTTATAGTTGTAAAAGGCATTCTCTTCTTTGTTCCTCTAATTTGGTTATATGTTTAAACGTAGGTCATGAATCTTAGAGTTTATTGTGGTTTACAGTGTGAGACTTGGTCAAAATCTAATAACCCTAACTGCTTTCCAGGCTTACTAGCTCCTTGCTAGTGATTCCTTACTGAACTAGTTGGTGCCTTAGGGTTTATTCAACACTGTTAGTATGTTTGCTTCTTTGTGTTGCGTATCTAATCTGGTCCACTGACTGCCTTTTTTTCTTTTCTTTTTTTAGCCAGTACCAAATACTTTTGATGGTTGATGCTTTGTGATATACTTTGATTCCTAATTTTGTTAGGCTCCCTTCCTTCTCACTTTTTTCCCACTATTTCTCTTGAAATTTCTCTTATCCCTTTTTCCTTCCAGATGAATTTTGTTATTCTTTTTTTTTCCAGTTGTTGAAAATGATCCTTTTAGTAGTTTGGCATGGCACTGAAAAGGCAAATTAATTTAGGGAAGTATTGTCATTTTTATTATAATGGCTATTGGCATGTCCCAACCATGAGCAATTAAGCTCTTTCCAGTCTTCTTGCACATTATTCCCTCCATAAACTCTAAGGTCCAACCACAATAGTTCATCTTCCTTCTCCGTTCCCTTGTACCAGATGTCTCCCATGCCTGGAATTTTCTATTCCCTCCTCACCTCCACCTTCTGGATTCTCTGGCTTCAAGATTCAGATCAATCCCTATCTTCTGTAGAAGGCCTTTCTTCTTTAACTCCTTCACCTAGCTCAGAGGTTCTTAACCCAGGTCTTGTGGACTATTTTAAACTATTTTTATAACTTCAATATAATTGGTTCCCTTTATGTATTTATATATTGTATTTGAGGCATTTAAAGCATTATTCTGAGGAAAGGTCCATGAAATAAAAAAGGTTAAGAACATCTTTTCTAGCTACTAGGGCTTTCTTCTCTAAGTTTATCTAGTATCTAATTTATGCCTGAGGATGTTCTGGACTCAAGTTCCCTTTCAGCTCTAAATCTATAATACATTGTGTGTGAATATGTGTATAAAATAATAGTCTGTGTGTGCAAACACGTACATCTGACCTGTTTGAATATAAGCTCCTGTAAGTCTGAGGCAGTTTTGTTTCAGCCTTTGGATCCCCAGAACCTTATCGTAGTGCCTGTCATGTAGTAGACATTTAACGAATGCTTTTTGACTGATAGGAGAAGACAGGGCACATGGAAGCTATCTTCAAGTATTTGAAAAGCTGTCATTTGGGAAAGAGCTTCAACTTAGTCTTAGAAGACAGTACAAGGAGAAATGAATGAATATTGAAAAAGAATTCAACTTAGGCCTGAAGTGAAGAGGAAAAATTCTTAGCAGAACTGTCCACAAGTAGAAAAGGCTGTGAGTTCACTCTCACTAGCAGTGATACTAGGGACACAGGTGAGTGCCATATCTGGAGTGAGGAGGAGCTGAGTTAAAATCTGGCCATAGACACTTACTAGTTGTGTGGCCTTGGGCAAGTTATTTAAATCTGATTGCCTTAGTTCCTCATCTGTAAAACAAGCTGGAAAAGGAAATGACAAACCACACCAGTATCTTTGCCAAGAAAACCCCAAATGGGACTGGACAAGAACAAAAACAGTCTTCCAACCAAGGATGAAGAGTCGCTTCTCAAGTATGTTGTAGAAGACATTCTTGTTTACGTAATGGCTGGATTAGAAGTCCTCTGAATTCACTTATAACTCAGACATTATGGCTTGAAACTATTTTCTTAACTTTTCTGGTACCTTCCCTATTTCTCTAAAGGGCAATAGGGGCAGCTAGGTGGTGCAGTGGATAGAGTACCAGTGCAGGAGTCAGGAGGACCTGGGTTCAAATCTCACCTCAGACACTTGATACTCACTAGCTGTGTGACCTTGGGCAAGTTACTTCATCCCAACTGCCTCATCCCGGGTCATCTTTAGTGATCCTGATGAATATCTGGTCACTGGATTCAGATAGCTCAGGAGGAGAAGTGAGGCTGGTGACCTGCATAGCCTTCCCTCACTCAAAATAAAGTCAAGTGCAAGTCATGTCCTTATTTCTCTACCTTCCTCTCAGGCCCTCAGATTCAAAACCTAGGGGTCATTCTGAATTCCTCTCTATCTTTCACCAGCCTGATTTCACCTTTATAATAACTCTTATTGGAGAGTTATTATATGCCCACTTCTCCTCCTCTGACACAGCTACCATTCTAGAATGCATAGGCCCTCCTCATCTTATGCCTGGATCACCACAATAGCTTCTGGTGGGTCTGCCTGCCTCAAGTCTCTCACCACATCCATATCCATTGGAATTCTCCATTTAGTCACTAAAGTAATTTTTTCCAAAACATAAATCTGATCATGTGACTTTCCTAATCAATAAACTCCAATGACTCCCTATCATCTCTAGGAGCAAATACAGAATGCTCTATTTGGCCTTCAAAGCCTTTCATACCTTAACTCCCTCTTCCTTTCCAGTCTTCTTATACTCTACTATCCAACACCTTGACCCAGTGGCACTGGCCTCCTGGCTTGTTCAGTGAACAAGACACTCCATCTTTTGGTTTGGGGCATTCTCTCTGGCTGTCCCTCATGGCCTGGAACTCTACTCTGACTACTAACTTCCTTAAAGTACCAACTAAAATCCCACCTTTTACAAGAAGTCTTCTCCATCCCTTCTTAATTACAGTTCTTTCCTTTTGTTAAATATTTCCTACTTATCCTGTATAGCTTGCTTTGTTTTGTGTGCATGTTGTCTCCTCCATTAGACTGGGAACTTCTGGCTAGATAGATACTCTCTTTCACCTCTTTGTATCCTTAGCACTTAGCACAATGCCTTGGACACCAGTAGGTGCTTAATCCATTTATATTGATTGATCTGATTAGGAAGAATTGATAAAGTCAAATAAATTACTGGAAGATTAAAAGGGAAAGACCTTCAACCCATAGAGCAAGGCCTATTTTAGCAGACATGAATACATTTAGCCCATGAATACATGGGCCAAAATAAATATTTTTATTGTCATTCGGATATTTTCAGACATAAAGTAACTTTGCTTTTCAAACTTATTGTGATTCTGAGCTTCCATAATCTAAATTTTGTGACAAGTTAGGGACCTGGGGATTCATCTAGTATAAACACCTGCCTGACACGTGAATTTCTTCTATAATCTTTCCCCCATAGGTGTTATCCAATATCTGAATACTTCTCAGGACAGAGAAGTTGTGTTCCCTTCATTTTGAGGTACTCCTAATTGTTAGGAACTTGTTGAACCAAATCTTTGGATATACGAAGGTGGTTTTATCCTCTTTCCCTGGCCATTTCCGGAATACATATCCTTGGTTCCTTCAAAAGATCCTCATGTGGCCTGGTTTCCTTTCTCCTGACCTTTTGGTCATTCAGGTTATTAGCATTAATTAGGTACTTTCTCTCTGCCAAGAACTATGGTAGGCACTGGAAATTCACATAAAGGCAAAAGACCAGTCCCTGCTCTCATGGAATTCACTGTCTAAAGGGAGAGGCAGGATGGAAGCCCAGTTATGGATTACACAGTGTAGATATACAGGATACATTGGGAGTAGTCTCAGAAAGAGTGATGGAGAGCCCAGAACTGAACTCACTCTATCAGACGTGACCTTTCTAACTGGTCAAGAGGGGAACTTAATCAGACTTTGATTAGCTTCTGCTCCCTGTTAGCCACAGAATGAGTGAGTAGGGCAGGTATGTCAGTATGAAGCCAACATGTCCAGAAAATTAACTTAAAAGTGTTCACCTTACTACTGGTTAGCATTCTCAGATTTGTATAAATGGATACAGGTTACCCCAGAAGCAGGAGTAGACGCCATCTAAACTCTAATTGTTTAGAACTTAGAAGAACATTTCTTATTTATGGGATTTTGCCATGACATCAACCAAATTGATTTTGTTGATAAGAGAATATAATGCTAGACTTGGAGTCAGGCAGGCCTGTGTTTGAATCTGGTCTCTGTCACCATCTATGTAACCATGGATAATCACTTTAACTTCCCCAGGTCCCTCATTGCTAAAATTAGGATAATATATCTATCACCTGCTTCAGTGCCAGTCAGTACACATGGATAAAGTACCTGCTAAGAGCCAGGTTATGGAGGCTTTGAATGCCAGGTGATTTTGCATTTAATCTTGACAGTGATAGGGAGCCATTGGAGTTTGTTGGGGAGGTGAGGAAGTGGAGTTGAGAAATGATATGGTCAGATCTGCTTTTTACAAAGGTCCCCTTGGGCATCTGGGTGATAGGTAGACTGGAGACAGGAGAGACCCGTGGCAGGGAAACTACCCAGAAGACTACAGTAAGTAGTCCAGAAATGAGTTGATGATGGCATGTCCCACAGGAGAGGAAGAAGGTGTATTCGAGAGATGTTGCAAAGGTGAAATCAACAGGATTTGGCATCAGATTGGATGTAGGGAGGGAAAGGGTTGAGAGACGATGAGTCAAGGATGGCATCTAGATTATAAGTCTAGTGATCTGGGAGGATGGTGGTGAGAATCATCAGCATAGAGATTGGTAAATAAATCCATGGGAGCTGATCAGATCATCATGTGAAGTAGAGGGAGAAAAAAGAGGGCTCAGGAGAGACCTGTTTTATCCACAATGAACTAGAATGTCCTGGATAAATATGCAGCAAAGGAACACTGAGGAGTGATCAGATAAATGGGAAAACCTGGGGAGAGGAGTCTCCTGAAAACCTTGAAAGAAGATCATTGATCCACAAGGTCAAAGCCTGTGGGGAGGTAAAGAAGAAAGGATTGAGAAAAGGACTATTAGATTTGGCAATTAAGAGATCATTTGTAACTGTGGGGAAAATAGTGAGTTGAAAGATGAAGTCAGAAGCCTGATGATGGAAAGTTAAGAAGGGAGGGAAAGCAAGTAGGGATGTCTCCTATGGATGGTCTTTCTCAGGGAGTTTAGCAACAAAAGGGAGGATAGAGGACAGTGGCTATCAGAAATGGATGGATGGATGAAGTGAGGATTTTTTGAGGAAAGGGGAGACGTTGGTGTGTTTGTACTCAGTGGAGAAGCAGCCAGTAGAGAGATTGAAAGTGAAAGTGTAGGAATGATGGAGGGAGCTGAAGAGGATGGGATAGAACAGGATCACAAGGAGGAAGGCCAGTTCAGTATGTGAGGTCAGGATCAAGGTGGAGATAGGGGCAAGAGGTATCTAGAAGAGAGCTCTCCTGTGAAGGGCCTCAATTTTTTTCAGTGAAATATGAGAGAAGGTTCCCAGCTGAGAAGATGGGTAGAGTAGAAGCTGTTGGAGGTTTGAGAATAAAAATTTTGGAAAAGCCTCTGAGGCGAGAGATGTGTTAGGGAAAGAATTGCCTTGGGGTTTTGAGGACCAGCATGTGAAAAGGAGAGAAGGGTGAGCTGGATGGGGGGAGCTAATCAGGGTTGAGATTTGGCAGAATAAGATTGGGGCTAAGGTGAGGGGCAGGGGATTCAACAGGCTGGTTCAGTGTAGAGTTGAGCTGGTTCACTAAAGAGTCAAGATAGGAAAGGAAGAGAATGTAGTCAGTGGTAAGGGTAATGGCCTGGTAAAGAACTGAGGGGTCAATGGCTTAGAGTTCATGGTGAGGACAAAAATCAGGGTTTGGGGTTGTAAGGTAGGATAATAAGAGATTTGTGGTTAGAGAGAGGAATTTTGGAATTCATTAAGATGGAAATTTAAGAATTTCATGTCTTGGCAAAGATCAAATGAAATTTGTAGAAAGTTTTACAGATTTTGTGTATGATCAAAATATCAGATTGTTTTAACTGTAATGACTAGGCAAGAGAGATAAAAATCAGACACACAGCTGGGAATGACTCAGTTTCTAAATGATGGCTTTCTCAAAGAATCAATCTTAATGCAGATATCGCACCCCTTATCTCTCTCCTTCCCCCTCAACACACACACACACACACACACACACACCACGCACACACACGCACATGCACACAACTTTACTTGGTATAACGGGCTTGGAGGAGTGTCCTTGACCTGGGAGTGCCGGTGAAGGAAATGGGTGGTGGTACCATTTGTACTTGAGCAGCAGAATCCTGCTGGGCCATGGAAGGAGTTCAAAGAAATTGCAGGATGTTTTGGCTAAGAGCCGAGTGGTATTTCTAATTTTTGCCCGGGACACAATGAAGACCAGTTAAGAGAAGAATGGGGTGGGAAGAGAGAAGCAACATGCCCAGGGAGAAGGAAGGCCTGTGTTCAAATGATAAACTGGAGGGATTGTCTGTAAATAGTCTACACCAGAGGACATGGGAAGTTGGGGGGGAAAGATAGAGACACCTTTAAAATTATGCTATACTGAAAATGTGCTTAAGATCTATATTAAAGGGAAATGATTCCACACTGTGAACAGCAGGTACAGGAGAGATACATAGCCAGCGGAGCGTGTTGTAGAGACCTGCCAAAAAAGGACCGTAGCTGTGACTCACAAAAGCTATGGGTTTTTGGGGGTTGGGGGTGGTTTGTAGACTGTAACCAGAGAAGCATGCAGCAGCTGTGGGCTAACTTCCTGAAGCCAGGGGGAGATGAGACAAACTGAGTCTACCTCACAGAGCTCCCTCTCCCAAACAGCTGCAGCCATCAGGATTTCTAAAGCAATATGAAATAACCACCCCGTTGGCACAGTGCGTGCTGATCTCCTCTTTGGAGAACACAAAAGAAATCTAAAAAGCCTCTCCGGTCTTGATTGCCAAATTCGAGAGGAAGTGAAAGTAGCCTAAATAATGCAGCCCAGGTGTCTCCCTGTGTGGGGAGCTGCTTCCGCCCAGCCCTAGGCGGTTGGGAAGCAAGGGATGTTTACATCACCTCTGTGGAGCATGCTTACAGAACGCTGGGCTTGGGCTATCTTGGAGTTCAGTGGCATGTTCAAGATATTTTTGAAAAGCCTCAGATTCTTGCAACTGCTGCTATCAAATGAGCAGGAATGCATCAGGCTCGGCTTTCTTCCCCATGGGCTTCTACTTGACCCTAGAAGGGGTCTGGGTTAGTGCGGAGTAGGTTACCAGCCCTATGAGGAGAGTTTAACTATAGGCTTGGGAAGGCAGATCTAGGAGCATCCCAGACTACTGAGAGTCCACTCTGAAGAAAGGGTTAAAGCCAGAGAGGTTGATGGTCAAGTCTCTGAAGGGAAGAGACTTCCCTGGAGAAGAGGGAGCAGGAATAACTGTCAGGAGTGCTGTCCCTTCCAATATGATTGCTGTTGAGGGGGTAACACTTACAAGGCACTTAGAACATTTCCTGGAACACAGCAGGTGCTTAATCAATGTCTGTTCCCTTCTTTCTCATTCTTCTGTAAACAGGATGCTCTCCTCCCTGATGAAAGTTGTCCTGGGGAGGTGAAGGTTCAAAGTTTCATGTACCTTTGATCTAAACTCACTCTCTATAAGGCAACGAGGTGGTACAGGGGATAGAGTGCTGGGTTTAGAGTTAGGAAGACCTCAGTTTAAATCCAGCCTCAGACACATATTAACTGTGTGACCCTGGGCAAGTCACTTAACCCTCAATTGCCATAATTTCCGTGGAGCTAGAGAAGGAAACAGCAAACCACTCCAGTACCTTTGCCAAGAAAGTCTCATGGGTGGTATGGTCCATGAGGTTATAAAGAGCCAGACATGACTGAGCACTTTACTTTTTTTTTTAATAGTTTCTCATTTTACTTTGCATCTTTTCTCACCCCAACAAACAACTCCCCTGCCTGGAGGGAGATTTAAAGGGATTGAGGGAAAACATGAATTTTTTCTATAGAGGTTTTGAGAACTCTTCATAGTGTAGAAAAGATGGCAGGCAGCCAGTAGGATTGAGATTTGGGACAAGAGGTGAGAAAAGTATTTGGAGGCTGAGAAGGGAGAACTGGGAAGACTCTGGGAACATGGACGTTTCTGGGGGCCTGTCTTTTTTCCTTCCCAAATTCTCATCTTGACAGCTTTATTCCAAGAAGCAAAAGGAAATGCCTTGAACAATCAAATAATGACAGACTGTCAAAGGACCCGGAATAACTATGTTTAGAGTGCCTGGGGCCGGAATTCCTGCCATGGCCACTAACATTTCTCCACCCTGCTCAGTTCCATCCCTCCTGGGGCAAGCATTCAGGCTCAGCCTCCTTTGACACAGAAAGGAGACCCAGAGTTACAGGGCCATGACTCCAGTGCTGTCTGGCATCTTAGACTTTGTTTTTTGATCAGAGGTAAAATGTGGGGGCAGGAATGGGGGACGGAAGTAGATTGTTCTGTTTTCTCGGGCATTGGCATACTTTGTGCATTTTAGTAGATATGGTACTTAGAAGATAATTTATTTTTGAAATGACCAGGCTAGGGCTTAATTGATTGATATTTGAATGAAAGGAAATGAATGGGAAGCATTTGTTAAATGGTTATTACTATGTGCCAATCACAGGGTAAAGTTCTGGGGATACAAAGAGAAAATGAAATCAGTCCCTATTCTCAAGGAGCTCATACCAGGAACTCAACACATGTAGGAGAGTTCAGTCATAGAACAGATGGGAAAACTCCAGATTTCTGAGGATACATGGGGTGTAGGCCATCCAGGAGTAGCCCATGACTTGTGGAAAGTGGGCTGGAGTGGCCTACAGGTTAGAGGGGATGCTGGATTCCCTCCAGGAGGAGTGGAGGAGTGGGGCTCAGTATCCTCTCAAGGGAAATGGGCATGGTAGAAGGATTGGGTGGGCTCTGGGTGATGAAAAATGGCAACTGGGTCTTGCTGGCTGGCATCTCCAGATGGGCTCTAGTACAATCTGTGAATTGGAGGAGGGGGAAGTCTAATTAAAGGGGGAATCTCTCATTACAGAGGAACTTGAAGGAAACTAAGGGACAGGGATAGTAGCAGTCTGAATTATGAATGCTGTTTCTTCCATTTGAAATGGTTTCCCCCCCATACAAAGCAGTAAACAAATACAGGACACTACTCTGTTCCTATTGTATCACATAATATAAACACACCTGCTTATATGGTCCCTTTCCTTGAGGGGCTTAAATATGTACATTTATTTACCTAAAATGTGTATGTATGTACATATATATTTATACATTTCTATGTAAATATATTTACATAGAAATATATTTTTATTTATGTAATATATTCATATTGAATATATTATATATTTGTATATATAATATATTACACATATTTATGTGTATACATTTATGGCATGTGTAAATTTCTACATCAATGGCACTGCTAATAAACTCAAGAGTTTAGAGAAGAGAGTACAGAAGGGAAGTACAGTCAATGAGATCAGGAATGACTACAAAGTTTTCATGAAGGAGATGTGAGAACCAGGTCTTGAAGGAAGTATAGAATTTCTGTAAACAAAGTGGGTATAGAACCATGGGCAGGGCAAAGAATTCCCATGAATTTGGAGGGGATAACAAATAGGGAGGCAACATTCAACTCATGAACTTGGATTTTAGAGTTGGTAGCTGTTCAAAGCCTGGTTTTCCCTACTAAAGGCAAGTCACTAAACCTCCAAACCACTAAGTCACCAGGCCTCAGTTTCTTCATCTGTAAAATGACAAGATTGGATTAAATGATGTCTAAGATCTCTTGCAGCTCTAGATTTATGATTTAAAAAAATAGAGTCTGTCAGGACCTGTTTCTGCACAGCAGAGTAGTGGGGAGTTTGGAGAAGGGGTTAAGGACTAGGTTGTGGAGTTGTTGAATGCCAGGCTAAAGATCTGGGACTTTTTTCTCTTGGTGCTGGGGAGCTGATGAAGGGTTTTGAGTAGGTAAGTCACATGCATTTATCCATTTCAGCAAGCTGAGTGCTCCCAGAGTACAAGGCACTGGGGAAAAATAAAGAGATACAGTCAACCAAAGGAAACCTCCATTAAAGTGTTATTCCAAAGTCTCATTTGGCCAGAGGTAAGTGCAGGTTCTTAAAGGTTATGCCAACTTAAGAGTGCAAACCAAAAAGGCCTTGAATAACCCATTCAGCTAAAATGAGGAAAAGTACATCACTGGAAAGCTGACCATCAGATGGCGAATATTTCTGGCTATAGCGACTTAGGAAGACAGTCGACTACAACCAGGATGAAGTATGTGGTATGTGCAGATGGAAGGAATACCCACACTAGTGAAGTCACAGATCTTTTGAAAAATTGAAGTAATAGGATGAAAGGTATTTGAAGTAGATGAGTCCAGCTTTATACTGGGATTAGAAGAGTAATAGTCTAGAGATGGGGAAGTTAGAAGACTTCTGTAGGCTAGATTTTCTTTGTTGAGTGGATATTCCACCTTCCACTCCCCTCTCTCTCCCACCCTATCTGTCCCATTTCTTTCAACCTTGTGATATGAGAAGGTAGGGGAGGAAAAATTCAAGATCAAGGAATGTTGCATGTGGCTCATGCAGGTGATTTGAAGTTTCTCAGAACTATCAATAATTATTATAATTACTGACATTTATAGAGAGCTTTAAAGTTTGCAGAGTGGTTTACATATATTATCTTATTTTTGCTAATAGAAGCACAGGTTTCATTCTTCCCTTGTCCCCCTCTCTTTGGAGGCTGAGATACAGCTACCATTAATTGTATGGTCTTACTGGTTGATTTTAGCTGAGTCTTTGTATTTTTTGGTAGCATTTTTGTAGGATTTATTCATGCCCAAAGACTTTAGTTATCACAGTTTGTAAATGTGTAAGAAAAAAAATGATTAGAATCTGAACACTCCGTCTCTCTTCTGCATATATACCTTCCTGTGGACAAGCTGAATCAGAACTGAAGTTGATATTTCTACCATTGCCTAGACTCCTTACCAGGAAAGTCCATATCTGTGCTCTAAGATCTTTGCATTAGGAATAGTTCCAGCCTGCCTGTCACATGGACCAACATTTAGATGTGCCAAGCTGGCACTGAAGCCTGTGGCATTTGCCTTGAATGCTAATTAGACTAACCCAATATTATCTTCTTCTACCTCTCCTTTTCTCCTCCTCCCACCTCCTACTTTCCCTGAGCTTATCTTTGTAGCTCTAGCTTCCCTTTGGAAGTTGCCTTAGCTACCTTAGCCAGATGATTTCTTCGTACCAGGGAGATGTTAAGAGTAGGTCCTAAGGAAACAGATAGAAAAGAGATGCCTGGAGTACTTTCTCAGCAGAATTGTCTTCTTTGTTCGGGAGGGCGATGAGAGAGAGGGGAAGGATGGACTTTTTCCATTGGAATAACTCTGGGGTTTTCTCTCCAATGCCCTGTTCTTACCTGGGAACAAAGGGAGTATAACCTTTCCCAAAAGAATTGAGGCCACATGATGGCATCAATCCATTGAGGAAGAAAGAGAGAGACAGAGACAGAAATAGAGAGAGAGGGAGACAGAGAAAGAAAGAAAATGAGAGGGAGGGAGAGAGAGGGAAATAGAGAGAGAGAGGAAGAGAAAGGGAGAGAGAGAAAGGGAGAGAGAGAGGGAGAGAGGGAGAGCCCTGCAACCCACAAGACAATACATCAAAGGATCTCTATTCAGAGTCAAAGAGCATTTTAAATGATCTTATCATGTGCGAAGCCCTAAGACAAAATGATGTCCTTTCCTCAAGAGGCTTGTACTCTGCTGGGTGGATGGGTCGGGATGGGAGAATACAACATGTAACCAGTGAAATATTTTAGACCTAAATAATTGAAGAAATGTTCATTGCTCAAGGCAATATAATAAAATTGACAGTATTACTTAAATTTATTCCGTATCATGCCAAGTAAACTACTAAAGAATTATTTTTTAGAATTAGATGAACAGTAAAATTTATCTTGAGTAACAGTCAAGAATCTCAAAGGAAATAATGAACAAAGTGGGAAGGAAGAGGGCCTCTCAGTGCTAGATCTCAAATTATACTACAGAACAGTAATGTTCCAAATTATTTACTAATTTAAAAAATAAGCAGTAGTATCAGTAGAAAGGGATGCCCGCATTCAGAAGCACATAAACATAGCAGCATAGCCACTGAGGGTGATAATTCACTATGCAACAAAAATAGCGGGGAAAACATGAAAGTAGTCTGGCAGAAATTAGGATATTGGCCAACATCTCAAGTCACATACCAAGTTAAGCTCCAAATACATACATGATTTAGAGATAAAAGGTAACACCATAAACAAAATGAAAGAAATAAGGAAGAAATAAACTGTCAGAACTATGTATATGGTGAAGGAGTCTGTGACCAAACAAGAGATAGAGAGGATTATAGGAAGTAAAATGGACAATTTTGATTATATGAAATTTTTAAAAGTCGTTGCACAAACAAAACCAATGCAGCTAAAATTATAAAGGAAATCGTTAACTGAGAAAAAAAATTTTGCCCCCAGTTTCTGTAAGAGTTTCATTTGCAAAATACATAAGGAAGAAGTTTAGATTTATAAATACATGTGTCATTCCCCAATTGATAAATGGTCAAAAGATATGAAGAGGACCATTTTCAAAGAAAAAAAATCTAAACTCCTAAAAATCATATTTTAAAAGGCTCTATTACTAATAATAGAGAGTTGTGCATTAAAGTAGCTCTGCATTTATATTCCATATCCATCAGATTGGCAATGACAAAAAGGGAAAATAAATATTGGAAGGGCTATGGGAAAAGAGACATATTAATGCACTATTACAGCTGAGAATTGGTTCCACCATTCTGAAAAGCAACTTGGGAACTCTACCAAAAATGATATTTAACTGTGAATTCCCTTTGACCTTGTGATATTGTTAAAGAGGTCAAAGAAAGAGGGAAATGGCCTATAATAGAAAAATACAAATAGAAGTTCTTTTTATAGTGGTAAGGAACTGGAAATTAGGAGGTACCTATTAGTTGGAAATGACTAAACAAATCATGATATGTGAAAGTAATGGAATACTGTTGTACTCTTAGAAATTACTAAACAGGCAGTTACAGAAAAACTTGGGAAGACTTGTATGAACTGATGTAGAGCGAAGTGACCAGAACCAAAAGAACCATTTATACAATAACAGTGTTAAAAGACAAACAACTCTGAAAGACTTAAGAACTCCGATCAATTCAATTACCAACCTCAATTCCAGTAGACCAGTGATGAAACATGCTAACCCACCTATTGACATAGAGGTGATAGATTCAAGTTTCAGGATAAGATGCACATTCTGGAGATGGCCAATTTTGCTTCATTTGTTACAAGGGTTTTGTTTTTCTTTTTATTTTTTTCTTCAATTAGAATAAGAAGTGGAAGGGGAAAGGGATTGGATTAGAATTACTTCATCAAAAAAATAAAAATGAGAAGAGAAGGAAGTCCAGAAGGAATCACAGATCAGTAGGACAGCTTTGAAAATTATTTATTAGTCACGAAATTCATTAGGAGGAAAAGCATGTGCTACCTATAAAGATTCACCATTTCATAAATAATTCTCTTCTTTTGCACCACATGTGGAAATATTCATTTTATTTGCTCTTTGACCAATTCAAAATAAAATAAATCAAATATGTGTACAGTGCTGATATATGTTTAACAATCAGCTCTCAGGGGTGGGTGGGGGATGTGCACACAATACACTTTGTTTATTCTGCATTCTTAACATTTTTCCCCATTGCTTTCTTAAGTCTAAACAATTATTTTTTAAAAAAGTCAAGTTCTGATTTGTAGTGTTTGCTGATTTCTGAGGCATAAAGGCTGACACCAAAAATTTAACAATTGTCTCTCTTGAGCCTTCATGAGTTGGCTCCAGCACACCCCTGAATAGCTCACCTATACATAGTACTCCTAAGAGTTCTAGCCCTCTGAAGGAGATACAACAAGAATCACTGTCATTTCCATTTTATAGATAGGGAAAGTAAGGCACATACAAGTTCACTGGCATTCCTCCAATTCCATTTCTAATAAGTGGAGGACATAGGAACCCACCACAGGCCTGCTCGAGTTGGGTCCAGTGCTGATGCTGCTACACCAGGCTGCCCTGTATCTCTAGGGTACAATCTTCTAAGGACTCTTGGGGGTGCTTCTTGTGATTTCATCAATGGGGAATCATCTGCATCAGTCACTGAGCCAAATTTCTGCTCCCTTTCTGACTTACCAGAAGGATGTCATGTCCTTGCAGCCTTCCTGATGAAGTCACCTCAATATACTTAGCAAAGCTGACAGTGTAACAGCCATCATTCATATAGCATTTCAAGGTTTCCGGAGCAAACTTTACTACCTCATTTGATCAACAACTCTTTGAGGTAGGTAGTATTATTAAACCCATTTTATAGGTGAGTTAATTGAAACTGAGAGGGATGACATGCCCAGGATTATGCAGCTAATTAGTGTGTGTGGCTGGATTCAAACTAGGATCTTCTTGATTCTGAGTCCAGCACTTTATCCACTTAGCTACCTCAGAGGACAGATGCACAATTTGTTACTGAGCCAGGTCCTGGAGTCTTTCCAGTTTAATGAGTCTGTTGGCCAAGCACTCCAAAACAAGGCACCCAAGGTCACCTTGTAACACCACAAGGAAGCACCGCAAGGAAGGTGGTTTTATTTTTTTTTTTTTTTTTTAATTTATTTATTTATTTAGCTTTTTACATTCATTTTCACAAATTTTTGGGTTCAAAATTTTCTCCCCTTTTCTCCCCTCCCCCCACCCCAATACCCCAAGCAATCTAATTTTCCCTATCTTCAATCTGTCCTCTCTTCTGTCATCCCTCCCTTCCCTTGTCTCTATCTTCTCTTTTCTCCTGTAGGGCCAGATGACTTTCTATTCCTCATTAACTGTATGTCTTCTTTCCTAGTTGCAACAACAATACTAAACAATTGTTCCTGAAACTTTGAGTTCCAAATTCTCCCCATCCCTCCCTCCCCATCCATTCCCTTTGGTACGGCAGGCAATTTATTATAGGCCATATCTGTGTAGCTTTGCAAGTGACCTTCCTGATAGTCGTGTTGTGTAAGACTAACTGAATTGCCATCCCTCTTAACCTGCCCCTCATTGTTTCTCTTCTGTCCTTTGATCCTGTCCCTCCCCAAGTGTTGACTTTCAATTTCTCCCTCCCCCCTTTGCCCTCCCTTCCATCATCCCCCCCCCAATATCTCCTTCTCCCCCCACTTTCTTATACTGTAAGATAGGTTTTCATACCAAAATGAGTGTGCATTTCACTCCTTCGTTTAGTCAAATGTGATGAGGGTAAACTTTTGTTTGTTTGTTTGTTTTTTTTTTCCCTCAGCTCTCCTCTTTTTCCCTCCACTAAAAAACATCTCCTACTTGCCTCTTAAATGACATATAGTTACCCCCTTCCATTTCCCCCTCTTTCCTCTCACTACATTTCTCTCTCACCATTTACCTTAATTTCTTTTAAGGTATGGTCCCATCCTATTCAGTTCAATCTGTGCTCTCTGTCTCTGCATGTGAATGCATGTGTGTATGTGTGTGCATGCGTGTACATGTGTATGTGTGATCCCACCAACCACCCAGATACTGAAAAGTTTTAAGAGTTAGAAATATTGTCCTTCCCTGTATGAATGCAAACAGTTCATTTCTGGTAAGTCCCTTAATACTTCTCCTTGCTGTTTACTTTTGCATGCTTCCTCTCATTCTTGTGTTTGAAAGTCAAATTTTCTTTTCAGCTCTGGTCTTTTCATTAAGAATGATTGAAAGTCCTCTATTTCATTGAAAGACCATATTTTCCCTTGAAGTATTATACTCAGTTTAGCTGGGTAGGTGATTCTTGGTTTCAGTCCTAGTTCCTTTGCCTTCTGGAATATCCTATTCCACGCCCTTCGATCCCTTAATGTAGAAGCTGCTAGATCTTGGGTTATCCTGATTATATTTCCACAGTACTGGAATTGTTTGTTTCTGGCTGCTTGCAAGATTTTTTCCTTGAGCTGGGAGTTCTGGAATTTGGCCACAATGTTCCTAGGAGTTTCTCTTTTTGGATCTCTTTCAGGTGGTGATCGATGGATTCTTTCAATACTTATTTTGCCCTCTGGTCCTAGAATGTCAGGGCAGTTTTCCTTGATAATTTCATGCAAGACGATGTCTAGGCTCTTTTTTTGATCATGGCTTTCAGGTAGTCCCATAATTTTTAAGTTGTCTCTCCTTGATCTATTTTCCAGGTCAGTTGTTTTTCCCATGAGATATTTCACATTCTCTTCCATTTTATCGTTCTTTTGGTTTTGTTTGGTGATTTCTTGGTTTCTCATAAAGTCATTAGACTCCATCTGTTCCATTCTAATTTTGAGAGAACTATTAAATTCAGTGAGCTTTTGAGTCTCTTTTTCCATTTGGCTCATTCTGCTTTTGAATGCATTCTTCTCCTCATTGGCTTTTTGAACCTCTTTTGCCAATTGAGTGAGCCTATTTTTCAAGGTGTTAATTTCCTCAGCATTTTTTTGGGACTCCTTTACCAAGATATTGACCTTTTTTTCATACTCTTCTTGCATCTTTGTCATTTCTCTTCCCAGTCTTTCCTCCACCTGTCTAACTTGCTTTTCAAAATCCTTTTTAAGCTCTTCCAAGGCCTGAGCCCACCCAACACCCCCCTGGGGTGTCTGGGGTACTGAGGCCCCGCCCTCCACATCTTTCCCTGATGGGAAAAATACGTCCTCGTCCTCCCCATCAGATCCGAAGGTCGGGATCATTTGCATTTGTTGGAAAAAACTCTCTAAAGTCTTATTTTTCTTTCCCTTTCTAGGCATTTTCCCAGCCAGTTACTTTACTTCTGAGATTCCTTTCCACCTCCGCCTGGATCCGCCCAGCTAGTCCTTGGCCTCTGAGATTCAAATGCGCTTTCCCGCGGCAAGCTTTAGTTCTGGCGCAGGGTGGGGGCAGGGCCGCTTCCTAGCTTGGGCCCTCAGGGGCTTTCTGAAGCGACTTTCAGGAACAGAGCGGGTGGGGGTGGGGTGGGGGGCCCCGCCTGCTGTGCTCAGCTCCCTTGGGGGTTTTATTCAGAGGCGTT
The DNA here is from genome assembly GCA_023548195.1 of Bettongia penicillata ogilbyi. Taxonomy (NCBI): domain Eukaryota; kingdom Metazoa; phylum Chordata; class Mammalia; order Diprotodontia; family Potoroidae; genus Bettongia; species Bettongia penicillata. The sequence goes on from JAJHZJ010000993.1 coordinate 441,370, forward strand.
CAGCAGTAGAGCGGGGTGGGGGCAGGGCCCTCTCCCCTGCTCGGCTCCCTCAGGTTGGAAAGACCTTCAGTATTGAAGATCCTACCTGCTGCTGGGGGATTCCTGAGTCCCGGGCCGCTGCCCGCCTCAGCCGCCCGCCCACGCCTCTGCCTCCGCCGCTTCTTGCCCCCGTCTCTGCCTCCGCCGCTTCCTGACCCCGTCTCTGCCGCCGCCGCTTCCTCCCGAGGGGGCCCGCTCCCCTCCCCTAGCGCAGGCTTCTTTTTAACTGACCTTTAGCTTCTGTGGACAGAGGGACTTTCCCGGCTGCCGGAGATTCTCCCGGAGCTTTCCTCTCAGAAGTCTGCTCAGGTCAGCTTCTCTGGGTCGCGGCCAGGGGTGGGGGTGGGGTCCGCTTTCTGGAGTGCGATGGACCCCGGGGACGGCTCTCCAGGGTTCAGTGGAACGGAAATCTCTTCCCCTATGTTTGTGCACCCCCTGCAGAGATTCAGAATTTATGGGGCTCTCCTTTTACCTCAATTCCATGGGTTGTGGGTTCGGAGCTCGTGAATGTGCGTCCTTCTACTCCGCCATCTTGGCTCCGCCCCTAAGGAAGGTGGTTTTAGTGGAAGATTTTTGTCTAACAAAAGTGGTATCCTAGGGATAGTTAGTGCAAGGGC